>JAIFGZ020000484.1:0-549989 GCA_019925245.2 Oryza australiensis
GCCGTGCGCCTCGCCGCCGCGCTTCGCCCGGCCGCACCCGGCCCCTCAGCCGCGCCGCGTGTCGCCCGCGCGCGCACGCCCGCCGACCCCCTCCTTCCACCCCGCGCCCGCGCCGAGTCCCCGGGCTGCGCCTATAGGGCGGTGCCCGCCGATTCCACCGCACCGCCGCTGCTGCCCGAGCACCACCGCCAAGGCCGCCGCCGCTTAGCCGCCGCCGTGCGCAAGCCCAGCCCCGTGCCCCCTTGCTCCTCCCCGAGCCGCCGTCGCCGTAAGTCCCCGTTGCGCCGCCTTGTCCTCTCTCGCCGCCGCTCGTTTCCTCCTCGGCACCGCCGAACACTTGGCGGGCATGGAAGCGGCAGAGAATAGAAAAAAAAAAAAAAAAAAGAAAAATAGGGAAAATTAGGAAAAATTTTGGAAAATTGGGAAAATATTTTGGGATGACTTGAGTAAAATTTTGGGCAAAAATAAATTATTTTCTCGCATGTTTTCTCAAGCAAAGTTTGAAAATCGAATCGGACGTTTTCCAATTCTATTTCGCATCGTTTTTCAATCCGGATTCCGTTTAATTCTTTTCCGCCATCGAAATAGGTTTCGCTTTTGTGCTCAAACCCTCAAATTTCGAGCACGAATTTTCTTCGCTGATATTTTCAAACATAAATTCCAAATTTAATTGCGATCGTCGACTTGCGAAAACCCTAGGTCATCAACTCGATTCCAAAACCCGGATTTTTCCTCGCAACCCTTGTTCTAACTCGAGTAGAATTTTCGGCAAAACTTTTGAAGTGGTTTTCATGGCTTTTGTGGTTCTTTTCGATCTCTCTGTTTAGTTGAATTCTAACCGAATTCAATTGATCTCTCGCACGTACGGGTAGCGCCCAAGAAACCGGCATCGACACCGCCGAAGATCCCACCCTCAAGTGTGCGAGCAAGGCAAGTCTTCACACCCTTTGAACATATTGATCCCTTTGCGAAATGATGTTATTTTAAACTCTAAACATGCATGCTTTACCGTTACCTATACTTGTTATGCCATACCTTGCTATTGTTTACCTTTAGAATTACTCCTTGTAACTCGCGATGTGATACAAATAACCGAAGCATAACTTCGGTAAACCGCTTAGCCCTGCTAAACTTAGACCATGCATACTCATGACTTTATGAAAAGCTTTGTGCTTGGGCAACTACCTTAGGGAAGGTAGTTGAGATTCGGCATGTGGAGACATGAGCGCCACATGGCCATGATGAACTAAGTTTGATGAAAATTGAAAGTACTATACAAATGTTTTAGACTGGGCGGCCGGATGATTTGGGTGGATTCCGGAAAAGGCAAGTGCCGACCCTGGTCAATTAAGGACCGAGCCATGAGATAGCCGGAAACGAGCCGCACAACCGTACTTCTCGAATGGGTATAGACCTAGCCGACTAGGTAGCCGAGCGGAGGCGTATCCTTGCATAGATGGTTCTCTATGATGTGGTTATGGGATGAGAATGAGGCTGCGGCCTTTGTTATAAATGGTGAAATTAAACTATGTTAATTAAACTTAAAGATTGGAAATGTCTTCCCTTACCCCGGTGCGCTGTAACTCCTCTCACCGCTAGAAAAGGACGGCTAGAGTGCATGAGGGCATAAGTTCATGGAGCGGGTGCCAAAGCGAGGTTATCGAAAGGCTTTGCCGTGACCGTCTCATGTGTTGAGGCGTAGGCTCATTTGTTGGGCCGTCGCGAGTACGGTAAAGTGTACATCCACCGCAAAGTGAATGAATCAATCTATTCGAATAGCCGTGCTCGCGGATATTGAGCATCGTGACAAGACTTTCGCTTGGCTAGACTTTGAACTTAAAAATACTGGGATGGGTTTGCATGATGATTTCATTTGTTGGTGGATCAACTTCTCGAGAATGCGAGAAGGGGTGGACTCCCGTAAAATCATGACGAACCTGAGACGGAAGCCATCCTTGGAATCACGATGGATGGTAGACGAACCGTCGCCGGATTAATGAACTATGAAATTAAAACTTGTTTTGGCTAGTCGGTAGGCTTGTGAAAAGAATTGTGAAAACCGGCTTTACGCAAAATAACTCTAGCCGTGTTCTTTGAATAACCCTATCATATGCATCAATTCTCGTGTTGACTTGCCGAGTACGGTTGGTACTCACCCTTGCTATACGCACAAACCTCCATGATGGAAATGAAGAGCCGAAGACCCCTACGCGTACTACCCGGAGGGCGAAGGAACCGACGGCGCATATTAGACCTTAGTCCCTGCCGTTGCTCGTGGCAATGGACAAGCCGCCGCCTCTTTCCGCCGCCTTATCTAAACTCGTTTTTATGTTGTATTCGGACCATAAGGTCCTGTGGATGAACAATGCCTTCGGGCCTATTTATGTAATAATGGTATTGTAAGACTATTCGTGCATGTGCACTTGATTATCCAAGATCGCATTCGTGGGTACCAACTACTTGATCCAGGAAATGGTACTATGAACACGAAAGATTCCCGACTCAAAATCGGGGTCCACAGAGCTGTATCGAGCCATGCGACCGTAGGCTAAGACCAAATGGCGCCCTACCCCTAACTAGATGGCTAAAGGGAAATATCCCTACAGGATCAGTTTTAAACTATTATTTCCGAAAATGCAAATATATCTTTTCTACATCCGTATTTCTTTTACCAAATGATTATGATAGCTCCTCTCGCTAACCCTAAGTTGCCTCGTAAAGCGATGTCAAACCACGACGGAACTGGGAAGTCACTATCCCGCGAGACGAGGGGTTCGTGGTACAACTCCGCCTCTACTATGGTGCTTGAGATACCCGGAACCGCCCACTTATCACACCAAGAGACATGGCTCCGAGATGTATCCAGCCCGGGAGGCACCGTATCCATAGAAGCCCGCATGGGAGTGAGACATCCTACCGCTTCCACACTCGCTACCACCGGACCTAGCGTAAGCCTATTCAGATGCGGCTCGCGAGGCCTTCCTTCGCCTTAATGCGGAACACCGTGCCGAACTCACAATGACAGAGTTCGTGCATCATCCTTACCGCGAAGAGGGCAACCCGGTCCGCACCGTGGAAGCTACCCCCGCTGCTACAACCCGATGGTCACGCGTTTATCGCTGGGCGAGACAGCAGACGATCACGAGGAGGCCCCGCTCGAGATCAACGATCGCAGCCACGCTCAATGATCCGGTCGACAGCCACCAAGGCCGTGGAGACCAGATAAGCATGCCGCACACACGCAGCCAATGGTGCTCGATGAGCAACTCTCGACCGCTACATGGCCCGAGGGGAGGCTCGTAGAGCCGGAAGAGCAGCTCAGAAAGCAAGCAGCAGATCAACCACCTAGAGGAACAAATGCGCACTCGTCCCGTCTACGCCGCAGTACTTCCACCGAGCCCGTACCATCACATCCCGCCCCGTGCCCGACCACTATTACCATATGACTCCAGCAAGCTTTGATACTTTTCAAGCTATGATGGAGCAAGCTTTCATGTTGAGCACGAGCCCGCACCCTACCCGGTCGACCCCACTGCCGCTACATCCATGGGACCCACCCGAGCTCCGTACCAGCACCATCCGAGCCGGATCGGAGAGGGTAACCCCATCCAGATCTACACCGACACGGAGTCCGAGGCGAGCCCATGGAGATCAAATGGGAGTCTAGCGACACCGACTCAATGGAGGAGGAAGTTCCCCTCGTCGCTTGACTCACACGGAGGCCCTCACCCGCCGCATCGCTCGCAAGAGTACGCGCCACCGAGCCGGAAGATTCGGCGTGACTCCGAGGCCACCACCTCCGAGCCGTGGGGACTTCGGTTTGCTTCACAGCACCACCCACTTCCGGCGCCCGGCTCTTGCGGATGGTTGGATGACTAGGCGGAAGGACCTTCCCGCCAAAGACTTCCTATTTACCCTTAATTAGTTGATCTAGTTGAACGATATAATTATTATTGCTATCCGGCATGGAGGACTGTGTGTGTACACCCATGTACCCTTTATGTAATATGATGAACCTAGGCATCGCCTTGAGACGTATTAATTCGTATGCTTATTATTTCACCGTCTCTCGTTGATGAAGA
Organism: Oryza australiensis; assembly: GCA_019925245.2. Taxonomy (NCBI): domain Eukaryota; kingdom Viridiplantae; phylum Streptophyta; class Magnoliopsida; order Poales; family Poaceae; genus Oryza; species Oryza australiensis. The sequence goes on from JAIFGZ020000484.1 coordinate 4,083, forward strand.
TCATTCGAAGGAACTTGAAGAAAAATTCCCGTGAACTATGACATAAACTAGTCCGATCTCTTGATTCATCTCTCTTCGATGGCACATCGCCGAGGGCCGCAAGAACCAACGAGAACCCGCCGAACCCAACCCTCCACCCCGGCGGAGGTCATGGCTATGCACACAACTACTCCAAGCGATTGCCAATAATCAAGGAGGTCGAGGAGGATCGAGTCCGGGAGAATTCATGAGAGCTAAGCCGCCCACTTTTTCCACGGCCGAAGAACCTATGGACGCCGAAGATTGGCTAAGAGTGATAGAGAAGAAGCTAACCCTCGTCGAGTCCGAGAAGCGATAGAGTTGTCTTCGCTACTAACCGCCTGGAGGGTCCCGCGAGTGACTCGGTGGGACACCTACAAGGAGACACGAGCCGAAGACGCCGCGAGCCAACATGGGAGGAATTCACGGCTGCTCCGTGAGAATTTCGTGCCACTGCAGAATGAGGATGAAGAAGAACGAGTTCCGCAGATCGCGTCAAGGGAACACCTCAGACAGAGTATCCGAACAAGTTTACCCAGCTTGCCCGTTACGCCACCAAGGACTCGCACGAAGAAGAAAAGATAGACAAATTCATTGAGGGACTAAATGACGAACCGAGGGGACCAATGATCGGGCAGATCACACCAGCTTCCAAAGCCTCATCAACAAGGTCGTCCGACTTGAGCATGACCAAAAGGTGGTAGACAATAACCGCAAGAGGAGGCTCGCTATGGCTCGCCCATTTCGGAACGCCACAACGCCCAAGGGAGCCACCCCGTCCGGATGGAAGCCAAACGTCCCGGAACCGGACGTCCTCTCGCTTCCGACCATGTCAACAGTCGCTACACCACGCTTCGTACACCCACACCAACCCTAGCCGCTCCGGAAGAAGGAATGTGAGCGTTTCAATCGGAGAATTCGGGCATTACTCCAATAGCTGCCCAAAACCACGCAACACCCCGTTCGCACTAGCGCCAATGCAACACCCGTCCGAGGAACCCCCACCCCGCGGCAGACGAGGTCTGCTCAGACCCCGCTACCCAACGAGGCCGCCACCGGTTTCGACGTGGCCAAGTGAATCATGTGAGGGCGTAAGAAGCACAGAGGACCGAGCGTATTGATGGGTATGTTCTCTATCAACTCTACACCGCTAAAGTTTTATTCGATTCGGAGCCTCGCATTCATTCATATCTTCCCAAGTAAGCAAACAACACCACCTACACCAAGTAGCACTTAAGAGGCCTATGTTGGTACACTCACCTGGGAGACATAACCGTACCCCATGCCTGCATTAATGTGCCCATACGGATTAGAGACGTGGTGTTTCTCTCAAACCTTATGGTGTTATCGCCCAAACCATAGATGTCATACTGAATGGATTGGTTGACCAAAAATAATGGAATCATAGACTGCAAAAGGGAAGTCACTGTATCCACCCCGTGGGGATCACCGATGAGCATAACTATGGATCAAAACCCAAAGCTATGTGAACAAGCTGCGGGAGTGTTCACCATGCTACCTCTAGGCGGAATGCCGTAGTACAAGAATACCCGGACGTGTTCCCGAGGAATTGCCCTAATGCCCCGGATCGCGACATAGAGTTTATCATCGATCTAATGCCCGGCACGCCCCATATCCAAGAGGCCTTATCGAATGCCGCCAATGAGTTGGAGGAACTCAAGAAGCAAATAAAGGAACTACAAGAGAAGGGATTCGTCGCCCCAGCCTCTTCTCCCCGGGAGCTCCAATTCTTCGTCAAGAAGAAGGATGGGAGCATGAGAATGTGTGTGGACTACCGATCGCCGAACGAAGTCACTATCAAGAACAAGTACCCGCTACCTCGAATCGATGACCTATTCGATCAACTTAAGGGTGCGCAGTGTTCTCCAAGATTGATCTACGGTCATATCATCGCTGAAGATTAGAGCCGGAGATATTCCTAAGACGGCATTCTCTACACGATACGGCTTATACGAGTTCACAGTGATGTCCTTTGGATTGACCAATGCCCCGCGTACTTTATGAACCCGATGAACAAGGTATTCATGGAGTACCTGGACAAATTCGTAGTGGTGTTCATCGACGATATACTTATCTACTCCAAGAACGATGAGGAACACGCGGAGCATCTACGACTAGTACCGGAAAAGCTACGAGAGCACCACCGTATGCAAAGTTCAGCAAATGCGAGTTCTGCTCAAGGAAGTCGCTTCGCCACGTGGTTTCAGCCGAGGAGTAGCGTGAGACCCCGCCAAGGTCGAAGCCGTTATGGAATGGAAGGCACCCAAGTCGTGACGGAAGTTCGGAGTTTTTGGGCTTGGCCGGTTATTACCGACGGTTTATCGAAGGGTTTTCCACCGTAGCCCGACCTATGACTCAACTTGAAGAAGGAAAAGAAGTTTGAATGGAATGAGAAGTGCCAAAAGCCTTCGACCAATTAAAAGAAAAGTTAACCACCGCCCCAATCTTGACCTTACCCGACAACCTAAGGACTTCGTGATGTACCGTGATGCATCCCGGCAAGGATTGGGAGGAGTGTTGATGCAGATGGAAAGGTCGTAGCGTATGCCTCTCGGCGCTACGACCCCACGAAGAGAATTACCCCACACATGACTGGAATTAGCCGCGGTGGTACACGCATTGAAGATCCGGAGACACTATCTCGATCGGGAACCACCGTGATGTGTATACCGATCACAAGAGCTTAAAATATTTCTTTACTCACCTGATCTCAACCTACGACAGAGGCGATGGTTGGAGTTGATCAAGGATTACGATCTAGGAATCCACTATCATCCCGGCAAGGCAAATGTAGTGGCCGATGCGCCGAGCCGCAAAGCCCAATGCAACCACATGGGATTGGGAGGTATGGCCGCGAACTTCAAGAAGAAATGGCTAAACTCAATCTGCACCCGATTCCTCACTGAGAAGTGAACTCACCGGAAATCCAACCCCTACCGAGAACTCAAATAGAGGAAGCCCAAAGAGGGAATGAGGAAACCGGAAATCAAGGAACGCATGGCGCCGGACGCGCTCGGAGTTTTCGTAGATGACAAGGGAATCTTGTGGTACAAGAAAAGAATCGTGTGCCCGAACGAGGCGGTTTGAGGGGATTGATCTTAAAGGAAGCCCACGAATCGGCATATTCGTTACATCCCGGAGCACAAAATGTACCAGATTTGAAAGGAGAATACCGGTGGCCTAATATGAAGAGGGATGTAGCCGAATACGTAGCCGTGTGCGATGTGTGCCAAAGGGTGAAAGCCGAACATCAACGCCCACCGCTTGCTGCAGCCACTCAAGATTCCGAATGGAAATGGGACGAGATAGGCATGGATTTCATAGTAGGACTACCTAAGACTGCGGCGGTTACGATTCCATTTGGGTAATAGTAGATCGGCTCACCAAGACCGCGATTTATTCCCGTGAAAACTAACTACAACAAGCCAAGCTAGCGGAATTATATATGAGTAGGATTGTGTGTCTCCACGGTGTACCAAAAAGGATTATATCGGATCGTGGTACCCAATTCACATCTCATTTTGGAGCAAGGTCCACGAGGCACTCCAGTCACCTTGCCTTTAGTACCGCTTACCACCCGCATCGACGGCGACCGAGAGGACAAATCAAGTGCTAGAAGACATGCCGAGAGCCCGTGCGTTGGATTTCACCAAGGATTGGGAGAAATGTTTGCCGTACGCCGAGTTCTCCTACAACAATAGCTACCAAGCCGCTTGAAGATGTCGCCAAACGAAGCTTTATTTGGTCGCCGATGTCGAACCCCACTAATGTGGTCGAAACCGGTGAACGAACCGTATTCGGGCCCGACATAATCAAGGAGGCGAGGAAAAGGTTCGCCCGATCCGGACCGACTACAAGCGGCTCAATCACGACAAAAGAGCTACGCGGACACCCGTCGAAGAGAATTGGAATTTAAAGAAGGTGACTACGTGTATCTAAAAGTCTCACCACTACGGGAACTCGAGATTCAAAGTCAAGGGAAACTCGCACCACGATACGTGGGCCCATTCTTGATAAGCGCTAGGAGAGGAGAAGTGGCTTACCAATTGAACCGCCCGAGAATCTCTCCGATGTCCACCCAGTTCCACGTATCGCAGCTGAAGAAATGTTTGCGGTACAAGAGCAAGCTCCTTTAGAAGCCATCCATGTCCACAGTGATCTTACCTACCCTAACATCCAATCAAGATACTAGACGAGGCGGAAAAGAAGACACGACCAAGTCATGGCGCATGTACAAGGTACAATGGAGCAATCACACGGAAGAAGAGGCTACCCGGGAAAGCGAAGAGTTCCCGAGGACGAATACCCACACCTACTCAAGAACGGTAAGAAATCTCGGGACGAGATTTATTGTTAGGGGTAGGTTTGTAACATCCGAAAATCGGAGAATCAAAATCGAACGTAAAATCGGAACTTTCAAAACCTTGGTTTATTGCTTCTTCTGGTTTGTTGTTTCTTATTTGCCACCTTTGCATAAATTTAGTCGTGGTCAATTCCCTTATTTGGAGTTTTCGGAGTTGACAAATGATGGTGCGAAAGTCGCATCGTGGTTTTAAAAGAATCCGGAAAAGTGCGGATTTGTGAAAACGCATTTCGAGTAATATAAAATAAAAATTTTTGTTGGGAGAAGATAAATTAAAACACAAAATAAATAATAAAATTTCTGAGGCGTACTCAAATTTGGGAATTGTATTTTTTTAAAAATGGGTGAATTATGAAAATTAGGAAAAAGAATTTAAATAAGTATGAAAAATAATTATGGAAAAAAAAAGTCAAGAAAAAGTTTAAAATATAAAGTTAAAAATTATTTTTAGAATATTAGGATTTATTTTGGAATTTTTAGAGGAAAGAAAATAGAAAATGGGAAAAGAAAATAGAAAATCGGGAAAATAACGAAAGTGCAACCGTTCATTGGTCACAAACCGACGCCGTCCGCCTCCGCGGCCGCGCGCCGCGCTGCCCGGTGGGACACCTACACGCCACGCGCCACGCGCCGCGCGCGCCCAACATGCGAGGAATTCACGGCGCCACGCGCCGTGGCATGCGTGCCACGCCAGCGCGCACGCGCCGAAGAGGCCGCGCCGAGCCGGACGCGCGCCGCGCGCCGCGCTCGCGGCTCCCGCCCGCCCGTACGCCACCCGCGCGCCGCGAACGCGCCGATAGCCACGCTCCGAGGGACTAAATCGCGCGGGACCGATCGGGCCCGCCCGCCGTGCGCCTCGCCGCCAAGGTCGCCCGCAGCCGGCCCCCGAGCTGCGCCGCGTGTAACCGCGCCGCACGCCCGAGCCGCCCCCCCTCCTTCCACCACAACGCCCGCGCGAGCCCCCGGCGCGCTATAAAAGGGGCGGCCCGCCGCTTCCACCGCACCGCCGCCGCACGCTGCCTCGACACCACCGCCAAGGGCCGCTCCGCAGAAGCCGCCGCCGTGCGCAAGCGGGCCCGTGCCCCTTGCTCCTCCCGAGCCGCCGTCGCCTAAGTCCCCCGTTGCGCCGCCTTGTCCTCTCTCGCCGCCGCTCGTTTCCTCCTCGCACCGGCGAACACTTGGCGGGCATGGAACAAGGGCAGTGAAAGAAAAAAAGAAAAAAAAAGAAAGAAAAATAGGGAAAAATTAGGAAAAATTCTGGAAAATTGGGAAAATTTTATTCGATGAGCCTCGCATTCATTCATATCTTGGGCAAAAACAAACCACCTTCTCCAAGTAGCACTTAAGAGGCCTATGTTGGTACACTCGGAATCGGACGTTCCGGAATTAATTTCGCATCGTTTTTCAACGGATTCCGTTTAATTCTTTCCGCCATCGAAATAGGTTTCGCTTTTGTGCTCAAAAATCAAATTTCGAGCACGAATTTTCTTCACGATATTTTCAAACATAAATTCCAAATTTAATTGCGATCGCCGACTTGCGAAACCCTAGGTCATCAACTCGATTCCAAAACCCGGATTTTCCTCGCAACCCTTGTTCTAACTCGAGTAGAATTTTCCAAAACTTTTGAAGTGGTTTTCATGGCTTTTGTGGTTCTTTTCGATCTCTCAAGAGTTTATTGAATGCTAATGAATTCAAGGATCTCTCGAAGCAAATAAAGGAACCAAGAAAGGGCATCGACACCGCCGAAGATCCCACCTCAAGTGCGAGCAAGGCAAGGATTCACACCCTTTGAACATGTTGATCCCGATTGCGAAATGATGTTATTATAAACTCTAAACATGCATGCTTTACCGAGTTACCTATACTTGTTATCCATACCTTGCGCATTGTTTACCTTTAGATTACTCCTTGTAACTCGATGTGATACAAATAACCGGAGATATTCCTAAGACGGCATTCTCTACACGATACGGCTTATACGAGTTCATACTGATGTCCTTTGGATTGACCAATGCTTTGTGCTTTATGAACCCGATGAACAAGGTATTCATGGAGTACGGACAAATTCGTAGTGGTGTTCATCGACGATATACTTATCTACTCCAAGAACGATGAGGAAATTGAAAGCATCTACGAATGTTTTAGACTGGGCACCGGATGATTTGGGTGGATTCGGAAAAGGCAAGTGCCGACCCTGGTCAATTAAGGACCGAGCCATGAGATAGCCGGAAACGAGCCGACAACCGTATTCGAATGGGTATAGACCTAGCCGACTAGATAGCCGAGCGGAGGCGAGTTTTTGGCGGTGGTACACGCATTGAAGATCCTCCAACTTTTGAAGAAGGAAAGAAGTTTTAATAAATGGAGACACTATCGATCGGGAACCACCGTGATGATGTGTATACCGATCACAAGAGCTTAAAATACTTCTTTACTCAGCCACTCGATCTTAACCTACGACGAGGCGATGGGCTGAGTTGATCAAGGATTACGATCTAGGAATCCACTATCATCCCTAAGAAGGCAAATGTAGTGGCCGATGCGCGAGTCGCAAAGCCCAATGCAACCACATGGGATTGGGAGATATGGCCGAACTTCAAGAAGAAATGGCTAAACTCAATCCGCACCCGATCCCTCACGAGAAGTGAACTCACCGGAAATCCAAACCCTACCGAGAACTCAAATAGAGGAAGCCCAAAGAGGGAATGAGGAAACCCAGTGGGAATCAAGGAACGCATGGCGCCGGACGCGCCAGAGTTTTCGGTAGATGACAAGGGAATCTTGTGGTACAAGAAAAGAATCACGTGTGCTCGAACGAGGCGGTTTGAGGATTGATCTTAAAGGAAGCCCACGAATCGGCATATTCGTTGCATCCTTGAGCACAAAAATGTACCAGGATTTGAAAGGAGAATACCGGTGGCCTAATATGAAGAGGGATGTAGCCTAATACGTAGCCGTGTGCGATGTGTGCCAAAGGGTGAAAGCCGAACATCAACGCCAGGCGCTTGCTGCGACCACTCAAGATTCCGAATGGAAATGGGACGAGATAGGCATGGATTTCATAGTAGGACTACCTAAGGCTGCGTCTGTTACGATTCCATTTGGGTAATAGTAGATCGGCTCACCAAGACTCCGCGATTTATTCTGTGAAAACTAACTACAAAAAGTGCCAAGCTAGCGGAATTATATATGAGTAGGATTGTGTGTCTCCACGGTGTACCAAAAAGGATTATATCGGATCGTGGTACCCAATTTACATCTCATTTCTGGAGCAAGGTTCACGAAGCACTCGGCAGTCACCTTGCCTTTAGTACCGCTTACCACCCGCAGACTGACGGGCAGACTGAGAGGACAAATCAAGTGCTAGAAGACATGCTGAGAGCCTGTGCGTTGGATTTCACCAAGGATTGGGAGAAATGTTTGCCGTACGCCGAGTTCTCCTACAACAATAGCTACCAAGCCAGTTTGAAGATGTCGCCAAACGAAGCTTTATTTGGTCGCCGATGTCGAACCCCACTAATGTGGTCAGAAACCGGTGAACGAACCGTATTCGGGCCTGACATAATCAAGGAGGCGGAGGAAAAGGTTCGCCTGATCCGGGACCGACTACAAGCGGCTCAATCACGACAAAAGAGCTACGCGGACACCCGTCGAAGAGAATTGGAATTTAAAGAAGGTGACTACGTATATCTAAAAGTCTCACCACTACGGGGAACTCGGAGATTCAAAGTCAAGGGAAACTCGCCCCACGATACGTGGGTCCATTCTTGATAAGCGCTAGGAGAGGAGAAGTGGCTTACCAATTGGGCGCCCGAGAATCTCTCCGATGTCCACCAGTGTTCCACGTACGCAGCTGAAGAAATGTTTGCGGGTACCGAAGAGCAAGCTCCTTTAGAAGCCATCCATGTCCACAAGTGATCTTACCTACCCGGAACATCCAATCAAGATACTAGACGAGGCGGAAAAGAAGACACGGACCAAGTCATGGCGCATGTACAAAGTACAATGGAGCAATCACACGGAAGAAGAGGCTACCCGGGAAAGCGAAGAGTTCCCGAGGACGAATACCCACACCTACTCAAGACCGGTAAGAAATCTCGGGACGAGATTTATTGTTAGGGGTAGGTTTGTGACATCCCGAAAATCGGAGAATCAAAATCGGAACGTAAAAATCGGAACTTTCAAAAACCTTGGTTTATTGCTTCTTCTCGGGTTTGTTGTTTCTTATTTGCCGCTCGTTGCATAAATTTAGTCGTGGTCAATTCCCTTTTCGGCGTATTTGGAGTTTTCGGAGTTGACAAAATGATGGTGCGAAAGTCGCATCGGGGTTTTAAAAAGAATCCTGGGAAAAGTGCGGATTTGTGAAAACGTATTTCGAGTAATATAAAATAAAAATTTTTGTTGGGAGGAGATAAATTAAAACACAAGATAAATAATAAAATTCTCGGGAGGCGTACTCGAAATTTGGGAATTGTATTTTTTTAAAAATGGGTGAATTATGAAAATTAGGAAAAAGAATTTAAATAAGTATGAAAAATAATTATGGAAAAATGAAAGTCAAGAAAAAGTTTAAAATATAAAGTTAAAAATTATTTTCAGAATATTAGGATTTATTTTGGAATTTTTAGGAGGAAAGAAAATAGAAAATGGGAAAAGAAAATAGAAAATCGGGAAAATAACGAAAGTGCACTGTTCATTGGTCACAAGCGCTCGACGCCGACGGCCCGGCCGCGCGCGCGCGCGCCGTCGCCGCCGCTGGCCGCCAAGCGCCCAGCGCGCGCCACGCGCCGCGCCGCGCCCAACCGCGCCTCGGCCCCCACCGCGCGCGCCACGCGCCGCGCCTGGGCGCGCCGCGCGCCCGCGCGGCACACGCGCCGCGCGAGCGCCGCGCGAGCCGGACTCGCGCGCCGCGCGCCGCCGCGCGCGCCGCTGCGCCGCCCGTATCGGCCACCCCGCGCCGCCGCGCGCCGCCACGCGGCCGAAGCCACGCTCCGGCCCCTACTCGCGCGCGCACGCCGCTCCGGACCCCGCCCGCGCCGTGCGCCCTCGCCGCCGCGTCGCCCGCCGCACCCGGCCCCCGAGCTGCGCCGCGTGCGCCCGCGCCGCGCACGCCCGAGCCGACCCCCATCCTTCCACCCCGTGCCGCGCCGAGTCCCCCGGCTGCGCCTATAAAGGCGGTGCCCGCCGATTCCACCGCACCGCCGCGCGTTTTCGCCGCTCCCGAGCACCACCGCCAAGGGCCGCCGCCGTTAGCCGTCGCCGCCGTGCGCAAGCCTGGCCCCCGTGCCCCCTTGCTCCTCCCCGAGCCGCCGTCGCCGGTAAGTCCCCGTTGCGCCGCCTTGTCCCTCTCTCGCCGCCTCTGTTCTCCTCTCGGCACCGGTCGAACACTTGGCGGGCATGGAACAAGGCGAGAGAATAGGAAAAAAAAAAAAAAAAAAAAGAAAAAAAAAATAGGGAAAAATTAGGAAAAATTTTGGAAAATTGGGAAAAATATTTTGGGATGACTTGAGTAAAATTTTGGGCAAAAATAAATTATTTTCTCGCATGTTTTCTCAGTGCAAAGTTTGAAAAATCGGAATCGGACGTTTTCCGGAATTCTATTTCGCATCGTTTTTCAATCCGGATTCCGTTTAATTCTTTTCCGCCATCGAAATGGGTTTCGCTTTTGTGCTCAAACCCTCAAATTTCGAGCACAAATTTTCTTCGCTGATATTTTCAAACATAAATTCCAAATTTAATTGCGATCGTCAACTCGCGAAAACCCTAGGTCATCAACTCGATTCCAAAACCCGGATTTTTCCTCGCAACCCTTGTTCTAACTCGAGTAGAATTTTCGGCAAAACTCTTTGAAGTGGTTTTCATGGCTTTTGTGGTTCTTTTCGATCTCTCGGTGTTTAGTTGAATTCTAACTGAATTCAATTGATCTCTCGCACGTACGGGTAGCGCTCGAAGAAACCAAGCATCGACACCGCGAAGATCCCACCCCTCAAGTGCGCGAGCAAGGCAAGTCTTCACACCCTTTGAACATATTGATCCCCTTTGCGAAATGATGTTATTTTAAACTCTAAACATGCATGCTTTACCGGGTTGCCTATACTTGTTATGCCATACCTTGCTATTGTTTACCTTTAGAATTACTCCTTGTAACTCGCAATGTGATACAAATAACCGAAGCATAACTCGGTAAAGCTTAGCCCCGCTAAACTTAGACCATGCATACTCATGACTTTATGAAAAAGCTTTGTGCTTGGGCAACTACCTTAGGGAAGGTAGTTGAGATTCGGCATGTGGAGACATGAGCGCCACATGGCCATGATGAACTAAGTTTGGTGGAAATTGAAAGTGCTATACAAATGTTTTAGGACTGGGCGGCCGGATGATTTGGGTGGATTCCGGAAAAGGCAAGTGCCGACCACGGTCAATTAAGGACCGAGCCATGAGATAGCGGAAACGAGCCGTACAACCGTACTTCTCGAATGGGTATAGACCTAGCTGACTAGGTAGCCGAGCGGAGCGGTATCCTTGCATAGATGGTTCTCTATGATGTGGTTATGGGATGAGAATGAGGCTGCGGCCTTTGTTATAAATGGTGAAATTAAACTACGTTAATTAAATTTAAAGATTGGAAATGTCTTCCCTTACCCCGGTGCGCGAACTCCTCTCACTGCTAGAAAAGGACGGCTAGAGTGCATGAGGGCATAAGTTCATGGAGCGGGTACTTGCCAAAGCAAGGTTATCGAAAGGCTTTGCCGTGACCGTCTCATGTGTTGAGGCGTAGGCTCATTTGTTGGGCTGTCGCGGAGTACGGGTAAAGTGTACATCCTTTGCAGTGTGAATGAATCAATCTATTCGAATAGCCGTGCTCGCGGATATTGAGCATCGTGACAAGACTTTCGCTTGGCTAGACTTTGAACTTAAAAATACTTGGGATGGGTTTGCATGATGGTTTCATTTGCTGGTGGATCAACTTCTCGAGAATGCGAGAAGGGGTGGACTCCCCAGAAAATCATGACGAATCGGAGACGGGAAGCCATCCTTGGAATCACGATGGATGGTAGACAGAACCGTCGCCGGATTAATGAACTATGAAATTAAAACTTGGTTTTTGGCTAGTCGGTAGAGGCTTGTGAAAAGAATTGTGAAAACCGGCCTTACGCAAAATAACTCTAGCCGTGTTCTTTGAATAACCCTATCATATGCATCAATTCGTGTTGACTTGCCGAGTACGGTTGGTACTCACCCTTGCTATACGCACAAACCTCCAGTGATGGAAATGAAGAGCCGAAGACCCCTACGCGTACTACCCGGAGGGTGAAGGAACTGACGGCGCATATTAGACCTTAGTCCCGGTCGTTGCCTGTCGCAATGGACAAGCCGCTGCCTCTTTCCGCTGCCTTATCTAAACTCTGTTTTTATGTTGTATTCGGACCATAAGGTCCTGTGGGATGAACAATGCCTTCGGGCCTATTTATGTAACAATGGTATTGTAAGACTATTCGTGCATGTGCACTTGATTATCCAGTACTGCATTCGTGGGTACCAACTACTTGATCCAGGGAAATGGTACTATGAACACGAAAGGTTCCCGACTCAAAATCGGGGGTCCACAGGTCCTGTGTGGTGAACATTGCCTTCGGGCCTATCGTTGTAATAAATTCGTTGTAAGACTATTCGTGCATGTGCACCTGATTATTTAGTACTGTATTTTGTGGGTACCAACTACTCGATCCAGGGAAATGGTACTAAGAACACGAAAGATTCCCGTTCCAAAAACGGGGGTCCACACTCGGCTAGGACGCATCGATGCAGCTGACAAGATGGTCGACCTCAAGAGCCCCAGCGTTTCTCAGGACAACGTCGTGCTTGTGAAGATGGAACAATTGTCGGCTGAACAACAAGCTAACTATAAAAAGATGGTAGAAGAGCTTCAAGCCCTATCTATAGTCGTTCATCCAGACAAGGTCTGGGGCTGTGCACCAAAAGTACAAATTCAGCATGGACGAACTCAAGGCGTCCTCCTCCAGTGGATCAAAGGACAAACAGAGGGCGAAGGAGCCGATTAGAGAACAAGACGATTTGACCCTGCATACTTTGCAAGACCGAATTGATTCGGTCGTCCACCACGTGCTGGTCAACCAGAGTGGCATTCTTGTCAACACCCTTAACAATATGATTGCCACTGTGGTCGACGCCAAGATAGCCGACCAACTACGGTGGGAGCTGACTTACTTCACAGACGGCCAGTTTCCTGGTTATAGGACGTTGGCCACCCAGAATCGGATGATTCCACCACCGGCACAGCCAGGGCCACCAGGAGGGATCCTCAACCAGCCGAATCCGTCCGGATCGGCTGCGAGACCGGTGTTCACCAAGCTAAAACAACAACCACTGCCCCAGGATCAGATCGCCAACATATTCGACAACAATCGGCAATTGGAGCCGGTTGCCCAGATCGGCCTGGATAGACAGTACAACGCCGGCAGTCGACAGTTGTTCCCGAGCCCACCAACGCCACCACCGGCAAATCGGCCGCCTCCCGCTAGCCATCCGCTCTAGTACCAGTATCAAGGGGGCCATCAAGATCATCACTACAGGCCCCAGACACCGCCACCGCTGTATCAGCAAGCACCCGCACCATATGATCAATATGAGCCGATACAGCAGGACAACCGAACATGGGCTGATTTGATTGCGGACGTCATGCGCAATCAATTCGGCCTCAAGCCGAAGGACTCGGGAAATATGTATCGGTACACTTATCCGGAGCATTTCGAGCAGATTCCATTGCCCAATCGGTACAAAGTCCCAGACTTCTCAAAATTCTCAGGGCAGGACAACGTGTTAACCTACGAGCATGTCAGCCGATTCTTGGAGCAGTGCGACGAAGGATCGGCTACAAACACCTTGAGAGTTCGACTGTTCCCCTTGTCTCTTTCGGGATCGGCTTTCACCGGGTTCTCTTCATTGCCTTACAACTCAATTCAGAGCTGGATCGATCTCGAAAAACAATTTCATAGCTACTTCTACACCGGTAACCATGAAATGAAGTTGTCGGACCTCACCAGTATCAGGCAGAAGCACAACGAGTCGGTTCAAGACTACATTCAATGCTTCAGAGAGATGAGGAACCGATGCTACAGCCTGGTGCTGTCGGACACCCAGCTAGCCGATTTAGCTTTCCACGGCGTGATCGCGCCGATCAATGAACGCTTCTCCGCTCAGGACTTCGACAGCCTGGCGCATTTGGCACAGAAGGTGACGGCCCATGAGTAGAGGTTTCAAGACACCAGGAAGGCCGTCAAAAATATAACTCTAGTCATCGTTGAATCAGACTCCAATTCCAGCGACGATGACGCAGAGGTGGCGGTAGCCGAATGGGCCAAGAGTAAAAAGGCCATCGTCTATCAGTGGCTGCTGAAGACGGCCAAAGAGGAGAAATATGATTTCGACATCACCAAGGCCGATAGGATCTTCGATCTATTACTCAAGGAGAAGCAGATCCAGCTTCCCGAGAACCATGTGATCCCATCAGCTGATGAACTAAAGAATGACACACAGCTTAGCCAAAAAATTAGAAGGGGTCAAGACAGAAGGTGAGCCGATTGGAAGCCAAGCCATGCCAATCAACACGGCGCGCCTCGTTGCCGGATCGGCTGATAGATAGCCAATCGACACAAACAGCCGACGCTGCTTCCAACAACCTTCTTGGAGGGAAGAGACTCGGTTTGAAAGATTTTATCGGCAAGAGCCAGAAACGCGAGGCCGATCCTCATTGGCATTGCGAATTTTTCAGGCACTGCTGGGAAACCGGGATGAGATTGCCGACGCTAGATAACTGCCCGGCCTGCAGCGAATACCGTGAGGACGAACGCAGAAACCAGCCAATCACCAGCCCAACTCAGTTCGTCCCGAGGGCCATGTAGCTCAATCGGCACCGGCAGTCCATTCACGATCGGCTAGGGCCGATCCATCAAGACTTCTTCGACGAAGACGAGAACGATGACTACTACGATGAAGGAGAAGCTGATGATGAAGGATTGGCCAACCCCCAATGGTGCCCCTCTGACCTCTTCACCAAAACGCAAAAACGAAGAATTCAAAGGCTAAAGCGTGAAGGAAGGGAAGAAGAAGTTCGGCGGATGATCAAAGAACAACGCCGCCGGCTGGGTAAAATCAAGAGGGGATGGATGAGGAACAGACCAGAGAGAGTTCAGCCGATCGAGCCAGGAGGGCAGCAAAAGGGAAAGACAAAGTCTCTGCATCGGTCAATATGGTATTCATATTGCCAGCCGAATTCGGTGCTCCTGAAGCCAATGCAGACAATATCGAGGACGCCTTGGTCAAGCTAGCACTATCCCCGGATCAAGCAGTTTTTGACAAGCCAGAGGGGACCGAAAATTGGCATCTCAAGCTGCTATATGTGAAAGGTTTCGTCAATGGCAAGCCGATGTCAAAAATGCTAGTGGATGGGGGAGCCACAGTAAACCGGATGCCCTATGCAACATTCAGGAAGTTGGGAAAGGGAGCCGAAGACCTTATCAAGACTAACATGGTACTAAAGGACTTCGGCGGCAGCCCATCAGAGACCAAGGGCGTGTTGAATGTCGAACTGACCATCGGCAATAAGACCGTGCCCACAACATTCTTTGTCATCGACGGGAAGGGGTCTTACAGCCTGCTGCTCGGAAGGGACTGGATACACGCTAATTGTTGCATTCCTTCTACAATGCATCAGAGCCTGATCTAAAGCAGGTTTTGGAGCGGAGAAGAAAATATGGCTTGAAGATGAATCCGTTGAAGTGCGCGTTCGGCGTGTCAGTCGGGCAATTCCTAGGGTTTCTTGTTCATGAAAGAGGAATTGAGGTTACACCAAGAAGCATCAACGCTATCAAGACGATACAACCTCCGAAGGACAAGAAGCAGCTTCAATCATTGATCGGCAAAATCAACTTCATCAGGCGGTTCATAGCCAATCTTTCAGAGAAGATGGAGCCGTTCACACCACTGCTTCGGCTTAAAGCCGATCAAGCATTCACATGGGGGCAGAGCAGCAGAAGGCCTTGGATAATATCAAGAGTTATTTAAGCTCGCCTTCAGTTTTAATATCTCCAAGAAAGGGAATACCGTTCAAGCTGTACCTGTCAGCCGATGACAAGTCAATCGGTTCAGTTCTAGTCCAAGAGATTGAGGGCAAAGAAAAAGCTATCTTCTATCTCAGCCGACGGTTGTTGGACGCAGAAACAAGATATTTACTAGTGGAGAAGCTATGCCTTTGCCTCTATTTTTCATGTATGAAGTTAAGGCATTATCTGCTATCCAACGAGTGCACAATAATCTGCAAAGCCGATGTGGTTAAGTACATGCTATCGGCTCCAGTGTTAAAAGGAAGAATTGGGAAGTGGATTTTTGCGCTAACAGAATTTGATCTGAGGTATAAGGCACCCAGGATAGTCAAAGGACAAGCTTATAAATAGCCGATTTCATTGTGGAGCACAGAAATGATTCGATCGGCTCAGTGGAAATTATGCCTTGGACTTTGACATTTGACGGCTCGGTTTGCACCAACGGCTGCGGCATCGGCTTAGTCATTATTTCACCCAGGGGGCAAGTTTCGAATTTGCTTTCGCTATCAACCCCCACACCACAAACAACCAAGCCAAATACGAAGCCGTCCTTAAAGGGTTACATCTACTGAAGGAAGTTGAAGCCGACGCCATCGAAATAATGGGAGATTCATTGTTGGTCATCAGCCAATTATCAGGAGAATACAAAATGCAAAAATGATGCGCTGATGGTCTATTATCAGCAATGCCGGGAATTAATGGACGGTTTTCGGCTAGTTACTTTGAAACATATCTCCAGAGAGCAGAACACAGAAGCCAATGATTTAGCTCAAGGGGCATCAGGCTATCGGCCAATGATGAAAGTTATTGACATAGAAGTTGCCGACATTACAGCCGATGATTGGAGGTTTGAAGTTTACAGCTATCTCAAAAACCCCTCTCAATTGGCTACAAGGAAATTACGATACAAGGCGTTAAGATATGTTTTGCTCGATGAAGATCTGTACTATCGGATGATTGATGGTGTGCTGCTCAAGTGTTTGGGAGCCAATCAGGCCAAAGTGGCCATCGGAGAAGTGCATGAAGGGATCTGTAGCACGCATCAATCGGCCCACAAAATGAAGTGGTTGCTTCGCCGAGCAGGATATTTATGGCCGACAATGCTGGAAGATTATTTCAAATATTACAAGGGTTGCCATACAACGAGCACCAGCATCGGCTATGAACCCAATTATTAAGCCTTGGTCGTTCAGAGGATGGGGCATCGATATGATCGGCCAGATCAATCCACCCTCAAGCAAAGGGCATAAATTTATTCTGGTGGTGACAGATTATTTCACAAAATGGGTGAAGGCAGTTCCTCTGAAGAAAGTGGATTCTAAGGACGCAATCGAGTTTATCAAAGAATATATTATCTACCGATTTGGTGTCCCACAAACGATAACAACAGACCAGGATCTATCTCCATATCGGATGAGTTTGTTCAGTTTGCCGACGGCATGGGGATCAAGCTACTTAACTCTTCGCCGTACTATGCATAGACCAACGGGCAAGCCGAAGCTTCAAAAAAAAGTTTGATTAAGTTGATTAAAAGAAAGATCTCTGAATACCCCAAACAATGGCACAGCTGATTAGCCGAATCACTGTGGGCGTATCGGATGGCATGCCATGGATCAATTCAAGTCCCTCCGTACAAGCTGCTCTATGGGCATGAGGCGGTGCTACCATGGGAAAGCGTCATCGGCTCAAGGCGCATTCAACTACAGGATCAACTCACAGCCGACGATTATTATCACTTGATGGTGGACGAATCAGAAGACTTAGTTTTATCCAGGATGAGGGCCTTGGAAAAGGTTACAAGGGATAAAGAACGAGTAGCCAGACATTATAATAAAAAAGTGGTGCCTAAGTCTTTCGAGGAAGGCGAACTCGTTTGGAAATTGATACTGCCGATTGGATCTAGGGATAACAAATTCGGCAAGTGGTCACCAAATTGGGAAGGGCCTTTCAAGATCCACAAATGCATCTCTAAAGGAGCTTACATGATAGAAGGATTAGACGAAGAAGTATTCGGAAGGGATCTTAATGGAAAATACCTGAAGAAATACTACCCAAGTGTATGGATCAACTCATGATTCGGCTCTGGTTGCATAGCCGATTTATGACAGCCGATGTCTTGCTTCAATAAGGCATCACCTTTAGGCATTCTTATGCAACTTCTTTTCCCGAGTTTTCTACGGTCGGCTAATGATTGGCCGATGGCGACGACAATAAGGTGCAACTGGCTTGGATTCATAATTTTCTCGACAGCGAAGCCATCAACAAAATTTGGGGGGCATATACATACACGGCCGATTACAAAATTGAGTATCCGAAAATTCTAAATTTTTTAAGCTTCGTAATCGGCAGTCAGTATAAAAGCATTTTAAGTGATTGGGATCGACGGCCGTAATTCAAGTGTTACGATCGATGGTTGTGGCGTGGTTTCAAATCAGCAAGTGTGGTCTGGCACGGGCGGCTAGGGCCGAGTTCAGCATGAGCAGTTCAGAATTGACGGTCATACCAAGATGCTACATGCGGCCGAGGCCGATCTCATCCACAAGCACAGTTGCACAAAACTAGCAAGCTATATTACACAAGGTCCAGGGCAGATTACAAAAGTTTGAGCAGTTGATCAGAATTAAAGTTCATTACAAAAGTTTGGCGAGTATATTACAGGAAGCAGTAGTCGATCTCAGAATGTTAAAATATTACAAATTCATTGTATCAAGAAATCGGCTATGGCCGACAGCGCCGTTCGCCTAATCTGATCCACTTCCTCGATGGCCATGACGTCGTCGGCCTCAGACCCAGCCACCAGCCGGATGCCTTTCACCAGATCCTAGAGATGCGCCACGGCCGCCTTGATACTTTTGCGTTGGGCATCGATCTCGGCTGGCAGCCCGGCCATGTACTCCTTGTGGACGTCAACCTCATTCGTGACTTGAACGAGATCGGCCATCAGCTGATCTTGGCGTAAGAGGAGCTGCTCGAGCTTGGCCGTCGGCTCAGTCTTCAGGCGGTCGAAGGCGGCCTTCTGGCTCTCAATGGCTTCCTTGGACGACTGGAGGGTGGCCGACCGTATCTGGTTCTCGCGACGGTCGGCTATCCGCTGCCGTGCCCGCTCATATTTGAGTTAGTGGGCTTCCAAGAAGGTGGCCGGCACGATGGCGTCGGCTAGAGCTTCCGGCAGCTGGCCTTGGATTTCCTTGAAGCGCGTGCGGATTGAGCCGCGTCGACCACCCCCGGGCGCATCCAAAGTGAGGCCTCCACCGGTTGCCGATGTCGGCTAGGTGGCCCTCGGGTCTTCGGCCCCACCCGCCCTCCTCACCGCATCTCGCCGGACTCCTTGAACTCCGACAAATCAAAATTGAGGAGGTCGGCTATGTTCTGCAAAGAGAGAGATGATTAGAAAATGTTGAGTTGGTAGAGCCGATCATCAAATTCAGTCGGCTTACCGTGGGTACCGAGGTCGGAGCGACTGGCTCGGCTGGTTTGCCGCCTATAGCCATCGGAGCCTCACCACCGGCGCCATTGTCGCCGCCCATGGCAGTCACTACATGCTCACTGGACACCTGGGGGGCAGCCGACGGAGATCGTGGGGGCTGCAAAAGAAAGGGTTAGCAGTCAAGTCGGCTAAGTTCTACAAATCAAGTTGCAAGAGACGGTTACCGATGGCACGTGACGTGGAGTGCGGCCGACCAATTTCTTGACCTGAGGAGAATTGTTCGGTCAGATGCAAGTGATATCATCATAAAGCTGAATTTGACGAGATGAGGGCTTACCGGCCGATTTTTCGTGGGGAGACATGGAACCGACGGGACGTCGGCTAGAGCATTGACGGATTCGTGGCTAGAGCTCTCGGGTTCAGCCCGCCGCTCTAACAGCCATCGACATCTCCTCGCTGGCGGCGGCGTCAAGGAACTATGCGACGCTTGGGTCCAAGGGGGGAGGCTATCGGCTCGTGCGGCCAGTTTCTTCTCTTTTAGCCTCTTGGGGGCAGGCGCGGCCTTTTTCTTGTAGGCGATCGGCTTGCGCACTTGCCCACACAGTAGCGATGCCAATGTCGGCGCGTTCCAGCTGATCGCCGACGGAGCAAGGCCGCCCCCATCCAGAACACCTAGACGGTATTCGATGGGGAGCCCGGAGTCACTCACCGTCAGCCGCTCCGTCTCGGTCTCCTGCAAGTCAGAGAGCACGTGTTAATCGGCTACATCAGCCGATGTTTAAAAGGGAAAAGTCATTTGGAATTTAAAGCTTACCGAGGGGATCTCTTCGGGCAAAAGCAGATCGACGTAATAAGACGTAATAAGACGACCCACCATTGGTCGTAGGCTACGCTTTTCTTGAGCGCCAGGGTCATCCCACCGATGCTGTCGAGGGGAGGGTCGGCTATGTTCAGCAGCCCATGCATTATCAAATCTTGGCTCACCACTCCCCTCGTTTCAATCTTGTCGGCATAATAGAAGCCGATGGGCAGTTGCCCAAGACCAAACTGTCTCGCCGCCGACACCGGGTAATAAAATTCATAGCTTTTGGCCACTGATCTACCCTGGTGGATCCCGGTCGGCAGGATGCAAGGGGATAGAGCGGCGATGAACAATTCCCTGCACTGTGGGTTGTCGGATGAGTTGATGTCTTCCCAATTGAAATCGGTCGGCAACTCCAACAGTGACCGATCCCGGTAAAAGTACCAGGCACGGTTCTCGCGTGATAGCCCATCGTAAAGGGCGATGAACTATTTGGCCAGCAGGTCGGCCGATTGCCTTGAGCCCGCATGAGCAGCCGCTGCTTCTCCATAGCTCATGCATCTGGTGGTGGTGATCTGGTTGCTGTCTTCGTCTTCGATCGGCTCCAGTCTTGGGAAAACAGCCTCCATCAGAGGGAGCCAATCGGCTATTTTCTGGGTCGCCAGCACCAGCCAGATCTATAAGAACCACCAGGGGCCGCCGGTGTTGACTGGGGCGTTGGCGGCTATCTTTGCGGCGGCCTGATGCAACATCTGATATAAGTAGCCGAGGAGGTATTTGCCCAGTGCAAGCTTGCCCCCATCGGCCAGGAGTTCGGCCACGACCTGCAAGTTAGCGGTCGGCCCGCAGCTTGAGCCGCCGAACAAGAATTTCTCTAGCCACATCATTAGAAATGCGGCGTGTTCCCTGTGGCTGACTGATCCGTTCTTCATGTTTTGAGCGATGAAGCCGCTCCACCCGCCGATGGCTTCGGTTTTGAATTGGTGCTGCCCCTTTCGGTTCAGTTTTCCGGGGTTAGCCGACGCCAGGATGTCTAGTCCAGTCGTCATGTACATGTCGGCTAATGTGATTGTCATCGGCCCTTGCCGGAATATGAAGGCGTTGAAGCTGTCATTTCAGAAGTACGTTGCAGCCGACAGAAGCGGCTCATCTTTCTCCATGCCGGTGACGGACAGGGCCAAGCACTGGGCAATCCCAGTTTCCACCCACTGAGCGTATTTGGCCGATCGCACCCTCTTATACCATTCAACCCAAGCTGCGTCGGTGGTCGGCCACGACTTGAAGGTCTCGTTCCAGTGGGCTAGGGATGGCTTGTTGGTGTTGTAACGGATCCGGTTGGTTTCGGCTATAATCACATCGGCTGGGTCAGTGTTGCCGATGGGGCTGAGAAAATACCTCTTTTCTTGGGTCAAACTGGGGATGACCACTTGATGTGACAGGTGCTACAGTTTGAAAGAGGAAAAAACGCTAGTCAAGAATGTCTAAATGCTACAGTTTGAAAGAAGAAAAAATACTAATCAAGAACGGCTAAAAGCAGGATGAATGCAACAAGGCTGGAAGCATGGCTGGAGAAGTAAATCCGAAGAAAAGGAGTTCTGGACTGACGGGTGTACCTCAGGAAACTTGACGACGGCGGTGGCCGGTGCAGTGGTGACTGCTGGTGCGGCGGCGGTGGCCGGTGCGACGGAGGCACTCGACGCGACGGCGGTGTTGGAAGCCATCGATGTTGTTGAAGATGAGAATGGGTCCTGATCTGCAAAGGGCGCTGGAATCTGATGAGGGACGCCGGTGAATCGCCGGAGAGGAGAGAGGAAGCGAAAGCTTGTTTGCGAAGTGTTTGAGTGGGTTTTGAAAGCGCAATCATTTCGGTCGAAGCGAAGGGCTATTTAAAGGGCACTCAGGGCAGCCGAAGCGGTTTAGGTCAAAAAAGAGCGGGAATTTGAACAGGCAACAAATCCGTAACACTTCGTATCATGGACTTGGGGGGCATGTGTTAACACCTAAATTTGGTAATTGAATCCCTAAGTCCTGGCAAAGGTGAAGCAGAATCGGATCGGCTAGTTTGACGGAGAAACAGAGGCCGCATCGGCTGAGAGGCAATCGGCTGCGATGCCAGTCGGCTAAGGATTGAATCAGATAAGGGCGGCCGATAGCCGATTCTAGGTTCAGAGAAGATGAAACCGTTTTTGGTGCAGATGTTTGAAGATGGATAGAAGATTCGGTTATTAGAGTGCGCCTTAAAAGATATTGCCATCTATGGATAGAGTCCTGTAACGGCAATTGTATTTATAAATTAGGAGTTTGTTTAAGCTATTCATTGTAATGCACGTGGGTCCTTTCCGGGATATCATCGTATTTTAAATAGTAGTTTAGATAGAGTCTAGGGTTTGTACAGATAATGTTATCTTGGGTATAAATAGGACCCGAGACCTCCTGTAAAAGACATATACACAATCAGTCAAACAACCTTCGGCGCATCGCCAACCTTTTTCTTCAGACGAGCAATTGATTTGGCTACGGGCTGCATCGTTTCGATCCCCATATCCAGGTAAATGCTTGTCATTAGTGGTATGTTTTGCTGATTCTAGTGCTTCCATCGCAATGACACATTAGATTCAGGGATTCATACTGCGCTATTTATCATATATCGCGTATAAATTGGAGCAATGTTTAGATCTATCCTGCCATTGGCCAGTTCTACCAAGAACCCGCAACCAACAAGGCTAGATATAAAGGTTGGCTGGTTTATATGCGGTATCCACCGTCTCGAGAGGTATAAATCAGCTGCAACAGATCAGGTTGTACTTTTTATACTTAATGCTGCATCAACGTTGAACTATTAAGTCGTTTTTAGAACTTTCAGTGATCTGTTCGGTTAGATTTATATGTTTAAGAGACAGTGCCGGGGTTTTAGCCGGCCTTATCTGCCCTAATATATTTATTTTAGTATATTTATTATTAGGTTTGTATTAGGACTACCTCTTATGTTAAGATCCTGTTCTTGTCGGACATCATAAGCCGAAATCGGTCTGCCATCGACAGCCGACGGCTGATTTTCAGGCTAAGCATCTGGTTCAAGGATGGTATCTTTTCATAAGAATCATCAGAGTACTAGCCGATCCATTGTTAGCTTTCCAGTATCGGCTAGGTTATCAATACATATATTTGTTATCCTTTACTGTATTTAGGTTAAATGGCTAATGCTGTCTCGGTATCGTCGATCCATTCTAGTCGCTTGGCTTAAATATATTTTAGGATAGCAAATATATGCTCATGGGTTCCCTCAGGCGATCCAGTGGGGGTCTAACCTAACACTTAACGCATATTTCTTGTTTTTTCTTGTTGGTTAACAGATCAAACCAACTGGCACGCCTTGCATAGCACAGGCAACCGAGAAGGACCTACACTAGAGTTAAGCAGATCTCCCAGGCCAGTGCGTGAGAGAAATTTCTCATCAACACAGCTGCAAATTAAGCTGAGCCATTTCTTCTCGGAGTTCACTGGCCATGCCTTCCAATCTCATATGGTTGCATCGGGCTTTGCGGCTCAAAGCGTCAGCTACTACCCTTGCTAGGGTTGTAATGGATTCCTAAATCATAGTCCTTGATTAATTCCTGCCACCTCCTCTGGCGTAGGTTGAAATCAGGTTTGGTAAAGAAGTACTTCAGACTTTTGTGGTCAGTATATATGTCCCAGTGGTTTCCCAATCAAGTAGTGCCTCGAGATCTTTAATGCATGAACAACTGCGGCCAACTCCAAGTCGTGGGTGGGGTAGTTTTCCTCGTGGAGTCGTAGTTATCTCGAGGCATATGCCATGACTTTTTTGTCCTGCATCAATACTCCTCCCAGTCCTTGCCGGGACGTGTCACAGTATATAACGAAGTCTTTTTGGTTGTCCGGTAGGACCAAGATTGGAGCGGTGGTTAACTTTTCTTTGAGTTGGTCAAAGGCTTGCTGACATTGCTCTGTCCAAGCGAACTTCTTTTCTTTCTTCAACAGTTGGGTCATGGGTCGGGCTATTGTGGAAAATCCTTTGATGAATCTCCGATAATATCTGGCCAATCCCAAGAAACTTCGACCTCTCACATCGATCGGGTGCTTTCCATTCAGAATGCCTTCGACCTTGGCAAGGTCTACACGCTACTCCTCCAACGGAAATTTTATGGCCAAGAAAAGTGACCTCCTTAAGCCAGAACTCACATTTACTGAATTTTACATACAACTGATGCTCTCGTAACTTCTCCAGCACCAGGCGTAGGTGTTCCGCATGCTCCTCATCGTCCTTGGAGTAGATAAGAATGTCGTCGATAAATACCACTACAAACTTATCCAGGTATTCCATGAATATTTTGTTCATAAGGTTCATGAAATAAGCCGGGGCATTGGTCAATCCAAAGGACATTACTGTGAACTCATACAAGCCATAGCGCGTAGAGAACGTTGTTTTGGGGATATCTTCGGCCCTGATTTTCAACTGATGGTATCCTGACCGAAGATCAATTTTTGAGAACACTCGGGCACCTTTGAGTTGATCGAATAAGTCATCGATTTGAGGTAATGGGTACTTGTTCTTGATGGTCACCTCATTCAACGATCTATAGTCTACACACATTCTCATACTTCCGTCTTTCTTTTTGACGAACAACACCGGGGCTCCCTAGGGAGAGGAACTAGGGCGCACAAATCATTTTTCTTGTAACTCCCTGATTTGCTTCTTGAGCTCCTCCAGTTCGTTAGCCGGCATTCGGTAGGGTCTCTTGGATATGGGGGCAGTACCAGGTATTAGGTCAATGATGAATTCTATATCGCAGTCAGGGGGCATTCCGGGCAATTCCTCAAGAAACACATCCAGGTAATCCTGCACTACTGGCATACCGCTCATGGGTAGCATGGTGAATATCCCCGTAGCTCGTCACATAGCATCGGGTCTTGATCCATGGTTATGGTCATCGGTGATCCCCATGGGGTGGATACGGTGATTTCTCTTCGGCCACAGTCTAGGACCCCTTGGTTTTTAGTTAACCAATCCATTCCTAGTATGACATCCACTGTTTGTGGTGGCAGTACCATAAGGTTTGAAAGGAATACCACATCTCTGATCCGGATGGGCACATTGATGCACGCATGGGGTATGGCTATGTCTCCCCCGGGTGAATGCACTAACATGGGTCTCTTAAGATCTACCCAGTGCAAGTTGTGTTATTTGCTTATTCGTGAGGATATAAACGAATGTGATGCTCTGGAATCGAATAAAACTTTAACTGGGGCAGAGTGGACAGAGAACATACCCATTAGCACGCTTTGGTTTTCCTTTCCCTCTTCGGTGCGCACATGATTTACTTTTCTGCGGCAGAATCCGGTAGCGGTCTCCTTGGGTTGCGGTGTTTTGAACAAACTGTGTCCAGCAGCAGGGGTAGTAGTTCCTCGTATAGCCGTGGTATTGTCACTGGTACGGACGGGGGTACTGCGTGGCTTGGGGCAGCTATTGGCATAATGCCCAAATTCTACACAGTTGAAGCAGATTACATTCCTATTTCCTGGAGCAGCCAGGGTAGGTGTCGGAGTGCGAAACAGGGTAGCAGTTGGCCTGCTAATATTGCCGGATGCAGTGAGACGATTGGGTGCCATGACAGTTGGCTTCCATCCAGACGGGGTTGCTCCTTTAGGACGCTCGGATGTTCCTTGAGGTGAGTAGGTCATGGCAAGTCTCCTCTTGCAGTTATTTTCCACCGTTTTCTGGTCATGTTCCAACCTTACGACCTAGTTGATCAAACTTTGGAAGTTGGCATCATCCTGTCCAATCATGGGCCCACGCAACTCATCATTCAACCCTTTGATGAACTTGTCTATCTTTTCTTCTTCATCTGTCAAGTCGCTGGTTGCGTAACGAGCAAGCTAGGTAAACCGGTTGAGGTACTCCTGCACTGTGGTGTTGCCTTGACGCAATCTCCTGAATTCATTCTTTTTCATGCGCATTACGGCAGCAGGTACGAATTTTTCGTGGAAGGAGGCGGTAAATTCTTCCCATGTTGGTTCTGCAGCATCTTCTGCTCGGGTCTCTTTGTATGTATCCCACCAGTCACTAGCGGGTCCCTCCAATTCGTTTGCAGCGAAGATCACTTTGTTGGCTTCCCGCACATGTACAAGGGTCAGCTTCTTCTCTATAACGCGTAGCCAATCTTCTGTATCCATAGGCTCTTCTGCTATGGCGAAAGTGGGTGGCTTGGCTCTCATGAACTCGCCCAGGCTTGAACTTCGATGGCCTCCTTGGTTATTGGCGATGGCCTGCAATAACTGGGTTTGCACGGCCATGACCTCTGCCAAGGTGGTGGGGTTGGGCTCCGGTGGGTTCTCATTGGCAGCCGATGCTCGACGTCGGTGAGCCATCTGTAGAATGTAGGTAAGTAAGAGACTTGACCTGCTAAGGACACCATCCTAATTAGTTCTATCTTGGGTTGTTTTAAGGTGATCTTTTATGGAGCAAGCATGGTGGAATAAACTCATTCATAGCATACCATAAGACATTCCATAGGTTCATAGTTAATACATCAAGAGCAGATACATCAGACTACACATACAGTCCCACAACACACAATGCAAAAGCTAACAGCGAGCAACAACCATCACTACTAAGGGGGGGTTATTGCTGTCCAAAAACCATCCAAAGCAAGACCAATGCCAGTGCAGACCTCTCGTCTAGTAATGGGGGTGCTCTTGCGTGCCGTCCTGCGAGTAATGGGCCCTCCCACAAATGTGATGCGGTAAGTAGGAGACTCGTCCTCTGATAGGTCGGTGATGTTGGGCTCCCACTCGACCTCCGTGGGCTCTGACTCAGTCTCTGGGTCAGTGTCAATCTGGATCGGGATCTCCACTCCAGATTCGGGCTCGGATGGAACAACCGAGGCAATCGGTGTGGGCTCTGACTGTGCAGCAACAGGCTATGTCGTGGCAGGATCCACCGGATAGGGTCTGGATTCGGTGCTCAAAATGTTAGCCTACCCCAGCAATGCGTGGAAAGTGGCTAAGCACGGCGGAGTGAGGACGTAGTAGTAATCGGGAACTAGTGCAGGGGGTGGTGGCGGTGGAGTGGAGGTAGAGGCACCCATAGTGATGATCGAGATGGTACGAAGCTGCTCCTCCAACTGACTGACTTGCCTTTGGCTTTTCTTGAGTTGCTCCTCAAGGGTGACCAGGGCCTCTCCAAGAGCGACGTACCGATCTGAGAGATGATCGTACTCTGAGTTGTTAAACTGGAGCTGAGTCTTCAGCAAGTCAATCTGGATGCCATAGGTGTGGTGCTCCTCCTCAAGCTCACTCATACGTCATTGCTGCTCGTCGATCTCCAGCAGCGCTTCCTCATAACAATCGTCTGTAGCCTCTGCCCATCTGGACAGCCGGGTTACCATGGGGTTGTAACAGCATGGGGTAGCCTCCACGGTGCAGACAAAGTTGCCCTCCTCCCGATACGGGTGGTGCATGAACTCGGTCACCGTCAGCTCGGCCCTGTGGATGGCGTTAAGGCGTAGGAATGCCTCACGAGCAGCATCATGAAGTGCGGCTTCCACCAAGTCACGCCGGTAGCGTGTCTGGAAGCAAAACTGTGGCTCGCTACCAACCGCGGGGCTCGATCGCTATGGCGGCCTCCCACTCAGGATGGTCTTCGGTACCAAACCTCCTGCTCCTGTAAGTGGGTATCTCTGGGTACCTTAGGCACCGTAACAGCTACCGAAGTTGCAGCACATATCCTTCTTCTAGTGGAACCTCAAGTTCCCAAGCTCCGATCTGGCCATGCCCCGACATCTGTTTTTAAAACAACCAGAGTTAGAGAAGAGTAGGAGCAAATAAGTGTTATAGAAAGATTAGGGGACAAGAGTATAAAGGAAAACACATTTTGTTTTGTAGACAATGTTTTTATTTTCAAAATAATCCTAGGTGGGGATTCCTCCCTTTAGCCAGCTATAAAGGGGTGGGGCGCCATTGATCTTATCCTATAGTCGCACGCTCTGATACCAGCTCTGTAGACCCCCGTTTTTATAGCGGAAATCATTCGTGTTCATGGTACCATTTCCCTGGATCGAGTAGTTTGGTACCCATGAAATACAGTACTAAATTATCGAGTGCTCGTGCACGAATTGTCTTACACAACATATTGCAATATAGGCCCGAAGGCAATGTCTAGTACTTAGGACCAAACGGACCGGAATACAAGCAAAATCAGAAATTAGGTAAGGCAGCGGGTAGAAGGCAGAGGCATGCCATTGCCACAAGCAACGACCGGAGTCTAAGACCTATTGGGCACCTTCGTCTTCCTCACCCTCCTGGTAGTATGCGCACGGATCCTCCAGGTCTTCATCGCCTCCATCTGAAGGTTTGTGTGTATAGAACGGGTGAGTACCAACCGTACTCAGCAAGCCATCACAGCAAAGATGCATATGATAGGGGATACTCAAGGAATGAATGTGGTTCATTTGCACAAAGCCAGTTTTTTTGTAATTCTTTTCACAAACCTAAAATCTAAGCCTGATCAAGTTTTATTTCCATAGTTCATTAAATCGGCGACGGTTCTGTCCACCATCCATTGTGATCCCAAGGATAGCTTCCCGCCATTGGATCGTCATGATTTTCTGGGGCGTCTACCCCTTCTCGCATCTCGAGAAGTTGATCCACCAGCACATAAAAATCATCATTCATGCCCATCCCATCATTTTAATATTTTGAGTCTAGCCATGCGAAAGTCTTGTCACGCTACTCCATATCCACGAGCATGGCTATTTGAATAGATTGATTCATTCACACTGCAGTGGATGTACACTTTACCCGTACTCCATGACTGCCCAACAAATGAGCCTACGTCCCAACACATGAGACGGTCATGGCAAAGCTTTTCAATAACCTCACTTTGGTAGTACCCGCTCCATGAACTTAAATCCTCTTGCACTCTAGTCATCCTTTCCTAGCAGTGCGAGGAGTTCTAGCGCTCCTGAGGTAAGAGAAAACTCATTCTTTAAATTGTAATAAATTTCTATTTTCAATCATCATTTCACACATAGGTTGACAGCCTCATCTCAATCATAAGAACCATTATGCAGGGATACTGCCTCCGCTCGGCTATCTACTCCGCTAGGTCTATACCCATTCAAGAAGTACGATTGTACTGGCTCATTTCCCGGCTATCTCATGGCTCGGTCCTTAATTGACCAGGGTCAGCACTTGCCTTTTCTGGAATCCACCCAAATCATCCAGCCGCCCCAGTCTAAAACATTAGTTTTGTATTTTCAATTTTGGTCCAAAACTCATTTCATCATTTTCAAGGCAACATTGCGCTCATGTCTTCACATGCCGCATCTCAACCACCTTCCGTAAGGTAGTTGCCCAAGCATATAGCATTTGGTAAAAACATGAGTATGCATGAATCTAGTTTAGCATGGCTAAGCATTACCGAAGATTTTCTTCGGACTTGTCATGTCATAGGTTACAAAGAATACATATACAGGTAATCAATATCAAGGCATGGCATAGCAAGTATAGGAATTCTTTTGTGTATAGCATGCATATTTGAACTGTTAAAATCAACACAATTTCACAAACGGGTTCAATATGTTCAAAGGTAGTGATGACTTGCCTTGCTCGCAACCTTTCTGACTAGGATCTTCGGCGCAATCAACCGCTCCTTCGTACACTATACGTACGTGCGAAAGATACGATTGAATTCGATCATAATTCAATTAAAATCTTCAAAATGCCAAATACAATCATAAAAGTGACTCCAAAAATTATACAATTGTCTTAGACGAATTAAGGTTCGATTTTTGATAAAATCCGAGTTGAAAACGAGAGAGTTATAGTAATTTGAAATTTCACGATTATACCGACTTTAATATATATTGTGGTGACAATATTCTAAGTTAAAATACTTAAATTTTTGAAATATAAGAATCAAGGATTCAAGATATGATACCAAAATAAAATCTAGTTGTATTTCCAAATTTTATTGGACTGACAAACCTGAGAGTTAAACTAAATTAAACTTAGAATAGACTACTCTAAGCTTGACACCATTTAAACAATTTGAAAATCTAAGTTTTAGAAAGAAAGATATAGGACAAAATTAATGGTTGTTAATAAATTAGGTTATATTTGATTTTGAATCCAAACACAGATTAAATCACCTAGGGGGATCTGAGCACTCAGCAAAACCCAGAACTTCCGGTCGGTTCCGATCGAAACTTCCGGTTGCGACGAAATTTTGGACAGAGAAGGTGGATCGGAATATCTGGTTGGCTTAGCCGGAACTTCTGGCAAGGGGTTTGGGCTCTAATGGCGCGACAGCGACGGTGGCGCGGGGAGAGGGAGTGAGGGGCGGTAGTGGTGCGGTGAGGTGGGGGAGTGGCCGAGGCTCCCTTTTATAGGAGGCCGGCGGTGTGGGCGCGGCGTGCGGTGATGCGACGGCGGTGTGCAGCGACGCGACGGCGCGGCGTGGCTGACGTGCGGCACGGCGTGCAGCGACACGACGGCGGGCGACGGAGGGAAGGGGGGCCGATGAGGCGCACGTGCGGGTGGCGACACTTGGCGCAACGCGGGTGTGTGCGTGGGGATGGCCGGGCGTGGCGCGACGCGTGGCAGCGTGGGCATCAGGCACGCGACGTGCGTGCGACGTGCGCACGGGCGCGGCGCGGTGCGTGACACCTGGCAGTTTGACTGACTACCGGAACTTCCGGCAGGTTCTACCGAAACTTCCGGTCGCCCAAAACCCGGTTGTATTATTCAATATCTTTTTATTTAAAATTTCAATATTCCAGATATTTTTCCTAAATAAACTTTTTGATTTTAAAAATAAATTTCCACCAACCTAGGATTTTCCACAAATATGACCTTTCATAATTTCTATTTCTAGTATTTTGAAATCCATTTTCATTTTAGGGATTCAAAAACCTTTTTGATTCCTTTCCAACTATTAAATAAGTAAACTTTTAATTATAACACACAACAGAAACTCGCAAATAAGAGGCAATAAGATTCGACAAGATGCAACAATTCAAAAGTTTTTATAGGCTCGAATTTTAACTTTTGATTTTTAATTCTTTGAATTTTAGGGTGTTACATTAATTTTACCATATGCGATATATAATTTAGATCAATGTCTAGATCTATGTCTCGATTGGCTAGTATATCATTCAAGATAACAGCCAACAGAGCTAGATCTAGAGGTTGATTCAAATTATATAGCATATCTACCATCTCGAGGAATTCTCATTAGCCTAGATAGATCTCATGCTTCTTTCGGTACTTAATGCTGCATCTAATCGGCCTATTAAGTCGCTTTTAGAATTATGTAGATCTATTCGGCTCAATGTTTATTATTAGAGATAATGTCAGGGTTTCAGCCGGTCTTACTTGTCCTAATCATCTTTTATGTATTATTACTGTTAGATGTATTAGAATTGCCTTTTATATTAAGATCTCAATCTACTTAAATGTGTCAAGTTTAGTATCAATCTGTTAGGTTATACTAACAGCCGATTGATCTTAGTTTAGCGCACTTAGTTCAGATTAATATCTTTTTATAAAACATATCAGAGTACTTGCCGATTTACATTAGATCTACGACATTGGCTTGGTTATGAATGGGTATAATTATTATTCTAATGTGCTTTTGGATACAAGTGGTTTATACTGTCTCGGTATACTACCGATCTATCCCAATCACTTGGTCTAAATGTGCTTTGGGATAACAATTATACATTTATTGATATCTATAGCCGATCGAGTAGGATCTAACCTTAACCAAATGCCTATTCTATGTTTTCTTGTTGGTTACAAGATCGAACCAACTGGCACGCCTATTCAATCACCAAAGGCGACCAATTTGGACCTGCACTGAAGCTAAGCAGATCTCTCAGGCCAGCGTGTGGGAAAAATTCTCATCAACATGCTTTTGACATGCCCAGTGGGGCCCCAACATCCGAATCCAACATAATGGTGAACGTGTCATCGGCTGATCTCGACCAGGACAACGTCATTCCGGTGACTATGGACAAGCTGTCGGCTGAACACCAGGCCGACTACCAGCAGATGGTGGAATGGCTGCAAGCACACTACTTGTAATCCTTCGCCCTGACCAGGTCTGGGTCAATCATTCAAAAATACAAGCTTGTGATCCCCGAAGACTTTGATGCCACCTCTAGGGATGACAAAAAAGGAAAGAAGAAGATTGAAGAAGTCAAGCAGGAGCAGGATGATTCGGGGCCATACACGCTTCAAGACCGGATAGACTCGGTTGTCCACCACGCGCTTGTCAACCAGTCAGACATACTGGTCAATACTTTGAACAATATGATAAGCACCGTGGTTGATTCAAAGATAGCCGAGCAATTGCCAAGGGGGCCGACTTATTTCACTGATGGCCAGTTCCCACCTTACAGAACGCCATCAACCCACGGATTGCTAGTCCCTCCACTCGGGCAGCCGACTCCTCCCGGGGGAGCCCCAATCCAGCCGAACACACAATCATCGACTGCGTGGCTGCATCCCAAGGTTCTGGTCCAGCAGCAGTCTCAACAACAGGGCCTCATCCCCATAGTAACTCAGGAGCAGGTGGATGACATGTTCAACACCAATCGGTAGCCCTCATTCATAACTTGTCGATTGGCAACTACACGCCAGATCCACCTCACAACTTCAACGGCCATCGCCCTCCTCCTGAGCAACAACCACCACAATTTGCTTCTCGGCCGCCTCCTGCCATGAACCAGTTTCAGCATCAATTCCCAGGAGGCAACTATGAGCAGCAGTATCGGCCTCACACGCCACCAGTACAGTATCGACAAGGACCCATCCACCACGAGCAATATGAGCCGATACCACTAGTCCAAGCTCAAGAAAGCAGGCCTTGGGCTGATCTAATCGCAGACGTACTGCGTGATCAGTTTTGCCTCAAGCCGAAGGACTCTGGCAATATGTACCGGTACCCATACCCAGAATATTTTGAGAGGGTGCCCTTGCCAAACCGGTACAAGGTGCCAGATTTTCCAAAGTTCTCTGGGCAAGACAATGTATCAACCTATGAACATGTCAGCCAGTTCTTGGCTCAATGCGGAGAAGCATCGGCTACCGACGTGCTCAGAGTATGCTTGTTCCCACTGTCTCTCTCGGGATCGGCCTTTACATGGTTTTCATCCCTACCTTACAACTCGGTCCAGAGCTGGGCCGATCTCGAGAAGCAGTTCCACAGCTATTTCTACTCCGGCACGCACGAGATGAAGTTGTCGGACCTCACTAGTATCAGGCAAAAGCACGAGGAGTCAGTGCAAGACTACATCCAGCGGTTTAGGGACATGAGGAATCGTTGTTATAGCCTAGTATTATCGGACTCCCAGCTAGCCGACTTAGCCTTTCATGGCCTTTTGGCCCCCATCCGTGAGAGGTTTTCGGCTCAAGATTTTGAAAGCTTGGCCCATCTGGCTCAAAAAGTGACAGCCCACGAACAGCGGTATCTAGAATCGAAGAAGGCCTTCAAGAAAGTCACCCACGTCACCACACAATGGACTCGGATTCAAGTGACAGCGACGTGGAAGTAGCAGCAGCCGAGTAGACCAAGAATAAGAAGGCTATAACTTGCCAATGGCTGAAGAAATCGGCTAAGGAAGAAAAATATGATTTTGACATAACTAAAGTCGATAGGATCTTTGATCTACTGCTGAGGGAGAAACAAATACAGCTTCCGGCCAACCACGTCATCCCATCGGCCGAGGATCTCAAGAAGAAGAAATATTGTAAGTAGCACAACACCACCTCCCATAGCACCAAGATTGCAAGGTCTTCCGCCAGCAGATTCAGCCGGCCATCGAGGCGGGGAAGATTAAGTTTGAGGAATCGGCTAAGCCGATGAAGGTTGACGACAATCACTTTCCTGTGTCCATGGTCCGAGCTGGCCCTAGGCGAGCTGATCGTCAGAAATGGCGTACAGCTTAGCCAAAGACAAACAAACAACCGCGGGTGACTCGGACCAATAGGAGCCGTCCAACAAGCCGACTGCAACTAGCACCGACGCCAATCAACATGGTCTACACCAGTGGCCGATCAGTCGATCGTCGGCCCAGACAGGTGGACAGCCGACTACGGTTCCAGCTGAGAGTTCAGGAAGAAGAAGCCCGGCGTAGCAAACCATACCAGAGGACACCTGATCGGCTAGGAGTGGCATACTTTCACCGCCATGATGGTTGTGATCCACATTGGCACTGTGAGATCTTTCGATTCTGTTGGGAATCAGGAATGAGGCTACCCACTCTCGAAAAATGCCCGGCCTGCAGCGAGTACAGGGAGGACAAATACAGGAACCCACCAATGGAAAGCTATAGCTGATTCGTCCCCTGAACCATTCAACTTAACCAGTGGAAGCTTTCCGTCCACGATCGGCTCGACCCAACTCACCAGGACTTCTTCCAAGAAGAGGACGAGGAGGACGACGAAGAGGAGGTTGAAGAACAACAATCGGCCAACCCACAATGGTGGCCTTCGGACCTGTTCACCAAAACGCAGAAAAGGAGAATTCAGAGGCTGAAAAGCGAAGGACAGGAGGAAGAAGCCCAGCAGATGATTCAACATCAACAACGTCGGCAGGGCAGGAAATAGTGGCGTGTCAAGAAATAGGCAGCCCCAGCCGATGAGAGCCCAACCGATAGGGCCAGGAGGGCCACAAAAGGAAAATGAATAGCCTCTGCAATGGTCAATATTGTGTTCACAATGCCAGCCCAATTCGAGGTTGCTGAGGCCGATGCAGGCACTGTGGAAGAAACCTTGGCCAGGCTAGTATTGTCCTCGGAACAAGCCATCTTTGAAAAACCCGAGGGGACCAAAAATCGGCACTTGAAGCCCTTATATGTCAAAGGATTCGTCAATGGGAAGCCGGTGTCAAAAATGCTAGTCGATGGAGGAGCCGCTGTCAATCTCATGCCCGATGCGACCTTCAAAAAGCTGGGCAAGGGAGATGATGACTTGATCAAGACCAATATGGTGCTCAAGGACTTTGGCGGCAACCCATCGGAGGCCAAGGGAGTTTTAAATGTTGAGTAAACCGTCGGTAGGAAAACCATGCCCACAATGTTTTTCGTCATCGACAGGAAGGGGTCGTACAGCCTACTGTTCGAAAGGGATTAGATCCACGCCAATTGTTGCATCCCTTCCACAATGCATCAAAGCTTAATCCAACGGCAAGGCGATAAGATAGAGATCGTGCCATCCGATAGGTCAGTCAACGTTGCTAGCGACTTAACTTTATGGGAAGTCGATGACATTGATTGCCTGTCCGGCAAAGTTTGGCAGGCCGATTTTCTGAAGGTGTCCGATTCTGACATGCAGTCAATTGGAGACGAAGAGCCCCAATTATTACTTTGAGGGCGTTGTGGAGGGCTCGAACGTCTACAACAAGGACACCGTGGACAACATCGACGGCAAACTAGGGCAAGGTTTTATGTCGGCCGATGATTTGGAAGAAGTTGATATAGGTCTAGGAGATAGGCCTAGGCCGACATACATTAGCAAAAATTTGTCTTCTCATTTTAGGACCAAGCTTATTGATTTATTGAAGGAATATAAAGACTGCTTTGCCTGGGAGTATTTTGAGATGCCTGGTCTTAGCTGATCTATTGTTGAACATCGGCTCCCTATTAAGCCTTGATATCGGCAATACAAACAACCTCCTAGGAGGTTTAAAGCTGATATGTATTATGTGATTAAGGCCGAAATCACTTGGCTATATGATGTTGGTTTTATTCGGCCCTGCCGATATGCAGAGTGGGTTTCAAACATAGTTCCAGTAATGAAGAAAAATGGCAAACTTAGGGTGTGTATCGTCTTCAGAGATCTAAATAAGGCTACCCCTAAGGACAAGTACCCAATGCCTATAACCGACTTGCTAGTAGATGCCGCCTTTGGTCACAAAATTGTATGTTATGGATGGCATTGCAGGTTATAATCAGATCTTTATGGCCGAGGAGGACATTCACAAGACAGCTTTCAGGTGCCCAGGAGCAATCGGCTTATATGAGTGGGTCGTCATGACTTTTGGCGTAAAGAACGCTGGAGCTACATATCAGAGGGCCATGAATTACATCTTTCATGATTTGATCGGCTTCCTTATGGAGATCTACATCGATGATGGCGTTGTCAAATCCAAGGAAGTGGAAGACCACATAGCCGATTTAAGGAAGGTTTTGGAGAGTACAAGGAAATATGGCCTGAAGATGAACCCCACGAAGTGCGCGTTTGGGATGTCGGCTGGCCAGTTCTTGGGATTTCTTGTTCATGAGAGGGGAATCGAGGTCACCCAGAGAAGCATCAACGCTATCAAGACTATTCAACCTCCGAAGGACAAGAAGGAATTGCAGTCTTTGATCGGCAAAATCAACTTCATCAGGCGCTTTATAGCCAATCTGTCAGAGAAGATGGAGTCGTTCACACCTCTGCTTCGGCTGTGTTGATGAGAAATCTTTCCCATGCGCTGGCTTGGGAGATCTGCTTAACTCTAGTGCAGGTACGTTCTCATCTACCTTTGGTGATTAAGGCATGCCAGTTGGTTTTGATCGTGTAACCAACAAGAAACAAGAGATAGACATTAAGTTAAAATTAGATCCTACAGGATCGCTGAAGGCATCAATTTATACATAATTACTATCCCAAAGCGCACTTAAACTAAGTGACAGATTGATATTGGCTTAGGGCATTTGGATAGATTAAGATCTTGACATAAAAGGCAGTTTTAATATATCTAATAGTGAATATAATTATAAAGATAATTAAAACAGATAAGGCCAGCTGAAACCCCCGCACTGTCTCTAAAGATAAGCATCTAGTCGAATAGATTTTAATAGTTCTAAAAGTGACTTAATAGATCAATATGATGCAATATTAAGTAAAAAAGAAGTATCAGATCTATAATAACTGATGTAAACCCCTCAAGACGGTGAATACAACATGTAACCTGGTTCAACATCTAGATCTAGCTCTATCGGCTACTGTCTCCTGAGAGAAACCAGCCGACGGTGAGATAGATCTAGATATTGCTCTAGATTATATGTCGTATATGATGATTTGTGCAGTTCATAACATCAAAACTAGAGTATCATGACGATGTAAGCACTAATTTCGATGATACAAACCACAAATGACAAGTAATTACCTTACTTGGAGATCGAGATCGATGCATCCCGAAGCGAGATCAAACTCGTCTAAAATAAAAAAAGATTTGGCGATGCCCCGAGTTTGTATTGATGTGTCTGTATTTTACAGGGGGTCTCAGGCCCTATATATACCCAAGTACAACAATGTCCGTGTAGAACACGGTTTCTACTTATCTACTATACACGGTATGACAATATCCCGGGACGTGGTCCCATGCCTTATTACAATAGGAATATCTATACAAATCCCTATCTTACAGATACAATTCCTGTTACAGGACTCTATCCATAGATGGCAATATCTTAACGAACATTTGGGAACCGAATCTTCCTTTTATCTTCAAGCTTCTTTATCGAAAATGGTTCCATCCTCTTCTCTGAATCAGAATCAGCTATCCGTTGTCCCTGTCCGATTCGGCCTTAGCCGAGTGGTCTCTCAGCCGATTTAGTCGTAGCCGATGCGGCCTTTGTTTCTCTGTAGATCACTTCCCGATCCAATTCCGCTTCAATCTCAGCCTTGAACTCAGGGATTTGGTTACCAAATTTGGTCGTTAACAGGCTGAAAGCCGATCAAGCATTCACTTGGGGGGCAGAGCAGCAGAAGGCTTTGGACAATATTAAGAATTACCTGAGCTCCCCTCCAGTATTGATTTATCCACAAAAGGGGGTGCATTCAAGCTATACCTATCAGCCGACGAGAAGTCTATATGCTCAGTTCTGATTTAGGAGATCGAAGGGAAAGAGAAGACAATTTTCTATCTTAGCCGAAGGCTTCTGGATGCGAAGAGAAGGTACTCTCCCGTGGAGAAATTATGTTTGTGCCTATATTTTTCATGCACGAAGTTAAGGCATTACTTGTTATCCAATGAGTGCACCATAGTATGTAAGGCCGATGTAGTAAAATGTATGCTATCGGCTCCAGTTCTGAAGGGGCGAGTTGGGAAATGGATATTTGCTTTGGCAGAGTTTGATTTAAGGTATCAAGCACCCAAGGTAGTAAAAGGACAAGCTATAGCCGATTTTATAGTGGAACACAGAGATGATTCAATCGGCTCAGTTGATATCATGCCTTGGACTTTGACTTTTGATGGCTCGATTTGCACAACGGATGCAGCATCGGCTTGGTGATAATTTCTCCCAGGGGGGCAATCTTCGAGTTTGCTTTTTCTATCATACCTCATGCCACAAATAATCAAGCCAAATATGAGGCCGTTCTCAAGGGATTACAACTGCTCGAGGAGGTTGAAGCCAACGCCATCGAGATAATGGGCAATTCACTATTGGTCATCAGCCAATTATCAGAAGAATATAAATCCAAAAATAACGCACTGATGATCGTCAAAGTGCCGAGATTTGATGAACAACTTTCAGCTAGTGACCTTAAAACACATCCCTAGAGAGCAGAATTCAGAAGCAAAAATTTGGCTCAAGGGGCATCGGGCTACAAGCTGATGACGAAAGTCGTTGAAGTAGAGATTGCAACCATCTTAGCCGACGACTGGAGGTTTGATGTCTACAATTATCTACAAAACCCTTCTCAGTTGGCTTCAAGGAAATTGTGCTACAAGGCTTTACGATATGTCTTGCTCGATGAAGATTTATATTATCGGACGATTGATGGCGTGCTACATAAGTGCCTGTGTGCCGATCAAGCAAAGGTTGCCGTAGGAGAGGTGCAGGAGGGGATCTGTGGCACTCATCAATCGGCTCATAAGATGAACTGGTTACTTCGGAGAGCAGAATACTTTTGGCCGACTATGCTGGAAGATTGCTTCAAGTACTACAAGGGCTGTCAAGATTGCCAGAAATTTGGAGCCATCCAGAGAGCATCAGCATCGACTATGAATCCCATCATCAAGCCTTGGTCGTTCAGAGGCTGAGGAATCGACATGATCGGGCAGATAAATCCACCCTTGAGCAAAGGACACAAGTTTATATTTGTGGCAACTGATTATTTTACCAAGTGGGTGGAAGCAATTCCCTTGAAAAAGGTTGACTTCGGGGATGAATCGAGTTTGTTATGGAACATATCATATATAGATTTGGCGTCCCTCAGACTATTACTATGGATCAGGGATCTATCTTTGTCTCCGACAAGTTTGTCCAATTTGCTGCAGCATGGGGATTAAATTGTTGTATTCATCACCATATTATGCCCATGCTAATGGATAGGCTGAAGCATCAAATAAAAGTTTAATCAAGTTAATAAAGAGGAAGATCGCTGAGTACCCGAAGCAATGGCATAGCCGATTGGCCGAATCATTGTGGGCTTATTGGATGGCTTGCCATGGATCAATCCAGGTGCCTCCATATAAATTGGTCTACGGACATGAAGCAGTCTTGCCATGGGAGAACATTATCAGCTCAAGAAGGATTCAATTACAGCACGAGTTGACATCCGATGATTATTATAACCTGATGGTGGATGAGTCCGAGGACCTAGTTTTGTCAAGGATGCGTGCTTTGGAAAAGGTGACTAGAGATAAAGAACGAGTGGCTCGTCACTACAGCAAGAAGGTTGTGCCTAAGTCTTTTGAAGAAGGCGAGCTTGTTTGGAAGCTGATACTGCTGATCGGCTCAAGAGATAGCAAATTCGGCAAGTGGTCACCTAATTGGGAAGAGCCTTTCAAGATCCACAAATGCGTCTCCAAGGGAGCCTATATGCTAGAAGGATTAGATGGAGAAGTGTTTGGAAGGGCTCTTAATGGCAAGTACTTAAAAAAATATTACCCAAGTATTTGGATCAATTCACGATTCGACTAAGTTCTTGCTGATCCATGCTAGTCAATGTGTTACACACATCGCCTTTAGGACATTTTTACTCTAAGTTTTCCCCCTAAGTTTTTCAAATCGGCTGAATCTAGCCGACAGGTGATGCACAGTTTCGTCTTATAATTTTATCAATGCCGAGGACAACATTGAGAAAATTAGGGGGCATATATTATACAAAGTCAAAGATTAGAATCAGATAGCTTCAAAATTTTTGGGGACTTTGAAATTTTTCAAGCAGTTGAAGACATAAAAGGCAAGTAAATTGGAAAAAGAGATATGGATAATGCACAACGAGTCGATTGCAAAGTTATATGTACATAGTCAAGACATCAATAGTTCTGAAGGTTAAGTCCTGTTACATCCCCAGGAACTTTTCTATGGCCGATATCGCTTCCTCTTTAATGGTGTTAACTTCGTTGACTACGGCCATGTCCTCTTCCTCGGAGCCAAGGACCGCTTTGGTCGTTTTGTTCAGCTCCCCCAGGTGCTTGATGGTGGAAGTCACCTTACTCCTTTGGTCTTCAGTGGCTTTGGGGAGATCGGCCAATACCTGCTTTTTGGCAGCTCTACACTGCTCCAGCTGCGCCAGTAGGCCGGCCTCCTCCACTTCAAGTTGACTGATCTCGGCCTGTGTAGCCGACAGCCCGACCACCAGCTCGTCCAATTTGGCGTTCTCAGCCATTATATTCTTCACGGTGGCGTCGATCCTGGCTGCCAAATCGGCTTGAGCTTGCCGATCAACCATCCTTTGCACGGCCAGCTCCAACATGAACCGATGCTGATCAATGTAGACGGCCCGCGAGATCTTTTTGGCCAAGTCGTCAGGAAGCTTGCCTTGGACTTCGTTGAAGTGCGCTCGGACTGATCCGCACTCCATGACCAACCGGTCCACATCAATGTTTAGCCAACGGTGGATATCTTGAAGCCTTTCTTTGACTTTGTCGGCTATGGCGGCTTGGTCTTGGCTGGTGGCTTGTACTTCTTCTTGGCCGACGAACTCTTTTATGTCAAAAGGAAGGAGATCGGCTAGAGTCTGCAAGAGAGATCAGAGCGGTTAAGAGGGGATAGATCGGCCGATTCTTAAACTTCTCAGAAAAAGGAAGGGAGTAAGACTTACTCGTACAGCGGGAGCTGGAGCAACAACCTCTTCGGTATGATGGCTGCCCATAGCCGATGGAGTTCGCTCGCTCGATACATGGGGTGCAGCCGACGGAGACTGAGGAGGCTACTAAGAAGCAAGTGTTAGTGTTGGTCGGCTGAGTAAAAAATGAACAAAGAAGAAAGGATGAGTTCAGAAACTACTGGTGAAGCTAGACGAGGAGTCAGGTTGGCTAATCTCTTGTACTACAAGGAGAATTTGGTTAAGATTTGAATGATTATGGTTTAAAGACCAGATTTGAGAAGACAAGGTGCTTACCGGTCGCTTCGGGGCAAGAGGACTTGGTGGAGTCGGATCGTTGGCTGGTGGACTGACCGAGTTGTGACTTGAGCTGCTCGATTCGGCTGCCTCCTTAACAGCTTGTGAGATCTCCTCATTCATGACCTCCTTATTGAGGGCTTCGTCGATGCTGGGGTCCAGGGAAGCTAGGCTATCGGCTGGTGCGGTCGGCTTTGGTTTCTTTTGTTTCTTCACTGAAGCAGCCAACGGTCCCGCAGCCGATGGGGCAACTCTTTTCTTCCTTATCACAGCCTGACGAGTCTGCCCATGCATCAAGGCCTTCAACTTCGGTGCATCCCAGACGATGGCCGACAGAGCATACCCACATCCATTCGGAAGAACGCCCAAGCGGTACTTGATGGCAATGCTAGAGTTACTCACTTTGGGGGGATCCGAGTCTGTCGTCTGCAAAAGAAAAAAGTTTAAAGTGTTAACAAGTGACGACAGCCGATCAGTCGAAGGAAAAGTACTTAAGGGTGAAAAGGCTTACCAAAGGGATCTCGTCAGGCAGCAGGGTGGTGATGTACATTGAAGACCACTAATGGAAGATATGCTTTTTGATCTCTACCCACCACCTATCATAGGTCGTGCTCCTCTTGTGGGCCAGCTCCATAACTCCAATGTTGTCGAGGGGTGGGCCCTCTTCTCCATTAATTTATTCATTATCAGCTTGGAGTCCACCACCCCTCGGGTTTCAATCTTATCGGCATAGTAGAAGCCGATGGGCAGCTGCCCAAGTCCAAATTGCCTGCCAACCGATACCGGGTAATAAAACTCATAAGTCTTCACGACATTGCGGCCTTGGTGTATCCTAGTCGGCAGTATACATGGGTGAGTGTTGTGGTAAATATTTCTCTGCACTTGGGATAGCGGTCCGAGTTGATCTCATCCAGATTTAGCTCGATCGGCAGTTCAAATGATGCCCTATCCTCATAGAAGAACCAAACCCGATTGTCCCTTGCAAAGCCGTCGTAGAGGGAGAGAAACCACTCGGCTAGCAGCTCGGCTGACTGCTTTGATCATGCATGTGTGGCTGCGGCTTCCCGAAAGGACTGACACCTCCTAGTTGTCTCTTCGTTCCCCTCATCGTCCTTAGTCGGCTCCAGGAGGGGGAAGCATGCTTCAGTTAGCTTTGGCTGACCAGAGATTTTTTGAGTTAGCAGCACGAGCCAGAGTTGAAGAAACCACCAAGGGCCTCCAGTGCTGATATTTGCATCGGCTGCGATCTTGGATACGGCTTGGTTCAAAGTTTGATAGAGGTAGCCGAGGAGAAATTTGCCTAAGGGAAGCTTTTTGTTGTTCACCAGGGCTTCGGCTACCGTCTGCCAGTTTGCTGTTGGGCCACAGCTTGATCCACAGAACAAGAATTTTTCGAGCCACGTCATGAGGAATGCGGCATGTTCCTTGGTATCGATGGGCCCAGTTCCCATGTTCATGGGCACATATCCGTTTCAGCCCCCTATTGCCTTGGTTTTGAAGGAGAATTGGCCCTTGGCTTACAATTGGTTCGGGTTAGCCGATAATAGGATGTAAAGACCAGTAATCATAAAGACATCGGCTAAGGTTGGGGTCATGGGGCCCTGCTGAAATAGGAAGGCATTCAAGGTATTGTTCCAGA
Organism: Oryza australiensis; assembly: GCA_019925245.2. Lineage (NCBI taxonomy): Eukaryota > Viridiplantae > Streptophyta > Magnoliopsida > Poales > Poaceae > Oryza > Oryza australiensis. The sequence continues at coordinate 46,845 of JAIFGZ020000484.1, forward strand.
AGTATGTGGCAGCCGACACTAATGGTTCGTCCTTAGGCATGTCGGCTACAGATAATGCTAGGCATTGGGCTATTCCAACTTCTTCCCAGTGGTTTTGCTTGGCAGGTTGCATTCTCTTATACCATGCTGGCAAAAATTTGTCCATTGAGGGCCAAGATTTAAGGGTACCAATCCAATGGTTCAGGTTCGGGTTTCTCATCCTATATGGTACCCTGTCAGTTTCGGCTATTATGAATTCGGCTGGGTCTATGTTGCCGATTGGCCCTAGGTAATATCTCTCATCATTGATCAAGCTTTGGATTACTACTTGGTGCGCAAGATGCTACAATAGGAAAAAGAAGCGGATTTCAGATTCGAAAACCCTAACGTTCAGATCTGCGGCTAAGGGCAGAAAAAAGATGGGGTTTTAGCCGATTGGGGTGTACCTTGGGGAACTCAGTAGGGGCGAAGGCCGACGGAGCAGCGGGGGCCGCCATTGGTGTGCTTGAGGTCGCCGAAGGGGGAAATTGCCGCCGCAGAGTCGGGGAAGCCGAGGATGCCGCCAGAGAGCTCGAGGACGTTTGTTGCTGTTGTGGATTGCGTTTGACGGCATGAGGTTCTCGACGCGGAGGAAGCGTTATTTAATATGTTTGTAACGGCCAAAACAGACTCGACCTAGGGTTGCACCGGGGATAAGATTGCACAAAATCCGCAACATCATCATATCGCGAACTTAGGGGGCATGTGTTAACGACCAAATTTGGTAACCAAATCCCCAAGTTTGAAGCGTGCTTGAGGCAGAGATTGGAGCAGAATCGGGGAAACACGCAATCTACAGAAACAGAGGCCGTATCGGCTAAGTCCGAATCGGCTGCGGAGCCAGTCGGCTGAGTCCGAGTCGGACCAGGATAGCCGATAGCCGATTCCGACTGAAGACGGAGGTGGAGCCAATCCCGAAAGGAAAGCTTAAAGATAAATTATTGGATTCGGTTTCCAAAGTGCGTTAAAGATATTGCCATCTACGGATAAGGTCCTACAACGGCAATTGTATCTTTAAGTTGGGGTATTTTTGTATAGTTTCCTATATAGATAATGTCGGTTTGTTTAGAGATATTTGAGATTTAATCGCAATAGGAATCGTGTCCGTTACGGACTAATTGTATATTCGGGTATAAATATGACCCAAGACCTTGTAGAAAAAATAGATACACACATCAATACACTTTGGCGCATCGCCAACCTTTCTGTTTTTACTTTTCCTCGATGAGTTCTTATTTCGTTCTTGGGCTGCATCGACTTTGATCTCCAGAAAAGGTAATTTCTTGTCATAAGCGGCTTGTGGTATCGAGGCCAGTTCTTCCATCATTTATGATACTCTGATTTTGATGTTACAAACTGCTTAATTTACCATATGCGAGATATAATTTAGATCAATATCTAGATCTATCTCTCGATCGACTAGCATATCATTCAAGATAACATCCGACATCGCTAGATCTAGAGGTTGATTCAAATTATATAGCGTATCTACCATCTCGAGGAATTCTCATTAGCCTAGATAGATCTCATGATTCTTTCGGTACTTAATGCTGCATCTAATCGACCTATTAAGTCGCTTTTAGAATTATGTAGATCTATTCGGCTCAATGTTTATTATTAGAGATAGTGCTGGGGTTTCAGCCGGTCTTACTTGTTCTAATCATCTTTTATGTATTATTACTGTTAGATGTATTAGAATTGCCTTTTATATTAAGAACTCAATCTACTTAAATGTGTTAAGCTCGGTATCAATCTGTTAGGTTATACCAACAACCGATTGATCTTAGTTTAGCACATTTAGTTCAGATTAATATCTTCTTATAAAACATATCAGAGTACTAGCCGATTTACATTAGATCTGTGACATCGGCTAGGTTATGAATGGGTATAATTATTATTCTAATGTGCTTTTGGATACAAGTGATTTATACTGTCTCGGTATACTACCGATCTATCCCAATCACTTGGTCTAAATGTGCTTTGGGATAATAATTATATATTTATTAATATCTATAGCCGATCGAGTAAGATCTAACCTTAACCAAATGCCTATTCTATGTTTTCTTGTTGGTTACAGGACCAAACAAACTGGCATGCCTATTCAGTCACCAAAGGCGACCAATTTGGACCTGCACTGGAGCTAAGCAGATCTCCCAAGCTAGCGCGTGGGAAAAATTCTCATCAACAATCCTAAACCTAGAAAAATTCACAAGAGCTTTGCGAATGAGATGGCTATGGCATGAGTGGAAGGATCCAACCAAGACATGGGCGGGTTTGGAAACACCATGTGATGAGGTATACAAGAGCCTTTTCACAGCAACAATGACAATAACAGTTGGTGATGGAAACACGGTGCGCTTCTGGGATTCCCCATGGCTGAGAGGAGGGCAAAGGCCGAAGGACGTCATGCCATTAGTGTTCGCTATCTCCAAGAACAGGCGAAAGTCCTTGCGGCAAGGGAAGGAAAATGATGCTTGGGTGCAGGACCTAGCCCTGCAACCAAATAGCCAAATAAGTAAGCCTGGTCAGCCAGTTAGTTGCTCTCTGGGAGGTTGTTCAAGGGATTCAGCTAGGAACTGATGAAGCGGATCAAATAACTTGGAAATTCACACTTCATGGGAACTGTACAACCCTTTCGGCATACCGAGCGTAATGCTGTGGAGCAACAAAAGCAACCTACACTGATTTAATCTGGAAGGCCTGGGCCCCAGGAAAATGCAAGTTTCATGCATGGCTCATCATTCAAAATAGAGTTTGGACTTCTGAAAGACTTGCGAGCAGGGGATGGGATAACAATGGACATTGCCCCCTATGCCGTCAAGAACCTGAGACAGCCCTGCACTTTGTGGCGGAGTGCAGATACACCAGAAGAATCTGGCTTCTAGTAGCTCAATGGCTGAGATGCCCACAAGTAGAGCCAAACTAGTGGATTGAGGCCGGATCGGTGCAGCATTGGTGGGAGAGCATCACAAACACACCAGGTGTGCCCAAAAAAGGACTCAGGCTTTGGTCATGTTAGTGGTCTGGGAAATCCATGGAAGGAGAGGAACCAGCGCATTTTCGACCACGTAGAAGCAACGACGATTTCCATACTAGGGAAGATTAAAGAAGAGGCCAGTCTTTGGACCCTAGTGGGGCCTAAGCACTTAAGAGATTTTCTCCCGCCCTGAGTTTTTCCCTTTGGGCTTTTCTCATCCCTTGTATAGTGTTTCGTTTTCCTTTTTGCCTCTAGGCTGTATTTTTTCCCTCTCTATTCAATGAAAATGCACGATCATGCCATTTCCATTAAAAAAATCCACTTTCTAGCAGTGCTTTTATGGATTGTTTGTTTTCTTGCGTGTAAAGCCCAAGATCGGTGGAGGGTTCATGCAAGAGTTCGACATTCTGATAATGGTCGCGTATCAAGGCCTCCTTGACCACTTCTTGCACCCATATTTTAATTAATTATTTTGTTTGCCAAATTGCATGCTTTAGGATGCATTGTTTGGCCACGGTTCGAGTACGAATTGTCAGACCTTCCTATTAGTTGCACTTTATTATATAGGATTTGGAAACCCCTTTCCTTTGTAACTCCATCATATATTCATCGGTATTCACCAATACCGAAGTAGACTACCTATAGGTTATGGTTGTATTGTCGTATGGGAACAATTTGGAAATTTAATATTACTCGTTTAAAAACCCGGCAAGATGTCGGTTTTGGCTATAAAATAAAATGGTTTATAAAACTTGATGGTGCAGGAGTCAGTACCTTGGTGGTTTGGCTATGTATCATCCATAAGGACCTATTCCTTCAGGAAATTCATCCAAACGTAAAACAGTACAACCACAAGGGTAAAGTGGGATGTCCCTGGCTGAGTAAGTAGCTAGAACATAGGTATCCAGCATGTTGGCAGTTGAGGAGTACCAAGATGGTGGAGTGAAAGGCACTCTCCTGTAGTGGGGATGTGTTGGGAGTCATACGGTAGGGCCTGAGTAGATGAGGGCCTCGATCTGGCCTGATGCTTGGTGGAGAGATTCCAGCTAATTGTGTGACACGGGGTATTTATGGGTTGGTTATGAAAAAGCCTTGTAGTGAGCTCTCTTATGTTGGTCATGTCTGATTCACATGTGTTCACTATTGCGAGACGTTCATAGCGTGTGGGTAAAGTGTTTAACCTCTGCAGAGTTTAGTCAAACTATTTAAACAGCCATGCCCATGGTCAAGGGCAGATGTGAGGTAATTCTCATAGGAAGCTTTGTTTTAAACTCATTTAAATAAATTGTTTCTTGGGGTGGAAACCGTTCCCAGAGTTTGCCTTTGTGGTGAACGGCCAGCCTTCGTGGTTGGGAACGAGTATGTCTGACTGGGGGTGTCGTTTGGCACTAGGATGTTGTTTGGCTGAGATGGTCTTGTTGGTTCAGGCTAAGATGGCCTGGTTGTGCTGAGGGGGCACGTTGTTAAATTGTATTATTTACTCATGACTATTGTGAGATAGGTCGTTGCAAAGCAACCTGTGAAATGGGGTGAGGTGGGAATCTTGTTCCGGAACTAAAACTTCTCTCACTAGTGTTTTGCAACTAAAGTATTTCGAACCTTGTGTTTTTTCAAATAAACTGTCTCCCCTTGTTTATGGCCTTTCATGTCATATCTTTTTCCTCGGCTTGCTGAGTACATTGAGTACTTATCCTTACTTATATATATATATATGTGTGTGTATAGGGAGAGAGTTAGAAGAAGGATATCTCGACCCTTCTGCCGAGGCATACTTCTAGGAGCACATCGAGTACGATTTCTCGGGGTTTCAGGTCTAGTTCCCAAACCAAGCCTATGGTCCATGTTCACTATTCTTTACCTCATGTTTTGCGCTCCATGTTTCCTGCCACGTTTGTTGCGCTTCCGTCTCAATTTATTTTGTTGTTTCAGTGTTCCTACTAGTCTGGGTCTGTCCATGACGGTAGTGTGTATAAGACCTCCATCAATGTTGTAATAAAACATTATTATTTCTGATCTCCAATATTATTTTGTGAGTATCAGCTTGTGTATCCTAGACTGGTATTGTAATCACAGGAAATGATGTGACCTCCAGCCTATGTCGGTTGTATTTCTTGACTGGCATAGTTTGGGGTACCACATATCTATTCTCATTGCATGAGTTGCCAATATCTTCTGAGCCATCGAAATCCTGTTAAAATATATTCTATTAAAATATTTTAGGTGCCATATGAAAATATTGAAACATGAAATCATGGCAACATGAAAGATATTTTTTCTAAGTACAAACGACTACCTGTTCGTGTCAACTATATTCTGACACAGAGATCCCAACATCAGATCCTAAACTAGCCTATATGAAAAAATAAACACAACAAAAATTTAAGATGTACGAAAAAGGCTATTTTTAAAGCATATAGAATAAAGACTATATTCTCATATTGATAAAAGAGTAGTAGACTAACTTAGTATACATAGCATGCTAAACTTGTAGGATCAAAACAGAGTAAACAAACCTACCAGAGGGGGTGAATGGTAGGAAAAAACCAAAACCAAAAATCTTTTGCGGAATTAAAAGATTACCTCTCACCAATGAAACAAATCTAGAAAAAGAAATCAAACCGTAGTTATTGAAGTCGTCGCCAGTCACACCGCTGTATACTGGCCGGTCAGACCGCCCCATCGTGCCGGTCACACCGCCGCCACAACTCCGGTTGGACCACCGCCGCAACCCACCAGTCAGGCCACTCGCACACCTACAGTCAGACCATCGGGATCCAGAAAACACCGATAGATGAACTCTCGAAGAAGTAGATGAGAACTTTTGACTTTATTGCATCAACTAGTGTTTACAAAGTGCAACAACAGCACTCCTCATCAAAATCTCGAACTAAACTCAAAACCCTAACTTTGTCTCAACTTGTGTCTCTCTAAAAGTGATACAAGGAGGCTACACCCTCCCTCTCTATTTATACCACAAAAACCTCCTACTCAAAGTAGGTGTAGAACTCCTATTCCTAATAGGACTCAAGAACTTCTATTCCCAATAGGACTCAAGAACTCCTATTCCCAATAGGACTCAAGAACTCATATTTCCATACGCATATGATTCCTCTCGTATATGTTGATGAGAATTTTTCCCACGCGCTGGCCTGGGAGATCTGCTTAGCTCCAATGCAGGTCCAAATTGGTCGCCTTTGGTGATTGAATAGGCGTGCCAGTTGGTTTGATCCTGTAACCAACAAGAAAACATAGAATAGGCATTTGGTTAAGGATAGATCCTACTCGATCGGCAATAGATATCAACAAATATATAATTGTTATTCCAAAGCACATTTAGGCCAAGTGATTGAGATAGATCGGTACTATACCGAGATAGTATAAACCACTTGTATTCAAAAGTATATTAGAATAATGATTATACACATTCATAACCTAGCCGATGTCGCAGATCTAATGTAAATCAGCTAGTACTCCGATATGTTCTATAAAAAGATATTAATATGAACTAAATGCGCTAAACTAAGATCAATCGGCTGTTAGTATAACCTAACAGATTGATACCGAGCCTAGCACATTTAAGTAGGTTAAGATCTTAATATAAAAGGTAGTTCTAATACATCTAACAGCAATAATACATAAAAAGATGATTAGAACAGGTAAGACCGGCTGAAACCCCAGCATTATCTCTAATAATAAACATTAAGCCAAATAAATCTACATAATTCTAAAGGCGACTTAATAGGTCGATTAGATGCAACATTAAGTACCAAAAGAAGCATGGGATCTATCTAGGCTAATGAGAATTCCTCGAGATGGTAGATACGCTATATAATTTGAATCAACCTCTAAATCTAGCTCTGTCAGTTGTTATCTTGAATGATATGCTAGCCGGTCGAGAGATAGATCTAGACATTGATCTAAATTATATATCGCATATGGTAAATTAAGCAGTTTGCAACATCAAAATCAGAGTATCATGATGATGGAAGCACTGCCCTTGATACCACAAGCTGCTTGTAACAAGAAATTACCTCTCTTGGAGATCAAAGTCGATGCAGCCCAAGAATAGAATAAGAACTCGTCGAGAAAAAGTAAAAATAGAAAGGTTGGCGATGCGCTGAAGTTGTATTGGTGTGAGTGTTATTTTTTACAAGGTCTCGGGTCATATTTATACCAGAATATACAATGAGTCTTTAACGGACACGATTCCTATTACAGATTAAATCTCAAATATCCCTAAACAAACCGACATTATCTTATAAAGGAAACTATACAAAATATCCAAACTTGAAGATACAATTGTTGTTGTAGGACCTTATCCGTAGATGGCAATATCTTTAACGCACTTTGGAAACCGAATCCAATAATTTATCTTTAAGCTTTGCTTTCAGGATTGGCTCCACCTCTGTCTCCAATCGAAATCGGCTATCCTGGTCTAACTCGTACTCAGTCGACTGGCTCCGCAGCCGACTCGGACTTAGCGGATGCGGCCTCTGTTTCAGCAGATTGCATGTTTCCCCCGATTCCACTTCAATCTCTGCTTCAATCTCTAGTTCAAACTCGGGGATTTAGTTACCAAATTTGGTCATTAACACATGCCCCCCAAGTCCGCGATATGATAATGTTGCGGATTTTATCCCATCCTATTTCCAGCACAACCCTAGGTCGAGTCTGTTTCGGCTGTTATGAAAACCCTTTAAATAACGCCTCTCCGTGCCAAACAATTCATGCCGTCAACACGATCCACAAACCAGCAAACGTCCTCGAGCTCCCCAGCGACCTCTTTGGCTTCCTCGATTCCACCGTGGCGATCCCATCTCTCCCGCGAACTCAACCGCAGTAATGGCGACCCCCGCCGCTCAACCAGGCTCTCCACCCACCGAGTTCCTCGAGGTATGCCCATCGGCCTAACCTTTTCTTTTCCCGTCTTTTAGCCGTAGGTCTGAATTTTAGGTTTCCCAAATCTGAAATCCACCTCTTTTTCCGATTGTAGCATCTCGCGCATCAAGTAGCAATTCCAAGCGTAGTTAGCGATGAGAGATACTACTTAGGGCCTATCAGCAATAAGGATCCCGCTGAATTCATCATAGCCGAAACCAAACGAGTGCCCTATGGAATGAGGAACCCAAACCTAGGCCACTGGAGCAGCACCTTTAAATCTTGGCCTTCAACTGACAAGTCATGGCCGTCATGGTACAAAAGGATGCAGGCTAGCAAACAGAATCACTGGGAAGAGATCGGAATAGCCCAATGCATGTCCCTTTCAGTGGTCAACATGCCCAAGGATGAACCGTTAATGTCGGCTGCCATGTACTTTTGGAACAATACCCTGAACACCTTCCTTTTCCAGCAAGGCCCAATGACTCCAACCTTAGCCGATGTCTTCATGCTAACAGGACTTGACATCATGTCATCGGCTAACCCCAACCAACTGGACAGCAAGGGCCAGTTTTCTTTTAAGACCAAAGCAATTGGGGGTTGGAACGGGTATGTGGCCATGAACATGGGAACTGGGCTGATTAATGCCAGAGAGCATACTGCCTTTTTGATGATGTGGCTGGAGAAGTTCATATTCTGCGGATCAAGCTGCGGTCCCACAGCCAACTGGCAAGTACTAGCCAAAGCCTTGGTTGACAAGAAAAAACTCCCGTTAGGCAAATTCCTCCTCGGCTATCTTTATCAGATGTTGAGCCAAGCCGTGTCCAAGATCGCATCCAATGCCACTATTAGCATTTGGTCGGCCGAGACTAGCCGATGCCCGCTTCCCCCTCCAGGAGCCAATTGAAGATGATGATGGAAATGAAGTAGCTACCAGAAGATTTCTGTCCTTTGGGGAAGCCGTAGCCACTCACATTGGGTCAATGCAATCAAGTGAACTGCTGGCCGAGTGGTTCATCTCCTTCTATGACAGCCTGGCCAAAAACAGTCGGACTTGGTTCTTCTACGAAGACCAAATGGAATTCGAGCTGCCAATTGATCTAAACTTGGATGAGATCAATTCAGAGAAATATCCCAGATGTAGAGAAATTTTTACCACGATGCTCACTCCGTGCATCTTGCCGACTGGGGTACATCAAGGCCGAAATGTGACAAAGACGTATGAATCTTACTACCCGATGTCGGCTGGAAGACAGTTTGGGTTTGGGCAGCTGCCGATCGGCTGCTATTAAGCCGATAAGATTAAGACCCGAGGGGTAATCGACTCAAAGCTGGTGATGAATAAATTAATGGAAATAGAGAGCCCACCCCTCGGCAGCATTGGGATCTTAGAGCTGGCCCACAAGAGGAGCACGGCCTATGACAGGTGGTGGGTGGAGATCAAGCAACACATCTTTCATCAACGTGCCTCCATGTACCTCACCACCCTCCTGCCAGATGAAATCCCATCTGTAAGTGTCGGTGATATGGGCCCGGGGGTATAACGAGAATTCGATATCTGAAGAAGGAAGACGCCTTCGCTTACCAGGGCGCCCCAAAGACATGTCCTGAACGGCTCATGCGGGTCCGGGCCACGGGCGGCCACGTGGCCATCCCAAAGGGGACTTGGCTCGGGGGCTGCCCGGAGGCCGCCGCTTTCCCAAATGGCAGGGTTCGGGATCACCCGGACCCCCGTCCATCACCCCGCACCTCTCCGAGAGAGGAGCGAGATCAACCGCCAACTGCCAACCACCACATTTAATGCCTAGAGAGAGGCCAGACGCCTGCACCGTCACATTTATTATGATGTGAGGCACGTCTGTCAGCCACTCATCATCACCCCTTTTTGCCCATCACGAGGGAGAGAGGGGAGAAAGTCCTAGACGGCGACCGCAGTATGGCCGCACGGTCATTCCACGCACGCCTCCCTCCATGCCCCGTCCAGTCACATTAAATGCGCTGGGCGGCCACGTGGGAGAGAGAATACGGGCGCTGGGGTGTCACGTCGACCCCTCTCCAGGCGGAGAGCCGCTGATCGGTAGGCCCCACTGGAGTAGGTAAGTTGACCCTCCTCACGTCAGCAGCATGGCAGCCATGACGTCCGTTTTTCTCCACCAACTCCCGCAACGTGGCAACAGGAGCAGGAATAGGGGTAGCCCCCCGCCAAGACAGGACAAGAGCCGCTCCATCACGTGGAGTGGAGTAGAGAAAGCTAGGACTATTGTGGTGTCCCCTTGCACTATAAAAGGAGGCCCAAGTCCATGATAGAGGGGGTTGGTCTTTTGTTCAGCCTCTGGAACCTTGGACTTTAAGCATTTCACCTCAGTCATCAGCTCCAGCTTCCCCAGGGAAGAACAACCACACCCATCCTTGTAATTCATCCTCCACATAACGCAAAAACAGGAGTAGGATATTACGTCTCCCCGACGGCCCGAACCTGTATAACTCTTCTGTGTCTTTTGTGATTGCGGCTTTTCTCCACCTTCCTACTTTCCCTCTACCTCACCTCGAGTTCGAACTCTGATTCACCGCTCCCCTGTGCCGAACCAAAAAGGGGGTCCCCGGGTCCCCGCGTGTCGAGCACACGCATCGACAGTAAGTATTTCCCTCCTTAAGCATCTCTTCCTTTGATCAGTCGCTTGTCGTCTCTTGCTAACACTTTAAACATCTTCTCCTTCTGCAGACGACAGACTCGGATCCCCCCACAATGAGTGACTCTGGCATTGCCATTGAGTACCGCTTGGGCGTTCTCACGAACGGATGCACATATGCTCCGTCGGCCATCGACTGGGACGCGCCAAGATTGAAGACTTTGATGGACGGCCAGACTCGCCAAGCGGTGATAAGGAAGAAAAGAGCTGTCCCATTGGCTGCGGGTGCTAGGGTTACGTGGAAGCTACGATAGCTAATAACAAAAAAATCTACCACGCAAACCAGGAACATTGCAAGTAAGGGTCAATAGATTGTTACCGATTGGAGTAGAGTGCAGCGGATATAGCCAATCAGGAGTTATCCGATCCGGAACAGTGCCAGTCGATCACATCCGATTCCTGAGTACAGCCGATTCGCCGACTCGACAGTCGATTCGCCGTAGACGATTTGCCAATTCGCTGAACTGCGCTCGCGCTGCCAATCCGCCGCAGCCGCCTCGCTCCGATGCGCCACAGCCGATTTGTAGTCGCCGAACAGCACCGCAATATAGCAGTGCCTCTATCGGTATCCACACGTCCAGGGATAGAACGCCTAACACCCATGTGCTAGCACAAGATGCAAGGCTAGGGTTTGGCTCGGGAGTGGGAGGGTTCCCGTGGAGATTGATCTTGCTGCCAGCTAAAGCCATGCATGTTGTATTCTGTTGTGCAAAACTTATGCCACGGCTCTCCACCCCTCGCCCCCTATATATAGAGTTGGCCGACTGGGTCTAGAGGCCCATCGGGACTCTATTTTTAATCGGATCCTATCCGAATATCATAGAGTTGGCCGGCCGGACTTCGTAAGCCCATAGGACTCTATATTAAATCGAATCTTATCCAAACTGAGCCATATTCGAGTCCAACTCGAATGTTTGTTCTACCCCCTTAAGCGTTGGACCCTGTAGGTTCAGGTATACTTGGTTTCGACCCAAGTCCAACTCGGCCGACTTGTCAATAGCGGCGCCTAGCAGCACATATTGACACCATACTATACAAGAATATAATATCGGCTCTGAACCTGTAATGTGTACACAAATCCCTTTGCCTCACGATACCAATTAAGCTATAGGTAAGATGTGTGTTATCCCTTCAATAGCTTAACCATTCACATCGAACCGTATTGGATTATCTGTCTGTTGATTGACTCCTCAATCAACTTGGCATGGCCATGCACTTCTATAATCCATTACCTCGAGGGGCCCAGAGATATCTCTCCAAAGGAGGGACAAATTCCATCTTGATCATTCACATTCCACTCCATGTTTCATAGCAAACCCGAAGACTACTTTTATAACTACCCAGTTATGAAATAGCATTTGGTAATCCCAAAGTAGGCTACTACACATGTCAGAATCTATGATGATCTCAGGTCTAAGGACTTTGCACCAACACTACTTGAGACCAACTAATGGCACATTAATTCCTATAGTGTCTCATGGTGGGTCTATCCAACAATGTGTTCTCTAACACATGTCCATGTATATTGATTTGGTATCTTCATACCATGATCTATGAGACACGATCATCAATCAATAAACATGCTGATCTTAGAATCATATTTATTCCAACAATATAACATGTGATCAGGGATCGTTTAGAAATAGATTCATACATAAAAAGTCTCATAAATAAGTCACGTACTTATTGATCAATACAAGTTGTCTATTTCATGGAACTAAATAACACTTTATTCATTTATACATAAACATTGACCATGATATCCAATATCTCCATGTTGCCTTTAGGGCATATCACTAATAGCGGGACCATCGGCTACTCCCGTGAAGAAGCAACAGAAATCAAAGCCGACCGCACCAGCCAATAGCTTGCCCTCCCTTGACCCTAGCATTGACGAAGCCCTTCAAAAGGAGGTCATGGATGAGGAGATCTCAGAAGCTATGAAAGAAGCGGCCGAATCGAGCGGCTCAAGCCATAACTCGGTCAGCCCGCCGGCTGATGATCCAACTCCACTAAGCCCTCCTACTCCGAAGCGATCGGTAAACCCTTTTCTTCTCGAATATGGCCTCTAAACTATAATCATTCAAGCCTTGACCAAATCTTCCTTGTAGTTCAAGAGATTAGCCAGTCGACCTCCTCGTCCAGCTTCACCAGTAGTCTCTAAACTTATCTCTTCTTTTATCCTTTACTTATGCTTGCGTTGGCCAACTCGCACTAACACTTATGCTTTTCGTAGCCCCCTCAGTCTCCATCGGCTGCCCCCCGCGTATCGAGCGAGCGAACTCTGTCGGCTATGGGCAGCCATCACACTGAAGAAGCAGCTGCGCCAGCTCCTGCTGTACGAGTAAGTTTGCTTCCCTTCTTCCTCAAAAGTTTGGGATCGGCTGTCATGCTTTGTTTTAATTGTGAAACTCTTTCTGCAGACTCTAGCCGATTTGCTTCCATTCGACATTAAAGAGTTCGTCAGTGAGGAAGAAGAGGCCATCAGCCAGGACCAGACTACCATAGCCGACGACATCAAGGAGAAGCTTCAAGACATCCATTGTCGGCTCAGCATCGATGTAGATCAACTGGTCATGGAGTGCGGGCCAGCCCGAGCGCGCTTCAACGACATTCAGAATCAACTCCCCGATGACTTGGCTGAAAAGATCTCCCGAGCCGTCTTCATCGACCAGCACCGGTTCAAACTGGAGAGGGTTGTACAAAGAATGGTCGACCGGCGAGCTCAAGCCGACCTGGCGGCCTCAATCAACGCCACCATGGAGAATATAGTGGCCGAGAAGGCCAAGTTGGACAAACTGGTGGCTGGGCCATCGGCTACACAGACTAAGATCAGCCAACTTGAAGAAGAAGAGGCTGGCTTGCTGGCAAAACTCGAGTAGTGTAGGGCCAAGCTTGCGGCAGAAAAGAAAGTGCTAGCCGATCTCTCCAAGGCAACTGAAGAACAGAAGGTTAAGGTGACTTCCACCATCAAGTACTTGGGAGAGCTCCACAAATCGGCCAGAACGATCTCGGGCACCGAAGAACAGGACATGGCGACGGTCGAAGAAATCAAAGCCATCAAAGAAGAGGCGACATCGGCCATAGAGCAATATCTGAGGATGTAATAGGACTTAGCCTTCAGCACCACTTGTATTTTGGCTCTGTATATATAACTTTTGTAATCGGCCTGTTGTGCTTTAAACAGTATCCATATCTCTTTTGTCGATTTATTTGCCTTTGATGTCTTCAACTGCTTGAAAAATTTTGACGTCCCAAAAATTTGAAGCTCTCTGATTCTAATCTCTGACTTTGTATAATATATGCCTCCTAATTTTCTCAATGTCGTCCTCAGCATTGATAAAATTATAAGACGAAACTTTACATCACCTGTCGGCTAGATTCAGCCGATTGGAAAAAACTTAGGAGGGAAAAACATAGAGTAAAGATGTCCTAAAGGCGATGTGTCTAACACATCGGCTAGCATGGATCGGCAAAGACGTAGCCGAATCATGAACTGATCCAAACACTGGGGTAATATTTCTTCAAGTATTTGCCATTTAGAGCCCTTCCAAACACTTCTCCATCTAACCCTTCTAGCATATAGGCTCTCTTGGAGACGCATTTGTGAATCTTGAAAGGCTCTTCCCAATTAGGTGACCACTTGCCAAATTGGCTCTCTCTTGAGCCGATCGGCAGTATCAGTTTCCGAACAAGCTCACCTTTTTCAAAAGACTTAGGCACAACCTTTTTGTTGTAATGACGAGCCACTCGTTCCTTGTCCCTGGTCACCTTTTCTAAAGCGCGCATCCTTGACAACACCAGGTCTTCTGACTCATCTACCATTAGATTATAATAATCATCGGCTGTTAACTCATCCTGTAGTTGAATTCTTCTTGAGCCGATGATGTTTTCCCATGGCAAGACTGCTTCATGTCCATACACCAATTTGTAGGGAGGCACCTGGATTGATCCATGGCAAGCCATCCGATAAGCCCACAATGACTCGGCTAATCGGCTATGCCATTGCTTAGAGTACTCAGCGATCTTCCTCTTTATCAACTTGATTAAACTTTTATTTGATGCTTCAGCCTGTCCGTTAGCCTGAGCATAATATGTTGAAGAATTCAGCAACTTAATCCCCATGCTATCGGCAAATTGGATAAACTCGTCAGAGACAAAGATAGATCCCTGATCTGTAGTGATAGTCTAAGGGACGCCTAATCTGCATATGATATGCTCTTAACAAATTTGATTGCATCCCTGGAGTCAACCTTTTTCAAGGGAATTGCTTCCACCCACTTGGTAAAATAATCAGTTGCCACTAATATAAACTTGTGTCCTTTGCTCGAGGGTGGATTTATCTGCCCGATCATGTTGATTCCCCAGCCTCTGAACGACCAAGGCTTGATGATGGGATTCATAGACGATGCTGACGCTCTCTGGATAGCTCCAAATTTCTGGTAATCTTGACAGCCCTTGTAGTACTTGAAACAATCTTCCAGCATAGTCAGCCAAAAGTATCCTGCTCTCCAAAGTAACCACTTCATCTTATGAGCCGATTGATGAGTGCCAAAGATCCCCTCGTGCACCTCTCCTATGGCAACCTTTGCTTGATCGGCACTCAGGCACTTAAGTAGCGCGCCATCAATCGTCTGATAATATAAATCTTCATCGAGCAAGACATATCGTAAAGCCTTGTAGCGTAATTTCCTTGAAGTAGACTGAGAAGGGGTTCGTAGATAATTGTAGACATTGAACCTCCAGTCGTTGGCTGCGATGGTGTCAATTTCTATTTCAATCTCCTTTGTCATCGGCTTGTAGCCTGATACCCCTTGAGCCAAATCATTTGCCTCTGAATTCTGCTCTCTAGGGACGTGTTTTAAGGTCACTAGCCAAAATTTGGTCATCAAATCTCAGCATTTTTTATAGTAAATCATCAGTGCGTCATTTTTGCATTCATATTCTTCTGATAATTGGCTGATGACCAATAGTGAATCGCCCATTATTTCGACGGTGTCAGCTTCAACCTCCTTGATCAGTTGTAATCCCTTGAGGACGGCTTCATATTCGGCTTGATTGTTTGTGGCATGAGGTGCAATAGAAAAAGCAAACTCGAAGCTTGCCCCCTGGGAGAAATTATCACCAAGCCGAAACCGCATCTGTTTGTGCAAATCGAGCCATCAAAAGTCAAAGTCCAAGGCATAATATCAACTGAACCGATTGAATCATCTCTGTGTTCCACTTTAAAATCGGCTATAGCTTGTTCTTTCACTGCCTTGGATGCCTGATACCTCAGATCAAACTCTGTCAAAGCTAATATCCATTTCCCGACTCGCCCCTTCAGAACTGGAGCCGATAGCATATATTTTACTACATCGGCCTTGCATACTATGGTGCACTCATTGGATAACAAATAATGCCTCAACTTCGTGCATGAAAAATATAGGCACAAGCATAATTTCTCCACGGGAGAGTACCTTGTATCCGCATCCAGAAGCCTTCGACTAAGATACAAAATTGTTTTCTCTTTCCCTTCGATTTCCTAAATCAGAACTGAGCCCATAGACTTCTCATCGATTGACAGGTATAGCTTGAACGGTACCCCCTTTTGTGGAGAAATCAAAACTGGAGGGGAGCTCAGGTAATTCTTAATATTTTCCAAACCCTTCTGCTACTCTGTCCCCCCAAGTGAATGCTTGATCAGCTTTCAGCCGAAGCAGAGGTGTGAACGGCTCCATCTTCTCTAACAGATTGGCTATAAAGCATCTGATGAAGTTGATTTTGTCGATCAAAGGCTGCGATTCCTTCTTGTCCTTCGGAGGTTGAATAGTCTTGATAGCATTGATGCTTCTCTGGGTGACCTCGATTCCCCTCTCATGAACAAGAAATCCCAAGAACTGGCCAGCCGACACACCAAACGCGCACTTCGTAGGGTTCATCTTCAGGCCATATTTTCTTGTCCTCTCCAAAACCTTCCTTAAATCGGCTATGTGATCTTCCACTTCCTTGGATTTGACGACAACATCATCGATGTAGATCTCCACTAGGAAGCCGATCAAATCGTGAAAGATGTAATTCATGGCCCTCTGATACGTAGATCCAGCGTTCTTCAAACCAAAAGTCATGACGACCCACTCATATAAGTCGATTGCTCCCGGGCACCTGAAAGTTGTCTTGTGAATTTCTTCCTCGGCCATAAAGATCTGATTATAACCAGCGTTGCCGTCCATAAAACTTATGATTTTGTGGCCAGAGGTGACATCTACCAGCAAATCGACTATAGGCTTGGGGTACTCATCTTTAGGGGTAGCCTTGTTCAAGTCTTTGAAGTCGATGCACACCCTAAGTTTGCCATTTTTCTTCATTACTGGAACTATGTTTGAAACCCACTCTGCATATCGGCAGGGCCGAATAAAACCAGCATCATATAGCCAAGTGATTTTAGCCTTAATCGCATTATACATATCGGCTTTAAACCTCATGGGAGGTTGTTTGCACTGCCGATATCAAGGCTTAATAGGGAGCCGATGTTCAACAATAGATCGGCTAAGACCAGGCATCTCAAAATACTCCCAAGCAAAGCAGTCTTTATATTCCTTCAATAACTCAATAAGCTTGGTCCTAAAATGATAAAACAATTTTTTTTCTAATGTATGTCGGCCTAGGCCTATCTCCTGGACCTATATCCACTTCTTCCAAATCATCGGCCGACATAAAACCTTGCCCTAGTTTGCCGTCGATGTCATCCATGGTGTCCTTGTTATAGACGATCGAGCCATCCACAACGCCCTCAAAGTAATAAGTGGGGCTCTTCATCTCCAATTGGCTGCATGTCAGAATCGAACACCTTCAGAAAAATCGGCTTGCCAAACTTTGCCGGACAGGAAACCAATGCTGTCGACTTCCCATGAAGTTAAGTCAGCATTGGCGATGTTGACTGACCTATCGGCTGGCACGATCTCTATCTTATCACCTTGCCATTGGATTAAACTTTGATGCATTGTAGAAGGGATGCAGCAGTTGGCGTAGATCCAATCCCTTTCGAGCAGCAGGTTGAACGACCCCTTCCTGTCGATGACGAAAAACGTTGTGGGCATGGTTTTGCTACCGACGGTCAGCTCGACATTCAACACTCCCTTGGCCTCCAATGGGTTGCCACCAAAGTCCTTGAGCACCATATTGGTCTTGATCAAGTCATCGGCTCCCTTGCCCAGCTTCCTGAAGGTTGCATAAGGCATAAGATTGACAGCGGCTCCTCCATCGACTAGCATTTTTGACATCGGCTTCCCACTGTCAAATCCTTTGACATATAAGGGCTTCAAGTGCCGATTTCCGGTCCCCTCGGGTTTTTCAAAGATGGCCTGTTCCGGGGATAGTACTAGTCTGGCCAAGGATTCTTCCACAGTGCCTGCACCGGCCTCAGTAGACTCAAATTTGGCTAGCAATATGAACACCATATTGACCGATGCAGAGGCTATTCCTTTTCCTTTCGCGGCCTCCTGGCCTTATCGGCAGGGCTCTCGCCGGCTGGGGCTGCCTATTTCTTGACACGCCACTATTTTCTACCCTGCCGATGTTGTTGATGCTGGATCATGTGCTGGACTTCTTCCTCCTGTCCTTCGCTTTTTAGCCTCTGAATTCTCCTTTTCTGCATTTTAGTGAACAGGTCCGAAGGGCACCGTTGGGAGTTGGCTGATTGTTCTTCTTTAGCCTCCTCTTCATTGTCCTCTTCGTCCTCTTCTTGGAAGAAGTCCTGGTGGATTGGGCTGAGCCGATCGTGGACGGAAGGCTTCCACTGGTTTAGTTGAACGGCTCGAGGGACGAATCGGTTAGAGCTTTCCATTGGTGGGTTCCTGTATTCGTCCTCCCTGTACTCGCTGCAGGCTGGGCAGTTTTTGAGAGTGGGCAGCCTCATTCCCGATTCCCAACAGAATCGGAAGAACTCAAAGCGCCAATGTGGATCACAGCCATCATGGCGACAAAAGTATGCTATACCTAGCTGATCGGGTGTCCTCTGGTATGGTTTGCCTCGCCGGGCTTCTTCTTCTTCCTGAACTCTCAGCTGGAACCGAAGCCGACTGTCTGCCTGTTTGGGCCAACGATCGGCCGATCGACGACTGGTGTAGACCATGTTGATTGGTGCGGCGTTGGTTGCAGTCGGCTTACTAGACGGCCCCTGTTGGTCCGAGTCGGTCGTGGTTGTTTGTTGGTCTTTGGCTAAGTTGTACACCATTCTGCTTTGTCGATCAGCTCGCCTACAGCCGGCTTGGACCATGTTGACAGGAAAGGGATTGCCGTCAACCTTCATCGGTTTATCCAATTCCTCGAACTTAATCTTCCTGGCCTCGATAGCCGACAGAATTTGCTGGCGGAAGACTTTGCAGTTGTTGGTGCTGTGGGAGGTGGTATTGTGCCACTTGCAATATTTCTTGTTTTTGAGCTCCTCAGCCAATGGGATGACTTGGTTGGTCGAAAGCTGTATTTGTTTCTCCCTCAGCAATAGATCGAAGATCCTATCGGCTTTAGTTATGTCAAAGTCATGCTTTTCCTCCTTAGCCGATTTCTTCAGCCATTGACATGTATTTTCCTTTTTGTTCCTTGTCCATTCGGCTGCTGCCACCTCTGCATTGCTGTCACTTGAGTCCGAGTCTGTTGCGTAGGCGATGTGGGTGATTTTCTTGAAGACCTTCTTTGATTCTTGAAAGCGCTGCTCATGAGCTGTCACCTTTTGAGCCAGATGGGCCAAGCTCTCAAAATCTTGAGCCGAAAACCTCTCACGGATGGGGGCCAAAAGGCCGTGAAAGGCTAAGTCGGCTAATTGCGAGTCCGACAGAACCAAGCTGTAACAACGATTCCTCATGTCCCTGAATCGTTGGATATAGTCTTGGACCGATTCTTCATGCTTCTGCCTGATGCCGATTATGTCCGACAACTTCATCTCATGTGTGTCAGAATAGAAATAGCTGTGGAACTGTTTCTCAAGATCGGCCCAGCTCTAGACCGAATTGTAGGGCAGGGATGAAACCCTGAGCGCGTCGGTGGTCGATGCTTCTCCGCACTGGGCCAAGAATCGGCTGACATGGTCGTATGTTGAGATGTTGTCCTGCCCAGAGAACTTTGAAAAATCCAGCACTTTGTACCGGTTCGGCAGGGGCACCCTTTCGAAATATTCTGGGTATGGGTACCGGTACATGTTGCCAGAGTCTTTTGGCTTGAGGCCGAACTGATCACGCATAACGTCTGTGATCAAGTCAGCCCTAGGCTTGTTTTCTTGCATTTGGGGTATCGGCTCGTATTGCTCGTGGTGGATGGGTCCTTGCCGATACTGCATTGGTGGTGTCTGAGGCCGGTAGGCCTACTCGTAGTTGCCTCCTGGGAATTGATGTTGAAACTGGTTCATGGCAGGAGGCAGCCGAGAGGAAAATGGTGGTGCTTGCTCGGGGAGAGGCCGATTGCCGCCGAAGTTGTGAGGCAGGTCTGGCAGATAGTTACAATCGGCATGTTATGTATGACGGATCATCGATTGGTGTTGAACATGTCTTCCGCCTGCTCCTGAGTTGTCACTGGGAGGCCGAGGCCCTAGTGTTGAGACTGCTGCCAAACCAGAACCTTGGGATGCGGCCGCACAGCCGATGACTCTACATTTGGCTGGATCGGGGCTCTCGCTGGAGGAGTCGGCTGCCCGAGTGGAGGGACTGGCAAACCATGGGTTGACAGCGTCCGGTAAGGCGGAAACTGGCCGTCAGGGAAATAAGTCGGCCCCCTAGGCAGCTGCTCGGTTATCTTTGAATCGACCACGGTGCTTATCATATTGTTCAAAGTGTTGACCAATATGCTTGATTGGTTGACAAGCGTGTGATGGACAGCCGAGTCGATTCGGTCTTGAAGTGTGTGCAGCTCCGAATTGTCTTGCTCCTGCTTGATGTCCTCAATCTTCTTCTTCCCTTTCTTGTCCTTGTTGGAGGAGGCGTCGAAGTCCTCAGGAATCATAAACTTGTATTTCTGGATGATCGACCCAGACCTGGTCTGGGTGAAGCATTGCAAATAATGTGCTTGCAATCGTTCCACCATCTACTGGTAGTCGGCCTGGTGTTCAGCCGATAGTTTGTCCATAGTCACCGGGATGACGTTGTCTTGGTTAAGATCAGCTGATGAGACATTCACCATTGTGCTGGATCCAAAAGTTGGGGTCCAACCGGGCGTGCCAAAATCGTATTGATGAGAATTTTTCCCACGCGCTGGCCTGGGACATCTGCTTAGCTCCAGTGCAGGTCCAAATTGGTCGCCTTTGGTGATTGAATAGGCATGCCAGTTGGTTTGATCCTGTAACCAACAAGAAAACATAGAATAGGCATTTGGTTAAGGTTAGATCCTACTCGATCGGCTATAGATATCAATAAATATATAATTGTTATTCCGAAACACATTTAGTCCAAGTGGTTGGGATAGATCGGTAGTATACCGAGACAGTATAAACCACTTGTATCCAAAAGTACATTAGAATAATGATTATACATATTCATAACCAAGCCGATGTCGTAGATCTAATATAAATCGGCTAGTATTCCGATATGTTTTATAAAATGATATTAATCTGAACTAAATGCACTAAACTAAGATCAATCGGTTGTTAGTATAACCTAACAGATTGATACCGAGCCTAGCACATTTAAGTAGGTTAAGATCTTAATATGAAAGGCAATTCTAATACATCTAACAACAATAATACATAAAAAGATGATCAGAACAGGTAAGACCGGCTGAAACCCCGTCACTATCTCTAATAATAAACATTAAGCCGAATAAATCTACATAATTCTAAAGGCGACTTAATAGGTCGATTAGATGCAGCATTAAGTACCAAAAGAAGCATGGGATCTATCTAGGCTAATGAGAATTCCTCGAGATGGTAGATACGCTATATAATTTGAATCAACCTCTAGATCTAGCTCTGTCGGCTATTATCTTGAATGATATGCTAGCCGGTCGAGAGATAGATCTAGACATTGATCTAAATTATATATCGCATATGTTAAATTAAGCAGTTTGCAACATCAAAATCAGAGTATCATCATGATGGAAGCAGTACCCTCGATATCACAAGCCGCTTGTAACAAGAAATTACCTCTCCTGGAGATCGAAGTCGATGCAGCCCGAGAACAGAATAAGAACTCGTCGAGAAAAAGTAAAAAACGAAAGGTTGGCGATGCACCCAAGTTGTATTGGTGTGTGTGTTATTTTTTACAAGGTCTCGGGTCATATTTATACCCAAATTTACAATGAGTCTATAACAGACACGATTCCTATTACAGATTAAATCTCAAATATCCCTAAACAAACCAACATTATCTTATAAAGGAAACTATACAAAATATCCTAACTTGAAGATACAATTGCCGTTGTAGGACCTTATCCGTAGATGGCAATATCTTTAACGCACTCTGGAAACCGAATCCAATAATTTATCTTTAAGCTTTCCTTTCGGGATTGGCTCCACCTCTGTCTCCAATCGAAATCGACTATCGGCTATCCTGGTCTGACTCGGACTCAGCCGACTGGCTCCGCAGCCGACTCGGACTTAGCCGATGCGGCCTCTGTTTTCGTAGATTGCGCGTTTCCCCCGATTCCACTTCAATCTCTGCTTCAAACTCGGGGATTTGGTTACATAATTTGGTCATTAACAGTATACCATATGGATTCTCCATCTTCCACGTGCATTGTTCTCTAGCCTGAGCATCCCGCGTGATATCCTTGATCGTCTGGACCTCAACTTCTCCCAAGCCTAGTCCTTATCCATCATTGGCTATACTCTCATGGCCTCAAGCAACACCTGCACATGAACAACAAAGAAATTCCATATCCGAGCACAAGTTTGTCCAAACTTGACTCACATTAGCATAACAACAGTAACCATACGCATAGAAACCACCTAGAAGTCAAATCCACAAAGAAACAATCCGAAACCGAAAGGATAAATCAAATCCGAAACTGAGTCGAAGTCGGCCGGTCAGACCGTGCACATACCTCCGGTCTGACCGGTCAAGCCTGGTCGGTCTAACCGGTCGCACCGCCAGTCTGACCATCAGATCAAAAACGTGCACGACTTCACAAATCCAAACATCATCACCATAAACCAATATTTCACATATTAAATATCGCAAATCACCACCAATGTTTCATCACACAAAATACAAATCAAACACATTTGATTCTACAATCTCACCCTTGATGAAACCATTGGCAAACCCAACAAAATCAATTGGTTTGTGATGTTTTGTGAAGCAATCCAAAAAACATTTCTAATGCTAGAAAATTTTTAGAAAATTTCAAAGAAAAATCTCTCACTTTTGATGAAAATTCTTTGAATATGAAAATGATGCAAAAATTTTGTTTTCTTGTTCTCCCCCTTTTGACAATGAGTTCATCAATGTATCAGAAGCATGGAAGAGCTTCATTACATGTTTTGCAATAACAGTGTAGAAAAAGTGACTAGCTAATTAACAAGCATTCATTAGAGTAAAAACATGAACCTAAAACATTACTATTAAGATCAATTCAACATTAATGATTCATGATTTCAATGATGTAAAATGCAATATATTCACAAGTGTAAAAACTGAAAGAAAAACCCAAGTATATATACTTATGACATTGATACTCTTTCTCAAATTAATTTCTTCTCCAAAAATACCAAGAGAACTTTTAGCTCTTTATTTTTGAACATTTTTTATACTTTTCTCTCAATTATTGCGGGTACACCCTTGTCGTCAAGACTGTTTTCAAGGATTCGGCACCCTTTTTTTATCTCACCGCGAATATGTCCTTGTCGTCAAGATTGTTTTCAAGGATTCGGTATTTATTTTTTTCTCTTATATAAATAAGCATTTATGTACTCTTGCGGTGATTGGAACAGAAGGATTAATATGAGGAATAACAACTCATAACGCATATATAAAAGCATTAATCATTCAAACTAAGCACTTGCTTCAATATTGCATATTTCATTAATTCAAGTAAAAGAATTATGTGTCATGTATCATATCACTTAAAAACAATAGCAGAAGCTCATATAATTACTAAAATGCACACAAGATAATATAGTAATCAAATTCTAACAAGCATTGCTAGCAAGCACTAGAATATACTAAAGATATAAAACATAGCTCATCCACCTTTTATTTTCTTTTCCTTTTTGTTCTTTTTTCTATCACACCATGCATGAATTAAAAACATGAATGCAAAAGAAAAGCAAGAGAAGAAAGAAAATATTCATACAACAAAGAGCCAACAACTCTCCCCCTCAATTAATGTCAAAAGGATGAATAACACCCAATTCTCCCCTAAGAAAAGCAAAGCGAGAAGAATCCAACGGTTTGGTGAAAACATCTACGAGTTACAAAATTGTATCCACAAATTTCAATTCAATATCTCACTTTTCAACAAGAATGCATAAAAAAAAACTCCCCCTCAAATTAACCTCCAATTCTCCCCAAAGAAAAATTAAGAAGAAACCAAAGATTTTTTTAAGAAGACAACCAATTGCAAATGATATCACCAAGGTTTTCATAAATTGACATATATCCACTTGTACTAACAAAAACTACTACCTCAAATACTAGCATATGAAAAGCTAATAATCAAGAGAGTAGAACAAAATTATGTCAATCCAAATTTACCTTAATGTTACCGTGAAAAGCAATCATTGTCTCCACATTGCACACACATGGGGAGTATGCCATCAAAATACCTATAGACGAGAATATGTCGAGGCCTCCGTGTTGGGGTTAGAAATAAGAAATTTTGGAATCCAACACTGAGTCACACGACCAGTAGAACCAGTAGGTACATATGCACATACAAAATTAGAACCATACTTACCTAAACACTTACCTTGTCGCTTCACAAAAGTCTGATTTGAATTATGCACAAAACTGCCCCGAGGCCGGTCTAACCGCCATTGTACCTGCGGTCTAACCGAGCTTGGCTGCCGATCGACCGCATTGGTTCACTGCGGTCGACCGCTGGCTGGTACGATCGGACTGGTCGGCGTCGGTCGACCATGCTTCGTGAACCAAAACCCGATTTTTGTCATCGTCGTTTCACAAAAGCAATTTCACTTTCCTTTTTCTGTTTAGGGCAAGTCTAAAACAAAATCCAACCAAATATCCATCTTTTGCAGAAAACGAACAAGTGTATTTCTCACGATGATTAGAAGCACAAGTAGAAACAGATGGTTTAGCAACAGAAGTAGTAACAAATGATTTTGCAATCACAATATTGATTTTAGAAGATGATCCATTTAAAGAAGTCATGATGCCAGCAGATTTAAACACCATGGGTTTAGAATCGTTCAGTCAAAATTTCACCTCTCTCGTTATACTCAAAACAAGCGGGGGATGCCTAAAAAGTGAACATAGGGATCAAAACCTAAACCACGGTTGTCTGTGCTAACCTTTGATTGATCCAAAATCATGTTGAGATTCTTTTACTATCAGAAAAACGTTGCAAAGAACTTTTTAAGTAAAAAATCTCTTGAGTCAAAGTAGCACAATATTTGCAAGTATCCAAAAGACCTTTCTGTTTTCTACAAGTTTGACAAGAAAGCACTTCGTCTTGCTTAACTGTTTCTTCCATATGCCTAACATGACCTAAGGCATCTTTTAATTTCAATTCTTTAGTAAGACATGATGAGCAAGGTTTTGCACTAGATTGTTTCAACCTTTCAGAGCTAATTGCATTAAATATAGAGCTAGCAAACAAGACAATTTGACATTTCTTCAAAGCTCCTTTTGTTAAAAACAATTCATCAGTCAATCTAGTGTTCATGGCAAAGCTAAGAGCAAGACAAGATTCAAACTTCCTAGATTTCTTAGATTCAGCATCAAGACTTTTGCAAGTAGTTAAATTGACTTCTCTAACAGAATTAATCTCACCAAATAAAACTTTACATGATTTGCAATCATCATCATCAGGAGCATGAGATCTTAATCTATTATTTTTAGCTTTAAGAGAATCAATAACTACTTCATGTTGATTAATCTTCTTTTTCAAATTTTGAAATCTTGTAACCAAGTCTAGCAATAACATCTTGAAGATATTCAACACTAGGAGCAGGAGTTACCTCATTATCATCTTCAGAATCTTCATCAATACTACTGGCCATGAAACAAATCCCAGCAATGTTCTTTTTCTTGTCATCATCTTCATCACTTTCAAAATCAACATCACTTGATTCTCGAACCGCTTCATATGCTGTATCAATTGCCTTTTGGTAAAACTTCTTCATCTTCATATTTTTGCCTGTTTTTTGTTTGGCTTAGCGTCCTTGGATCCATCTTGAGGCTTTGCCTCCTCCAGTGTACCTTTTCCAGCCTTGGGACACTGAGATCGAATGTGTCCTAGTTGTCCACACCCAAAACAACGGATTGGACCTCCTCTCCTCCTAGACCTGACATTATTCACAGCTCGAGAAATTCTATTAGCAAGCGATACCAAGTCCTCCTCACTAATTTCCTTCAGTTGATCATCGGACATGGTAGAGAAAGCAACAAACATTGACTGTGATGCAGAATCATAAGATGCAGAAGACGACACCAAAGCAGAAGAATTCGAATCAGTCCTTTTAGAAAGAATGTTCATCTCATAGGTTTTTAATTTGGTGTAAAGAATATCCAAAGTCAAAGTGTTCATGTCAACCGATTCCGGAATAGAAGTCACTTTAACATCTCAAATTTTCATATCAAGACCATTCATGAAGTGATGAGCAACCTCAGATTGAGAATAGTTAACCTCATAAGAAGCATCAACAGATCTAAGATTACTCAAAATTTTGTTAAACCGGCCCAGATAGTCATCCAAGGACTCCCCATATGTCATCTCAAATTTGATGTACTCCTTTTTGAACACGTTTTTTTGCAACTCTTTAATGTTTGAAGATCCAGTATGAAAATCATTCAAAGCCTTCCAAATCTCATTAGCAGTAGCAAGATGCAAAACACGATCAAATTTGGAGCGAGAAATTGCATTAAGAACGAGATTTGCAATTATTTTCAAAATCTAATTTGAGAGCAGGAGTATCAATGCGTTCAGGGATTTCATAAGGTTGTGCAACTTTTAACCAAATATCATATCCTTGAGATGTTATATAAGATTCCATCTTTTTCTTCCAATAATCAAAATCAGTTCCATTGAAAATATGAGGTTTGTTTGAAAACTTTTTAGTCATGGCAAACAGATCAGAAAAACAACAAATATCAAATCAAGAACGAGGCTCTGATACCACTTGTAGGATCGAAACAAAGTAAACAAACCTACCAGGGGGGTGAATGGTAGGAAAAACCAAAACCAAAAATCTTTTGAGGAATTAAAAGATATCCTCTCACCAATGAAACCAATCTAGAAAAAGGAATCAAACCGTAGTTATTGAAGTCACCGCTGGTCACACCGCTGTATACTGGCCGGTCAGACCGCCCCTTCGTGCCGGTCAGACCGCCGCCATAACTCCGGTTGGATCGCCGTCGCAACCCACCGGTCAGGCCGCTCGCACACCTGCGGTCAGACCGTTGGGATCCAGAAAACACCGATAGATGAACTCTCGAAGAAATAGATGAGAACTTTTGACTTTATTGCATCAACTAGTGTTTACAAAGTGCAACAACAACACTCCTCATCAAAATCTCAAACTAAACTCGAAACACTAACTTTCTCTCAACTTGTGTCTCTCTAAAACCGATACAAGGAGGCTACACCCTCTTATCTATTTATACCACAAAAACCTCCTACTAAAAGTAGGTGTAGAACTCCTATTCCCAATAGGACTCAAGAACTCCTATTCCCAATAGGTCTCAAGAACTCCTATTCTCAATAGGACTCAAGAACTTCTATTTCCATACGCATACGATTCTTATCGTATACCATATGGATTCTCCATCTTCCACGTGCATTGTTCTCTAGCCTGAGCATCCTGCGTGATATCCTTGATCGTCTGGACCTCAACTTCTCCCAAGCCTAGTCCTGATCCATCATCGGCTATACCCTCATGGCCTCAAGCAACACCTGCACATGAACAACAAAGAAACTCCATATCCGAGCACAAGTTTGTCCAAACTTAACTCACATTAGCATAACAACACTAATCATATGCATAGGAACTATCTAAAAGTAAAATCCACAAAGAAACAATCCAAAACTGAAAGGATAAATCAAATCCAAAACCGAGTCGAAGTTAGCCAGTCAGACTGTGCGCATACCTCCGGTCTGACCGATCAAGCCTGGCCGGTCTGACCGGTCACACCGCTGGTCTAACCATCAGATCAGAAACATGCACAACTTCACAAATCCAAACATCATCACCATAAACCAATATTTCACATATTAAATATCACAAATCACCACCAATGTTTCATCACACAAAATACAAATCAAACCCATTTGATTCTACAAAACTTACCCAGTCAATACCATATTGTCGCATTAAAGCAAAGTCTGAAGCCCAATTTTTAGCTACCACCTATAAGCTTCAACGGATTTTCTTTATATATCTATAACTATCTATAAAGCAAGTAGTGTTTCCACCCAAAAATTTTGTCCGCCTAGCTATTTTGTAGAAAATCCCTTGATTGTCTATAAAATTAACCCGCAGTTCGCCTGGCTATTCACGCCGCGCCCCTCCCTCCCGTCGCCGCTTGGAGCACCCGCACTGCCACCTTAGATTTTTTATATGATGTTATTTACATACTAGCTTTAGTTTGTACTCTATAACTATCTATAAAGCAAGTAGTGTTTTCACCCAAAATTTTCGTCCGTCTGGCTATTTTGCAGAAAACCTCTTGAGTGTTTATAAAATTAACCCGTAGTCCGCCTGACTATTTTGCATAAAACCCCTTGAGTGTTTATAAAATTAACCCGATCCGTCGGCCATTCGCTCCGCGCCCTCCCTCCCGTCGCCGCTCGGAGCTCCTGCGCCGCCGCTTTAGATTTTTGGTATGATGCTATTTACATGCTAGCTTTAATTTGTATTTTGCAATAGAAAAAAAAACTCACCTTTTATATCCAAATTAAATTAAATTAAATCCAAATCACTCGCACAAGCATGTTTAGTATTTCAAGTGTGTCGACAATAGGCCTCGGTGAAGACATAAAGACAAAAATGTAAATTAAAATTACATGAGACTTCAACTTTGAAATAATTATGATAAAATAAAATGACGCTTGTTGCAACGCACGGACATATTTACTAATATATATATATATATATATATATATATATATATATAGAGGGGGTACATTCTTTTATTTTAGAGAGAAGAAATTTTTTCTATCTAAAATATATATACTGGTGTATCTATATTGCTTGGCTAGTTTGATTAAGTTAATAAGACCACGTTTTTTCAATTAGTTATTCTTTTTTTCGTTAACATCTAATTGATGTTTTTATGAAGACTTTTATATAAAAATAAAGTTGCTTAAAAAACTTAATAAATTTATTTATTAATTTTGTATATATTAATAATAATTAATCGTATGATAATTATGTTTTTCATTTTATACGTGGTTAATTAGTCGTAATCATCAGCTGGAAAGGACGCAGCCTAAATCCTAGCGTCATTTTAGTTCTTCAGTGCTCATTAGTTATTAGGAAAACGAATGTACCCGTTAATCATTTTAGTTCCACGGCGAAGGGATCCACGCTAAAATTGGCTGCCCAAAAAAAGGTCTCTTGGATGCCATGGAAGCAGCTCGGCTTGGTGCCTGGCTGAAACGATCTCTCCTCTTCTGCCGCCACACCTTACTTCTCGCCGAAACGGTCGCAGCATCGAAACGGCCTTAGAATGGTTAGTAGGGGTTGTAGAGTTTATTTATTTAACTACACTTTGATACAAAGTTGATTTGTCTGATAGAGTTTAAAAATTAACTTAAAAACTAACTGTTTTAATTGGTTTGTCTTAGTACCGTGAAAAAACACACTAAAATATTTTACAAGGTTTCGCAATTTTTGGTTGCACAGATTAATTATGAAAAATTTTCGAAGTTGGTTTAATGCACGGGTATTTTAATTATCCACTAGACTCCACATGCCATCCCATTTCAAGAACTATATTGACAGACTTGAATCGGACCAAAATGCTAATGACCTACACCTCAGTAATCATCATGAAAAGGAGGGAATTCAAATCAACATACAAACACCATAATCAAGCATTGGCCACAGCAAACCAGCCGTGACCCGGCGTAGCATGAAGATGTAAAGGCAGAGCGCGTTGTGGAGGTCGAGGTCGAGGAGAGCGCGTTGTGGAGGTCGGGGTCGAGGAGCTCGCGTGCAAAGCCGTGGGTGCGGAGGTTTCAAGACCGCGATGGCAGGAGAAGAGAAAGACAGAAAAAGCCATAGAATGTATAAAAAAATTTATTATAAAAAAATGTTTACAGACCCTCGGTTTTTGGATGAGCTTCTGTTTTTGAATTATATGATATGTTTCTACTTATTTATATGAACTTATTTATACGATAGTTTACAGATGGTCAGTAATCATCTTGAAAAGGAGGGAATTCATCAGTGTCTCCAGTCTCAACGTACATGAAATCCTCGTCATGTCCGCCCAATCTCTTGACAGCATAATCAATACGACACAGATTCGAATCATTTGTAAAACTAGTACGTTTTTCACATATCATCCCCTCGAATTCTTTGCCGCCACCATGAAATTCTTCGAAAGCTGGATGCACAACCTTTGCTCCTTGATTTTCACAGTACAGGCATCGTACATTCTCTGTTCAAAATAAAGATTAGAAAATTCAATTATTGAAAATATGCACATGGTATGAAAAAATCTGAAGCAATTTAGTAATATAGTGTAACACCGTTTATCTGTGACGATCCAATTGACTAGTATAATCTACGTTATCAACAACTGGCCCATAAAATTTCTAATCAGAACACTAGGTAGATACTATTATAAAAACACTAATTGTGAGTATCGTAACACCATCCATAACTTTTATACTTTAGGAATTAATATCACTATTATGTAATAGTTTAATACTGTTGAAATCAAATAAATATAATATTTTCAAATAATCAAACAAACAATACTAACATATTTGACAAAAAAAATATAGTTTTAACAATGTTTTCCAAATTACCTTCGTATATTTTGATGTCTTTGACAACTTGATATTTTTGGGCAACCACAATGTTTATTTACCAATTGTTGGTAGAAAGAATAAATTAATCTTTTTATCCATACTAATATGTCTGAAACATATTTAATAATATAATTTTTTAGGAACAAAGGGAGTAACAAATATAAAATATAGACAAATTATGTAAAAGATATGGTCCGAGGGCTTACCTGCATAAGGTAGTGGTATATCCACCTTGCAACACAAGACAATTGGTTCATCATTGGTCTTGTCATTGTCGAACTCCGCAAAAAAGAGGAGCACGGGAGATGGACTAGAACCTGCCTTTTCCGTGGCTAAGAAGTTGACATGTGTGTACCTATACTTGCAAGGTGTAAAAGACAAGAAATCCGCATCGTCGGTGCAATACTCTGGGCCACACACATAGTAGTTTGCGCCACAGATGACGTGAAGCTCGTAAATGGGTTCCTGCACGTAAAGGTAAAGCCATCCATGAATGACACATATTGGCCATGAATATCACAAAGTTACATGAAATGAATGAACATATATATATATATATGTAGAGAGAGCAAATTAAACGAACCCCATCGCGCAGCAAGTGCCGATCCAAGGCAGCTTTGACCTTGACAGAGATCCTCTCCTGCTCATCCATGGAGCGCATTTGGCCCATCCACACGGGCCAGGAGGCCTTCTTGCGGACCGCTTGAGGAGATGGCTTCTGCTCCGCGAGCAACACACCGGCGAGGAACCGGACATCCTCCGGCGAGAGCGTGTGGCCTCCGTCCTGCACCAGCAGCGACATGGCGGCCGGTGATTCCTGCAGCCTCGCCTTGCAGGAGGTGAGGAACGCCGCTTGCGCCGCAGGGTTGGGGTGCCACGCCGCCGTGGCCGCCGCCTCGTAGGCTTCTTGCACGCCGGCGCACGGGCTTTGTTGCTCCGCCTTGATGACGGCGTCGTAGAGGCCGAGTGTGCTTGTCCTGCATGGGCGATGTCGGTGCTTCCGGTGGCCGTCGTCCTCCGCTGTGGTGGCAAGGTCTGGGTCGGCTAGAGACAGGTCGCCGCAGTACGCGACCAAGCACTGCACGATGTCGTGCTCGGAGAGATCGTGGTACCGGCTCTGCAGGAAGGAGACGAGGCCGTACATGGATCGGCTCTCGATGCGGGTGAGGATGCGCGGGCCGATCATGTCGAGCGCCGGTGGTGCGGCTGCCGCGGGGAACGCGGCGTCGTACCAGACGGTGTTCAGGATGATGTTGGAGACGGGGTCCATGGGCCCGTAGCAGTGGCCGGCCTTGACGATCACCTCGTGGTAGCGGGTGCGCAGCTCGCCGGCCGGCAGCCGCGCGAGCGCCCGTAGGTAGAAGCCGCGGATCGCGTGGAGGTGCATCAGCTTCAGAGACCAGGTGTGGTTGTACGGCACGGCGGTGATGTTGAGGTAAGCTGGTCGTGAGGCCGCAAGGCTCCAGCTTTGCAACAGGTCCGGTGCGCGGGGTGGCTGCTCGTCGGCGGCGGCGAGCAAGGTTCCGATGCTGTGGAGGTTGGGCTGCTCCGCCGAGAGCATGGTCACCGCCTGGTGGAGACGTGACGAGAGCGACATCCAGACACGGACGAGCCGTTCGGGCTGCGGGTGCTTGGCGAGCTGAGCTGCGAACCTGAGTGCCGGCTGGAACGCCTGCGCCGACGCAGCGGAGGAGATGGAGAACGCCGTCATGCCGCGGGAGGCGACGATGAGGCGCGCGGCGACGAGGAGGTCGGCGTCGGCGAGCAGCAGGTAGCGCACGGCATCCCATGCGGCAAGGTAGGGGAAGAAGTAGAGCAGGAACGTGACGAGGCCGTCGAGAGATCGGCGCGCGAGCTCCGCGTCGTCCACCACGGCCGGTTTTTTTACCTCGTCAGAGAGGAGCGAGTTGGCGACAATGTTGGAGACGGGGTCGAGGAGGCCGACGCAGATGCTGCCGGCGGCGTGATCAACGGAGAGGCGTGCGGACGTGTCGACGTAGAAAGATTGGATCTTGGAGAGGAGGCGCGACCGCTCGTCGTTCTGCTCCTCTGAAAAGGGCTTGTACCGGGTCTCCGGACGAACGACGCGTCGGAGGCTGCTGCTCATGGCGCCGCCGATTTTAATTGCTGCTATCCAAATCGAAAGGAAAAGAGTACACTCGATTTTTTATATATAGATAGATAGATAGATTCGTATTCGATTCGGATTAGATAACAGGATCACGATTCGTATTCCAATCCAAAAAGCTGAGGGTAATTTTGTCATTGGAACGAGCTTAAGCCCCCAAACCCTAGTTTTAATTAAATCTCGTGACGACGCCGCCTCCTGGTCAGGCCCGGCCGATGCATTCGGCGTTCCCCCAAATGCTGGCCAAGCATACAAATTACGACACAATCGAGCAGCGGATATTGGGATCAAACATCACACCAAAGTAGGGATGCATATACACATATATACACCAACGTAGTTTCAAAAAATATATATATACACAATCAATTACTCGATGTCCACGCCACCAGAGCCGACGAACTAGCTTGAGACCCCAATTTTTATTACAGCAATTAGTTCGATATGCATGACGTCTATCTAAACAAGACACCACGTTCGTTAGACTAAACAAGAATCTGATATTAATCAAAGAAAAAAAATTAAGATATTGATAATCCAATATGTAGCTAGCACTGTCGATTTTTGCAATATCATTAGGTCATTCCTCTTATTTCAAAATTTAGTGTGAACTAGCAATTATGCCCGTACTTTTGTAACAGGTGAAGTCGGGGCGTGGCGCGGATAGAGACGAAAGGGAAGGGCGCAGGCGCGGGCGCGGCGTGGGAGCTCCGAGCAGCGATGGGAGGAAGGACACAGGTGCGGCATGGATGGGGATGGGAGGAAGGGGCGCAGAAGTTTTTTTTTCATCCAAGCCCTCTCCCTTTCTTTTCAGCATTGAACTGCGAGTTAATTTTATAAACACTCAAGGGTTTTCTGCAAAATAGTCAGGCGGACGAAATTTTTGGGTAAAAACATTACTTGCTTTATAGATAGTTATTATCTATAATCTATAACTATCTATAATTTTGTTCTCCCTGGCTATTTTGCAGAAAACCCCTTGAATTTTTCTGAAATGGAGGGTCGCGGCCTAAGTAGTGATCCATCTCGAATTTGATCCAATTCCAACACCATCTCGCGCCCAACACAAACCAGACCCGAAATCTCTAATGGACGACTAGTCGCACGGCCCACTATACGTGCGACCACTTCCGTTTTCGGCTCATTGGTTGTTTTGGGAATTTTCTTTTTTGGCCCAGCCTCTGCGATCAATTCGGCCCGTTACCAAATTTGGCTGCACGTTTTCAGACTTTATCTTTTGTAATTTTTATGGGCTTCATTATTTAGCAGGCTGGGCCAATTCGTTCACACACATCAAAAAATCGGGCTTTTTTAGCAGGCCTACTATTCAACCTATGTGTATACACTTTGCATAGTCACGTACACATATAAAGTATATATATTTATATCTATATATATCTATCTATAAAACAAATAGTGTTTTTACCCAAAATTTTCGTCCGCTTGACTATTTTGCAGAAAACCCTTTGAGTGTTTATAAAATTAACCCACAGTCCTAATGCTGAAAAGAAAGGGAGGGCTTGGATGAAAAAAGACCTCATGCACCCCTTCCGCCCGTCCTCATCCGCGCCTGCGCCCCTCCCTCCCGTCGTTACTCTGAATTCCCGCGCTGCGCCTGCGCCCCTCCCTCCCATCCCCATCCGCACCGCGTCCCGACTTCATCCGTTGCAACACACGCGGGCACAGTTGCTAATGTGTGTGTGTATATATATCTATAACTTATTTATAAAGCAAGTAGTGTTTCCACCCAAAATTTTGTTCTGCATGGCTATTTTGCACAAAACCCCTTGAGTATTTATAAAATTAATCCACAGTCCACCTAGCTATTTTGCAGAAAACCCCTTGAGTGTTTATAAAAGCGCCATGCCTACGTCCCTCCCTCCCGTTCCTATCCGCGCCGCACCCCGGCTTCACCCGTTGCAACGCACGGGCACAATTGCTAGTATTTATAAAGCAAGTAGTGTTTTCACCCAAAATTTTGTTTTGCCTATCTATTTTGTAAAAAACTCCTTGAGTTTTTTTTCAAAATTAACCCGCAGTCCCAATGCTGAAAAGAAAGGGAAGGTTTGGATTAAAAAAAAAGACCTCCTGCGTCCCTGCTTTCCTACGTCCTTCCCTCCCGTCCCCATCCGCGCCACGCCTGCGGTCCTCGCTCCCATCGCTGCTCGGAGATCCCGCGCCGTGTCTGCGTCCCTTCCTCCCGTCCCCATCCACACCGCGCCTCGACTTCACCCGTTGCAACGCACGGGCACAATTGCTAGTATATAAATAAAGTAAGTAGTGTTTTCACCAAAAATTTTGTTCTGCCTGGCTATTTTGTAGAAAACCCCTTGAGTTTTTTTGAATATTTTTGTTACTTAAAAAATATACGTAAGTCTTTCGGTTGGATTTTCGTTCGTCACCTGTGTCATCGGGTCGAACTCTTGTTCGGCGCGCTCACACGGCGACGCAGCGAGAGGAAGCCTCGGTCCTAGCTGGGCCTTTCGAAATTAACCCAAAATCATAGCTTGTATTTAGGCCCAACAGGCCCAATATCACAGAACTTCTTGTCCTCACATGGGCCAAAAAAGGATGAAATCACAGCTTGTATTTGGTCCTAGGAGGCCCAAAATCACAGAGAAATATACAATATTCAGATTTTCAGATTAAGCGTAAAAACAACAAGAAGAGCCATCGTACTCACACTTAATTCTCGTCCAAAAAGTTTATACGGTCACATCGAAAATTTGGACACATATATAAAATATTAAATATAGATTAAAAATAATTAATTATATATATTATATGTAATTTACGATAGAGCTTATCTTAACTACTTAAAAAATCTATAACTTTTCGATCATCAAATCGTTTTTCGTCCAAATCTATAAAATTTTCGATCTGTATAACCTCTCGCTCCATTGTTGCCTCGCTTTCTACACCTTCAGCAGGCGAGCCCGACTCACGCACCTCCTGCCTCGCCGTGCATTGCCCTGAGCGGCGGCCGAGCACACGTTGCATGCGTGAGCTAGCGCGCCGCAGTCGAACAAGGGAGAGAAGCGCCTGTGAGGCAGGACGCCTCCCTGACGTCCTCCTATCGCCGGCGGTCGAAGGCATGGCCGAGCGCTGTCACCTTCCGCGTGAGGACGGGAGGAAGACGATATCCTATAGCTTTTGGTGATTTTATATTTTAGTTTCATATTTGTGGTAAATCACAAACAGGTCCTAGAGGCTACATCAGGCCCCATTAGTTGTGATGTTTGACCGTAGTCAACTAGGGTAAGTAAATTATAAGGAGATGCAAAGGGTTCGCATGCCTATTGATGATAACATGCAACTTATCATATTCATCAATATACTTTTCTAACTAATAATATCTTGAGTCGTAAATATTTTAAACTTTTTACCAAATTTCTAATCTGTTTAGAGTATCAGTAAGTCAATATCTATTTTCATTATATTTTTGACTTAATTTGGTGAAATTAAATTAACTTAGACTAAATGTCTATCTGATACTATTTCTTAATCAAGGTCCAGTGGTACACAAAGTTGAAGACACCCTTGCCTTCAAAGTTATATATATATATATAACTATCTATAAAGCAAGTAGTGTTCTTATCCAAAATTTTCGTCCGTCTGGTTATTTTGCAGAAAACCCCTTGAGTATTTATAAAATTAACTCGCAGTTCCAATTCTGCAAAGAAAGGGAAGGCTTGGATAAAAAAAGACGTCCTGCGTCCCTTTCTTCCATCCCCATCCTCGCCGTGCGTGCGCCTCTTCCTCCCGTCACCGCTCGGAGCTCTCGTGCTGCCGCCTGGACCTTCGTCCTTCGCCTGCTTCTCTCCCTGCATCGTCGTCCCATTACAACGTATTGACATTTTGCTAATAGATATAAAAAGAAAAGTCAGGATTTAAGCTTCTTAACGATTAAACAAGCCACAACTCAAAAATAAATGACATGTATATAAGTTTCTTTTTAAAATACGTCGAATGGCTCCACGTGATGTCCCGACATCATCAGTTAAAAGGGGGAGTATAGAAAAACAATTGTATATATAGAAACACAAACTAAGAATTTTATATGAAAACCAAACATACTTTTAAAAGATATTGTATAGGAAATACAATTGTTATTTAGACATTGCGGAAATTACCACCTGAAGCCACTTACATTGCGGAAAAACTATCATAAGTACAAGTTTCCAAATAACTATTCATATCAGAGAACTCTTTAATGAAGGACTAGAGAACCAATCAATGATTGAAGAGCAAGTACGTCCAACAAGACTCCAAAAATGCTAATCCATGTACCATTTGTACGTCGGTGGGATAATCATTGGCAAAAGCAACATAACATAAGCAACGTGATTGCCAGTTTTCATACTAAAAATATTCAAAAATGCAGAAAACCGCCCACTTAATCTTTACTATTTTTGAGGGGTTGAACCTGTCCACTGACATAAGAAGATCAAATCACTGCTTCATATATCTTCTCGAAACACCTGATCATCCAGACTAGCTGTGGGGCAAAAAAGAATCAAAAGTAAATTACGACATACATAGTTAGTGTGGGAAATCAAACAATCATACTTACCTTCCCGAAACTTTTGTAAATTCCTTTCCTTCAGTTTTTCAATCATGATTTCTGAATATTGTGCATTTGTTGCCATCATTAATACATAGTTTAAAGCAGAAACTTCCAACTGAGACTGATCTTCTAATCTTCGTGGAACTCTCCTAAAAGAAGCGAGGTTAGTGTCACAATCAATGGTTCACTTTATACATTGAGTTAGAAACAAAAAAGTACCTGTTTCATCTGGAAGTGATAGCCTGACAACATTTTTAAGATCCTCAAAAATTTTTGGCCAAAATGTCACATCAATGCTTTGGACATACTTTTGAAATATTAAATATAGACTAATAAAAACAAATTACGAATCCGTCAGTAAACGACGAGACGAATTTATTAAGCCTAATTAATCCGTCATTAGCATAAGTTTACTGTAGCACTTTATTGTCAAATCATAGTCTAATTAGGCTTAAAAGATTCGTCTCGTAAATTACATGTAAACTGTGCCATTAGTTATTTTTTAGTCTATATTTAATAATTCATTTATGTGTCCAAACTTTCGATGTGACAGGGTGTAAAGTTTTGGAGGTGGATCTAAACAGGACCTTAGTTAAGTCAGTGTCCCTCATTTTGCCCATACCACCTATAACGGTCTCACCTTGATTATTCCTACGAGGGCAGAACTTTTCACCCAAGAAATTCAAGTAGTAGAAAATATTGTCCTTCTTTTCATTCTGGCGCCAATGAGGTAGTGACGGTCAAATGGGCCGTGCTGAGGCGGGCCGGCCCAGACACACGTGGCACTGTAGCGACACGGCACGAGCAGCCGTGCCGTGCTTGGGCCGCCGGTCGAGCCCATGGGCCAGCACGGCACGGCACGTGCACTGTAGCAGCACGGCACGGCACGGCCTGGCCCGCGGCACGGCACGACCCGCGGTGCAGTGGGGGGCGAATCGACGGCTGACGCGTGGCGCAAAAGCGCTGAGGACGCGCAACGGCTCCCCCGCCGTCCAATACGAGCGCGCCACATGTCCCCCAACTGCTGTATGACTGTTTAAATTTGAAATTAGCCGTTGGAGACAAAAAAATTCATAAAAAATTCAAAAAAATGCAAAAAATCTGAAATTTTGCCCTATAAATAAGGCATGAACCCCAGCCATTTCTCCTCACCCCACACTTCTCATTTTGTGCTCTCAAGTGCTCTAAAGTGCTCTCTTTGCTCTCAAGTATCCATTTTTTTATTTTGACAAAATTTGCTCAAATTTTGTCAAAAATCAAAATTAGTTTCGTAGTTCAATAGTTTGATCGGAAGTTTGAAGAGCTCGCAGGTTGAAAGATGTAAGTAATATCCAAATTTGTGTATTATTTGTATTCTGTTTGTGAATTCAATAAATATTCTATAATTTGTTTATATCGGTTTAAATTTTCAGAATGGATCCGAACTATCCATATCAGTCGCCGTCATTCACTTTGGGTGATTTCGACCCCAACTACATGCTGGGGTTTGACGATGCCTCCGGATCGGCTCCAACTCCACCATCTGTGGAGGAGGTACCGGTTCAGACGGCGGCGGTGGCTTCGGAAGGATTATCTTCCGGATCCGTGAGTGAAAGTGTTTCGACACGCACTAGACCAAAAAGATCGAGAACCTCCGGTGTGTGGCAACACTTCGACGAGATAAAGGAAACAGCCCCGGACGGAAGGGAGGTATCAAAAGCTCGTTGTAGAATATGTAGGCAAATGTTATTTGCTCGTGATTCTGCTGGTACAGGTCATCTTAAGCGCCATGCGGAGTCGTGTGCCAAGAAGCAAGGAATACAACTCCGGTAGCAGCAACTTATGCTAAACCCGAACGATACGGTACGTAGTTGGGAGTACGATCCCATTGTTGCTCGGGAATCTCTTGTCCGGTTAATCGCTAAGCAAGATTTACCACTGAACATTGGAGAGAGTCCTTATTTTGAACAATACTGTCGATGTCGGTGATCGACACGCGGGAATCCGATGGACCCCCTTTTTGGTTTGACACAGGGGAGCGGTGAATCAGGGTTCAAACTCGCGGTGAGGCAGAGTGAAGGTGGGGAGATGGAGGAAAGTCGCAATCTCAAGAGACACAGAACGATTTATACAGGTTCAGGCCGTCAGGAGACGTAATACCCTACTCCTGTTTTTGTGTTATGTGGTAGATGAACTACAAGGATTGGCTGTTCTTCCCTGAGAAAGCTGGAGCTGATTACTGAGGTGGGGTGCTTGGAGCCCAAGGATGGAGACCCCAAACAGGCAGGATCTCAGAGCTCTATTGCCGGAACAGTTTTTCGGAACCTCTTTCATGATGGACTTGGGCCTCCTTTTATAGTGCAAGGGGACACCACAGTAGTCATGGTTTTCTCTACTCCGCTTCACGTGATGGAGCGGTTCTTGCCTTGTCTTGTTGGAGAAGCTATCCCTATCTTTGTTCCTGTTGTCGCGTCACGGGAATTGGTGGAGAAAAACAGGCGTCGTGGCCGCCATGCTGCTGACGTGAGGATGGGCCAACCTACCTACTCCAGTGGGGCCTACCGGTCAGCGGCCCTTCACCTGGAGAGGCGTCTACGCGACACCCCCAGCGCTCATATTCTCTCTCCCACGCGGTCGCCCAATGCGTTTAATGTGACTGGACGGGGCGTGGAGGGAGGCGTGCGTGGAGTGACCGTGCAGCCATACTGCGGTCACCGTCAAAGACTTTATACCCCATATCTCTCGAGACGGGCAAAAAGGGTGATGATGAGAGCGGCTGACAGACGCGCCTCATATCGCAATAAATGCGACGGGGCAGGCGTTTAACCTCTCTCTCTAGACATTAAATGTGGTGGTTGGCAGTTAGCGGTTGAACTCACCCCTCTCTCGGAGAGGTGCGGGGTGAAGGACGGGGGGTCCGGGTGATCCTGGACCCTGCCGTCTAGGAGAGCGGTGGCCTCCGGGCAGCCCCCGAGCCAAGCCCCTCTTGGGGTGGCCACGTGGCTGCCCGTGGCCCGGACCTGCTTGAGCCATCCAAGACATACCTTTGGCGTGCATTGGTGAGCGAAGGCGTCTTCCTTCTCAGATATCGCATCCTCAACATACCCCCGGGCCCATATCACCGACAGTAGCCCCCGGTGTTGACCGGGACCGAAGTCAGGTTCGGGCGCGGTTAGCACCATATTCTTGAGTGTGTGGGCCCAGGTACTGGATGTGCCTCACCGCAGTAGGAGGCCGGCGCGCGGCAACTGACGCCGCGCTTGGTTAAGCCTTCTCCAGACAGGGGCGCGTTATTTGGGCCGTGAACGCGGGGGCCCATTAAACCGCCTAGCTCTCTCCGTCCGTGTAGTGCGCCTAGCAGACACGAAACCCCAGGCGGCGCAAAACCCCCAGTGGCGCGGGAACCAAAGGGACGCGAAAAACGAAAGGGCGCGGAGCCGAGGAGGCGCATTGCACGGTAGTGGGGCGAAATTAATGCCGTAGAACTCGAGGGGGCCGTGGATGCCTATAAAAATGGATCCGCGAGAGGGGAGATCAGTTTCTACGCTTTCCACAGCCATCGCCTTTCATTCTCTTAGCGCTCTTGTCTTTTTTGCCCCTTTCTCTCCGCCACCGGCTTCCTTTTTCGCACTCCAGCGCCTGCCTTGAGGATGGCTCGTGATTCGCCTTTGGAGCCGGGGAGCGTGCTCCCAAAGTCTCTGGATCGCACTACGGAGGCCCGAAGCCTCTTTAACAAGTACTTGCCACGCGGCACACGCAGCGGCGACGACATTCCGGAGGAGCGGCCCCCCACGAAGATGGTGTTCTTCGCCTCTTTCGCCATGGTCGGGCTGGTGCCGCCCTTCTCCCGCTTCTTCCTCGACGTGTTGGAGTTCTACGATCTCCAGCTGCACCACCTCACCCCCAACGCCGTCTTCTACCTCGCCATCTTTGCCTACACCTGCGAGATGTTCGTGGGGTGATGCCCTCACTGCATCTTTTCCAGCAGTTCTTTCGTGTGTGCCAGGCGGGCTCCCCCAGCGCAGTTGGATATGTCGCGATCCAGCCGCGCAACGACAGGACCGTCGGCACCCCCTTCATCGACATCCACCCCCGCTCCCGGTGGGAGAACTGGAGGGCCTTCTGGTTCTACACCAGCTTGGGCGACCACCCCCACCTTTCCCTTCCGACGGGGATCCCGGTGAACCAGAGGAACTAGGGGGCACGGCCGCGAGCCGGGAGGGAGTTGGACGAAGTGCTGGAGCGGATCAGCTACCTCCTGAGGGGGGGCCTGTCCAGCCACGCCGTCTTCCAGGATTTCCAGATGAGGCGCATCGCGCCACTGCTGGAGAGGCTGCGCCCCGCCCACATGTACACGGGCTTCAATGACGACATGCGGACCCACGTGGGTGCCACCTTCAACTGGGACGAGAACGACCTCGCGATCCTGGTCCGCCGTACCCTTGGTGTCACGGCGATGGACCTGACGCATCTCCCGCCCGGGTTGGTGCCGCTGTGCAAGGATTCGGCGCGCCCGGAGATCCTACATGCGCTGCAGGTGGTGGGCGACGGCGTGGGCTCGTCGTCAGCAGCGCTGAGAGTTACCCCAGGGGGTGGGGACGACAACTACGACGACGCCAACGACTAGGTGCCTATTGGGCAGCTAGGCCGTCGGGGTCCGGGCAGAAGCGTATCGGGGCCCCCGGACCAGAAGGGGAAGAGGAAGAGGCCGGAGCACGACCCCGCACCTCCCTCATCACCACCATGTGGCGGCGGCACGGAGCGCACCGCTCCTCCCCGCAGGTCTGGAGGCCCGTAGGCGGCGGGCCCGCCCTAGGGGCCACTCCGTCGGGCGCCAAACGGCCACGGCGACGGCGACGACGATGACGGCGGAGGCCGAAGCGTACCCACGACGAGTGCGCCGTCGGCGGGGCCGGTCGCGACGCTCCAGCGGCGACGGAGGCCGCGAGAGACAGCCGGCGAGCCCTCGGGCGGCCCCGCAAAGAAGAAGCGGGCCATCTCCGGTTTCTG
This sequence comes from Oryza australiensis, assembly GCA_019925245.2. Classification (NCBI taxonomy): domain Eukaryota; kingdom Viridiplantae; phylum Streptophyta; class Magnoliopsida; order Poales; family Poaceae; genus Oryza; species Oryza australiensis. Next base: position 89,216 of record JAIFGZ020000484.1, read on the forward strand.
GAGCTTCAACGCCGCCCGTAGGTAACGCCTTGCAGATGCATACATGCCCTATGAGCCTTGTGTTTTTGTTTTGTGATGTTTGTGTTTTGATCCTTTACTGTGTTTATTTCTGCTCCTAGCCGCGAGCACCAGCATTTTCGCCCCAGGGTTATACCCAAGGGCGGTTCTGCTTCTAGCTCGGCAGGGGAGGCGCAGGAGAGGCCCAGGTGGTTGAGCCCTTCGGGTCCGGGTCGCCCCTACGGGTTTGGGCCCAGTCTGGTGCGGCTCGAGGAGGGCGCCCACCTAGATGTCGGGCGCCGATCGCCGCGAGGAACAGCGGGGCCCCCGCCGGCGACGGATTCGGGCGAGCGGGCAGCGGAGAGCGGCCCAGTGGTCTCCACCGCGGCAACCATCGTCGCCACCACGACGGGGTCACCCGCGCCACGCCCTTCAGCACCGTCGACCCGCCGGCAACAGCGATCTGCCGGCGCCGACCCACCGCGACCCTCCGACGCCGCAAGCGCCTCACCAAGGCGGCGCGCCGCGGCGAAGCACGGCAGCGGCTCCGGCCGTGGGCACCTTCGGCTTCCCGCCCCACGCAGTGGTCGACCTCGGCTCGAGCTCCGACTCCGAGTCGGGGCGCTCGGTCCGGGTTCGTGGTTGCCTTGGACACCGAACCCCTCGTCCGTTCGCGGGAGCGGGCGAGGATGATCGGGTCCCGGGCACTTGAGGAGGCCAACGCGGTCTCCTGGAGGGCTTCGGGCCCGGGTTCAGGCCTTGGCCGCTAGGGAGGTTGCGGTGGCGCGGCGGGAGGCCGATGTCGACGAAGGCCGCCGCGAGCTGGTGGCCACGGCGAGGGTGGAGGGCCTCGTCCGAAAGCGGGAGCTGGCGGATATTGAGCGACGTCGGGGGAACTCAACCAGGTGTTCGAGGACACCGTCGTTGAGCGGCACACCACCGACTTCCGCGAGTAGGTCACCGCTGCCGCAGAGGAGAGGGTCCACACCACCGTCGGGGGTTCATCCGCGACCTCAACGAGCGCGCCCAGGAGCTCGACCGGCGTGAGCACGTCCTGTGCGATGCTGAAGCCGCCGCCGCCAGCACCGACGTCGAGCTCCAGGCCCGCGAGGATGGCCTAGCAGAGCGCGAAAAGGCTCTGGAGGCGGCGCGGCGGGCGGTTGAGAACCGGGAGGTCGCTGTGGCCAGGGCCAAGGAGGATTCCACAGCACGGGAGGCGAACGTGGCGGCCCAGGAAAAGGCCATCGCCGAGCGCGAGGCCGCCGTGGAGGGGCGCGAGGCGGCGGTGCTAGAGGCCCAGGAGGAGGTCTCCCGGTGCCTGAAGGCCGTCTGGGAGCACGAGCAGCAGCTCGCAGCCGCCTCGTGCCGCCGGCAAGATGAACTTGAGCGGTGGGAGTGGGGATTGGCCGCCCGGGAGCAGGCGGTTGGCAACATGGAGGCGCAGGTGCAGAAGCCCCAGCCAGCCCCTCGCTCCAGTGACGCGGCGCCAGAGTTGGAGGAGGCGCGCCGCTGGATCACGGAGCTGGAGCACGCCCTGGGCTTAGGGTTCCGGACCGTGGCCTCGTCCGTCGATCACCTTCGGGAGGCGGCCCGTGAGGTGGGGGTCATTCGCCCCCGTGCCGCCATTCCTACCTTGGGGGGATTGGCCGCGCACATAGACGAGCTGGCCGAGGGGATCAATAGGGTGCCGGAGGAGGTCGACGAGGTGGTGAAGGAGTCGTCATACGACTTGTCCCGCCAGGTGGTGATGCTCATCCTGGCGAGCTACCAAGCCCGTGACCCCAGCTTCAACCCCTACATCCCCACCGAGGACTTCCCCGAGGGCACCGAGGAGGCCGCTCGGCGCCGCGTCAAGGATGTCGTTGATTCCATTATGATTGGTTTTGACGGCACTCCGGCGGCATTCCAGCTCGCCTTCCGTGAAGACCCGCCGGACGAAGATAGCCCGGAGAACGCCCCCAGCGACCCGCCGGCCGCCTAGGACTCCCCCGCCTTTTTTGTCTTTATTTGTATTTGTAAAAAATATTGCAATATTGCTTATAATATCAGTGCACTTGCCTTTATCATATTGGACTCGTATTGTAGCAGCCCATCGTGGCCTGTCTCTGCAACGATGATTTCATATGTGTAGCCGCCTCTTTGGCTCTGCAGACGATGATTCGTAATGATATATATATATATATATATATATGTATGTATGTATGTATGTATATTGGGAGCCCCCGGCCAACTTAGCGCACACGCAGTGGCGGTTAGTTGGCCTGAGCCCCTGCCTGTTTGCTTCCCTGCAACGGTAGTTCAACCTTTAGTTAGCTTAGTCGTTGTAGGAATATGGGCAGTATGGTTTCCTGCCATGATTCATCCGATGTAACTGGAAGCTGGTCCAGGCATAGGCAGCATGCATCGGCCGACGGCTGGTGCCTTCGTCGGGGTTTCGGGTAGAAGCGAGGGCATAAAAGGCCAGCAAGGGCAGCAGCAACGGGGGGTTCGGGACAGGCGTGACAATACGCACCCGAGCCCCCAGGTGTTGACTACCCCCAGGCGTGATAATATGCAGCGTCGCTCCACCCTCGACGCCCTTAGGGCTCTCAGGCTAAGGCGGGCTAGGCCATAAGACCACCGGGAACCAGCATCCGCAGTACATGTTCTGGCACATGGGGGAAAACATACTGCAAGCAGATATTTTGTAAGGAAAAATCATAAAGAGTGTAACGGGCGAACTCATTGTTCATGCCACTGGAGGCAGTGAATGAACTTTCATATATGTTTCAGCACACCATGCGGCTTATGGGTAGAACTTGCGCAGGTGGGAAATGTTCCACGGGTTCGGCAGCGGAGTGCCGTCCTCTGTGGCTAGGCGAACTGCTCCCGGACGCGGGGTGCCGATAACTTTGTATGGCCCCTCCCACATTGGGGATAACTTGCTGAGCCCCGCACGCGTTTGCACGCGCTGCAGAACGAGATCATTGATTTGCAGCGCTCGGGGGCTGACTTTGTGTTGATGGTAGCGGCGGAGGCTCTGCTGATAACGGGCCGCGTGAAGTGCTGCACGGCGTCATCTTTCTTCCAGGTAGTCCAGGTCATCGCGACGTAGCTGTTCTTGATCTGCTTCAGCGTATAATGTGGCTCGGGGCGATCCCAGGGCGAGCTCAGAAGGCAAGACCACCTCAGCTCCATACACCAAGAAGAAAGGTGTTTCCCCGGTGGCACGGCTCGGTGTTGTCCGATTGGCCCAAAGGACCGCAGGCAGCTCGTCAGTACACGAGTCCCCATGCTTCTTGAGGATGTTGTAGGTCTTCGTCTTGAGGCCTTTCAATATTTCCGCGTTTGCACGCTCGGCCTGACTGTTGCTTTGGGGGTGGGCGGGCGAGGCGAAGCATAGCTTGATGCCCATATCATCGCAATACTCGCAAAACAGCTCACTCATGAACTGGGTGCCATTGTCGGTGATGAGCCTGTTGGGGACCCTGAGCCTGTTGGGGACCCGGACCTTGCCGTGATGCCTCTCATGAACCGCACAGCCGAATGCTTGTCGATGACGCTGACTGGATAGGCCTCGGGCCACTTGGTGAATTTGTCGATGGCGACATATAGAAATTTGCAGCCACCCCGTGCCTGCTTGAACGGGCCCAGGATGTCCAGCCCCCAGATCGCGAACGGCCACGAGAGCGGGATGGTCTGAAGGGCCTGAGCTGGCAGGTGCGTCTGCTTGGCGTGGAATTGGCATGCTCGGCACCGCCACACGAGGTTTGTTGCATCCTCCAGCGCGGTGGGCTAGTAAAACCCCTGGCGGAATGCTTTTCCCACCAAGGTTCGGGAGGCTGAGTGCGCTCCACATTCTCCCTCGTGGATCTCGGCTAAGAGCTCGAGACCCTGTTCCCGAGCGATGCATTTCATGAGTACTCCATTGGCACCATGTCGGTAGTGTCCCTTCTACCAACACGTACCTTTTGGAGGTGCGGACAATGCGCTCTCTTTCCTCGCGTTGCTCGGGCAATGACGCGTCTTGCAGGTGCGCCTGGATTTCCGAAATCCAAGCCACCTGGCGCGTGATGTCGGTCCTGGCGGGACCAGGCTGTGGCTGGCCCGCCAGGTCCGGGGCATCGGGACTAGCCGATTCCTACCCTTGGGACGTCTCGGGGCACGCCGACGGCTCTGAGAGTCTTTCTTCGAATGCACCTGGCGGGGCTGGGGCTCGCGCGGACGCGATCCTAGATAGCTTGTCCGCCAGGGTATTGTCTCTTCTAGGAATATGGCGTAGCTCGAGGCCATCAAAATGGCGCTCCATACGCCGTACTTCCTTGACATATGCTTCCATCTGGGGATCGGTGCATTGGTACTCCTTGGAAACTTGGTTCACGACCAGTTGAGAGTCGCCGAGGACTAGCAGACGGCGGATGCCCATGCCTGCCACCGCTCGCAACCCCGCTAGAAGTCCTTCGTACTCGGCCATGTTGTTGGTTGCCCGGAAGTCAAGCCGAACAATGTACCAGAGTACGTCGCTCGTCGGGGAGGTTAACGCAACGCCTGCCCCGGCCCCCTGTAAGGTGAGTGAACCATCAAAGTTCATCACCCAATGCATGGTCCATTGGCCGCGATCCTCCTCACACTCGGGTTCACCCGGGGGCTGATCGTTATCGGCTGCTGGCGTTCATTCTGCCACGAAATAGGCCAAAGCTTGGCTCTTGATTGCGTGACGGGCTTTGAAATGCAGGTCGAACTCTGACAATTCAATAGCCCACTTGACTACCTGTTCCGTGCCCTCTCGGTTATGCAGGATTTGCCCGAGAGGGTAGGACGTGACTACCGTTACCTGATGCGCTTGGAAGTAGTGGCGCAGCTTCCTGGAAGCCACGAGCATGGCGTATAGCATTTTTTGGGCCTGCGGGTAACGTGTCTTTGCGTCCCGTAGTGCCTCGCTGATAAAGTAGACCGGCCGCTGCACCTTGGTGCGGGCCTTAGTTACTTTACTACGGGCGACAGGTTCGGGTGCACCGGGGCGGGTTACCTCAGTGTCCGGGGCTGCCGGGCCATCACCTTCCCCAGGGCCCTCAGGGCCGCTCTGGATGGAAGGGGCCTCGGGAGCCCCCGGACTAGGGGGCTGGGTGGCTCCCTAAAGCTCGGGGGGCCAAGGGCCGCCTCAAACTTCGGGTGCTTCCGCAGCCAACACCAATCCAAGGTCTCCTGCCTCCGGGTATGGTGGGGCTGGGGGCGTCTGAGAGACTGGCTCATCATCGCGCTCCACAACCAACGCTGCACTGATCACTTGGGGAGTTGCCGCCAAATATAAAAGGAGGGGTTCTCCTTCCTGCGGCGCCACCAATATGGGCGGCGAGGAGAGATAACGCTTGAGCTCGCTCAAGGCTTTCTCTGGTTCGTCCGTCCAAGTGAAGGGGCCGGTTCGCTTTAGCAGCTTAAATAGAGGGAGCGCCCGCTCTCCTAGCCTTGATATAAAATGGCTCAGGGCAGCTACACAACCAGGAATTTTCTGTACATCCCTGAGCTTCCTAGGGGGGTACATCTCCTCTATCGCCTTTATTTTTGCAGGGTTGGCCTCGATGCCTCGGGCAGAGACCAAAAACCCCAAAAGTTTGCCTGCCGGTACCCCGAACACGCATTTCTCTGGGTTCAACTTCATGCGGGAGGACCGGAGGTTATCAAATGTCTCGGCCAGGTCTGGGAGCAAAGTCTTTTGATCCCGGGACTTGACCACGAGATCATCGACATAAGCCTCAACATTGCGCCCTATTTGGTCTTTCAGCATGATGCAGACACCACGTTGGAAAGTAGACATGGCATTCTTTAAACCGAAAGGCATAGACATGTAGCAAAAGGTACCCACAGGGGTAATGAATGCAGTTTTCTCCTCATCCTCTATGGCCATGCGGAACTGATGATAACCAGAGTATGCATCTAGGTAACATAAAAGGTTGCACCCCACAGTGGAGTTGACTATCTGGTCTATTCGAGGCAGAGGATAAGGGTCTTTAGGACATGCCTTGTTGAGGTCAGTGTAGTCGATGCACATGCGCAGCTTGTGGTTGTTCTTGGGACGACCACCGGGTTGGCCAACCACTCCGGATGCAGCACTTCCCGGATGAAGACGGCCTCCTGGAGCCGTGCCACCTCTTCGCGGATGAACGCCTGCCGCTCCGGGGCCTGTCGCCTCACCTTCTGTTGGACCGGTCGTGCATCCGGCCACACTGCAAGTCGGTGCTCGATTACCTCCCTAGGGACTCCGGGCATATCCGACGGCTTCCAAGCAAACACGTTGGCGTTCGCCCACAGGAAGGAGACGAGCGCGTCTTCCTATTTGGGGTCCAAGTTGTCGCCAATCTTGGCGGTCTTGGACGGGTCGTCGCCCAGCTGGACGGACTTGATTACCACCTCATCGACCGAGGTGATATGCTGTTTGGGGGCCCGGGAACCCGAGGCCTCCCCTTGAGGGCCTGCGGGTTCAACACGGTCGGCCGCCGCAATATCATCCGCGCATGCCTCTGCGCAATCTAGCGTGGTCTTAACGTCGGCGTGGATGGTGATGGGGCCTCCGAGGCCTGGCATCTTGAGCTGGCGGTAGGCATAATGGGTGGTCGCCATGAACTTCACCAGCGCCGGCCTCCTGAGCACGGCGTTGTAGGGCAGATTGAGGTCCGCCACATCGAAGTCAATCTGTTCAGTGCGGAAATTGGCGGGCCTCCCAAATGTGACTGGCAGCGCGATCTGCCCAAGGGGCTACACCTTCCCGGGTGTCACCCCGATGATGGGATAAGATGGCCCGAGCACCATCCCTGGGGCCTTGATCGCATCAAAGGCCTTCGGGGATAGTATGTTGAGGGCCGCACCCCCGTCAATCAAGACTCGGGCGACCTTGATGTTGCAAATGGTGGGGGAGGTCACGAGGTCCAAGTGGCCACTACGTGCGATGCTCCCAGGGTGATCTTCCTGGTCGAAGGTGATTGGCACCTCCGCCCAGCGTGACTTTCGAGCCGCTTCATGGGACGACACAGCCGCGAGGAGCTCACGCCTCATGATCTTGAGGCTCCGACGAGACACCTGGGTGCCTGCCCCTCCGTCGATGGTGGCGACGATGTGCTTGGGGTCCTGGTAGCCTAGATCATCATCCTCGTCCTGGACGGGGGCCGCGCTCCTGGCCTCCTCTCGTCGGTTATCCAAGCATTCCGCCGGGGCCTTACCCTTGCGGCGGGCTTCTTTCTCCTTCTCCCTCCTCTCCTGCTCGTACTTTTGTACCCGCTTGGCCAAGTTCTTGACCGAGCAGCACTCGGAGAGGTCGTGGTGGGAGGTTTGGTGCACAATGCACCACTTGTCCCCGTCCTGGCCCTGGGGGCGAGGGTCCGGGGAGCGCCTGCGGTTGTCCACGGGCTTGCCCTTCCGCGAGGGCTTCTTGGCACCGTCGGCGGCGAGGATGTGGCCTTCCTCGCCACTGCGCAACGACCTACGCTTCCGCCGCCGTTCGCGTCGTTCCTCCCGGGACGCGGAGGGGGCAACGTTGGTGGAGGCTAGGGCATGATTCCTAGGATTCCAAACCTGAGCCTCTTCCTTGCGGGCCACCCGGTCAGCAAGCTCGAAGAGCTCGGTGGTGGTCCGGGGGGCCTTTGACTCGATCTTCTCCAACATAACGTCGTGGCATACGCCACTCTGGAAGGCGAAGATCACTGCATGGTCAGCGATGGATGGTATGGTGTTGTGTACCTGGCAAAAACGCTGGATGTATTTGTGCAGGGACTCGTCCTCTCCTCGCCGGACCATGTGGAGGTCGGCCTCTACTCCCGGGCATGGGTATGTGCCTGGAAGTTAGGGTGAACCGGCACAAGTCATCCCACGAGGTGACCGACTAGGCCGGCAGGTTCATTAGCCAGGAGCGGGCCTGGCCCTTGAGCGCCATTGGGAAGAAGTTGGCCATGACGAGCTCGTCATCTCCGGCAGCCTCAATGGCCGTGGTGTAAATGGAGGAACTCGGTGGGATTCACCGAGCCGTCGTACTTCTCGTGAGGGCCGGCCTAAACTTGTTAGGCGGCGCACATTGCGGAGGCCGGAGATGAAGGCCTCACAGCCGTTGCCGGCTGGAGGGGGCGACGAGGGTGGGAGGCCCCTTGGGTGCCGTGGAATATCCCTGGCTGCCGGGCCACCATAGCCGCCGCCGTCTCCCGAGGGGCTCTCCCCGTGGCGGGGCCGCTGCGGCTGCTCGCCGAGCGCTTGCGCCTCCTTACGAGGAAGCGTAGTCCTGAGCTCGCCCCATGTGATGCTCATCGTGGCGTTGCTCAATACGGAGTCGGGCGTACGAGCTGACCGAAGTGTGTGAACCGCGCGGTTGGTGACTTGAGGAAGCGAGGTCAGCGGCCAACTGGCGCTGGGCCGTGCCGACCAGCTTCGTCACGTCGTCAAACCAACGCTTGGCGCCGGATCCCTCGCCCGGTGTGACCGGGGTGGCGCAGAGCGCCCGCCGCCCAAGAGGCGCCCTCGGGCGTACCAAACTCCGGGCGACGATGGACGTCGCCCCGGCGCGGTTCGCTGGCACGTCCGCTTGGGCGTAGCCTGGATCCTGCAGGAGCGTTCGCGATCCTGCGGGATGTTTGGCCTCCTCCGACCACAGTTGCTGTCTCAGCAGGGGGCAGAGGAGGTGACGCGGCCCCAGCCACCGCCACTACCATCAGAGGGGGTGAGGGGGACAAAGGCCCTCCCTCTTCCGAGCGCAGGTGCCGGAAGTTGGGGCTATGCCCGCCCATGTCAACCTCCTCGGCCGCCTTGTTGGCCAAGTCACACTCGCGGGTAGCGGGTGAGCCTGTTGCGGACCGTAGGACGTGGCCATGGACCATGGCGAGGACGGGGCCGAAGAGGGGGTTCCCGGCGGGAGAAGGAAGAAATATGGGAGTTTAAACCCAAATGCAGTGCGCTTCCCTACCCGGTGTGCCACTGTCGATGTCGGTGATCGACACGCGGAATCCGATGGACCCCCTTTTGGTTCGGCACGGGAGCGGTGAATCGGGGTTCAAACTCGCGGTGAGGCGAGTGAAGGTGGGGAGATGGAGGAAAGTCGCAATCTCAAGAGACACAGAGCAATTTATACAGGTTCAGGCCGTCAGGAGACGTAATACCCTACTCCTATTTTTGTGTTATGTGGTAGATGAACTACAAGGATTGGCTGTTCTTCCCTGAGAAAGCTGGAGCTGATTATTGAGGTGGGGTGCTTGGAGCCCAAGGATGGAGACCCCAAACAGCGGATCTCGAGCTCTATTGCTGGAACAGCTTTTGAACCTCTTTCATGATGGACTTGGGCCTCCTTTTATAGTGCAAGGGGACACCACGGTAGTCCGGGTTTTTCTACTCCGCTCCACGTGATGGAGCGGTTCTTGCCCTGTCTTGTCGGAGAAGCTATCCCTATCTTTGTTCCTGTTGCCGCGTCACGGGAATTGGTGGAGAAAAAGGGCGTCGTGGCCGCCATGCTGCTGACGTGAGGATGGGCCAACCTACCTACTCCAGTGGGGCCTACCGGTCAGCGGCCCTTCACCAGGAGAGGTGTCTACGCGACACCCCCAGCGCTCATATTCTCTCTCCCACGCGGTCGCCCAACGCGTTTAATGCGACTGGACGGGGCGTGGAGGGAGGCGTGCGTGGAGTGATCGTGCAGCCATACCGCGGTTGCCGTCAAAGATTTTATACCTCATATCTCTCGAGACGGGCAAAAAGGGTGGTGATGAGAGTGGCTGACAGACGCGCCTCACATCGCAATAAATGCGACGGGGCAGGCGTTTAACCTCTCTCTCTAGACATTAAATGTGATGGCAGTTGGCGGTTGAACTCACCCCTCTCTCGGAGAGGTGCGGGGTGAAGGACGGGGGGTTCGGGTGATCCCGGACCCTGCCGTCTGGGAGAGCGGTGGCCTTCGGGCAGCCTCCGAGCCAAGCCCCTCTTGGGGTGGCCACGTGGCCGCCCGTGGCCTGGACCTGCTTGAGCCATCCAGGACATATTTTTGGCGCGCCTTGGTGAGCGAAGGCGTCTTCCTTCTTCAGATATCGCATCCTCGACATACCCCCGGGCCCATATCACCGACAAATACATTCAGCAATCTCATAACCCTAGGTTTAAATCTATGAGTAGGCAAACAACAACTAGAGATTTAGAGAATGTTTATCAGAAGGATTCAACTACACTTAAGGAACTGTTTAGTACATGTACTTTCTCTGTTAGTGTTACTTCAGATATATGGAGTAGTAGAGCTAGGCAGGATTATCTTAGCATTGTTGTTCATTTTATTGATGATGATTGGCAATTACAAAAGAGAGTTTTAGGGCTTAGGTTAATAGATGTCTCACATACAGGAGAAAACATAGCTGAAAGAATTAGGGAAGTAATTAACGAATTTAATCTTGCTGATAAGATATTTGCTGTCACCCTAGATAATGCATCTGCTAATTCTAGGGCTATGGAAATATTGCAACCTTTATTTTGTGTTTATGCTCAATCTTTTCTACTCCATCAGCGTTGTGCATGCCATATAATTAATTTGATTGTTAAGACTAGCATGAAGAGGGTTCATAACCACATTGATGCTGTTCGTCAAGCAATCGCGTGGTTAACTGCTTTGAACCCGCGGATTGGTGCATGGAAGACGTTTTGTCATGCGGCCGGTAAGAGAGCTCGTAAGTTTGCCACCGATGCCGAGCATCGGTGAAATTCAACGTATTTAATGTTAAAAGTTGTTTTACCTTATAGTGAATTACTTACGGATTTTGTTCAATCACGTGGTGTCCTAAGAAATAGTGACGGGTCGCCAGTACTGAATGAGAATATTTGGGCAATTGTCCAAAAATATAACCAATTTTTAGAAATATTTTATGATTGTACTCTTACTCTGTCACAAGTTTATTATCCAACTTCTAATATAATTTTGCACAACATTTTTGAAATTGCTTCTTTATTTAAAGAATACGAAAATGATGATGTTCTAAGTGAACCTGTCTTTCACATGAAACAAAAATATTTTAAATATTGGAAAAATATACCTATGTTGTATGCTTTTGCTTTTGTTTTAGATCCTAGGTGTAAATTAAGGGGATTGTCTGCTATTTTATCACTTCTTGGTGATACTGTAGGTGTAGATTATAGTTATTTTTATACTGAGGTTAGGGGTAAATTATATAAAGTTTTTGGAAGATATGAACTAAAGTTTCAGGGAGTTCGATAGCAGAGATCCCCTCCCATCCCCACTACAGGTAAGAAGAAGATACAGTGGGGTAGGATTTGGGGTGGATCATCTTCAAGCAAGGTGGTGGCAGTTCGTCGGCTACAAGTGGAGACGCCTCTTCGCATGGTGTGGCCGAAGAGTTGTCCGATTATTTGGACAACGACGCCATCCACCATGAAGCACAAGACTTCAACGTCCTCGGGTGGTGGAATGACCAGAAGTTAGCATATCCCGTGCTTTCAAAAGTAGCACGGGATATGTTGACGGTGCCCGTATCGACGATGTCATCCGAATCGGCCTTCAGTCTATGCGGCCGAATCATCGAAGACCACAGGACGAATTGAGCAGTGACCACGTCGAAATGCTACTAAGCGTTAAAGACTGAGAGCTTGCTTGACAACATGCCCAATACACTACGAACAACCAAGAATTAGCCGCCCAGTTCGAGCAACTATACATGCATCCAGACCAACCCCGTAGAATATTGTTAGAAGTAATTCGACCTTTGAGCTATACTCTTTTCTTTATCATGGTTTTCTCGGTTTTCCCTATGAGTTTTTATATGACAAAGTTTTTAATGAGGCAGCATGTATCATTGTATCCTATAATGATATAAACATCAATAAAGATCATTACTATTTTTAACAAATTGTTTTGCAATATTTTCGTAAATGTGGATTTATCTTTAACATTAGTAAGTAATTACTTATCTTTTTTGAAAACTTTAATTTTTAATTTTTATTTTTTTTAATTTCTCTGCTGTTTTTTTAAAAAATTTACACCGTGCAAAAGGCCCGTAGGCTCGGCCTAGCCCGTGGGCCATCGGCGTGCCGTGCCGGCACGGCACGGCCCGGCTCCCCACGTGTCATGCTTGGGCCGGGGCCGGCACGTGGGTTGGCATGGCACGGCCCGTTTTATGAAGCGGGCCAAACAGCCGTGCCAAAACGGGCCCGTGCCATGCCGGGCCGGGCCGCCGCCCGTTTGGTCGTCTCTCGCAATGAGGACAATGGCATGTCCTAGCTGCGCCAATTGTTTTTCACCAGGTCCAAGTGGGGGAGGTGACTTGTACATCTGGCAATAACGCAGGCGGCTTCTTCTCTTTTCGGGAATATAAGTAGCTACCAACGGAATGCCCTCAGCTAAATTGTGACAAATAAGCTCAAAATCATCTCTTGCTATGGTGGACATGTCACTTGCAATGTAGTGTACACCTGACTATAAAAAGTAAAAGGTAAACATTAGCACCACAAAATGCAGGAAAAGAAATACATGCCAAATTTGCTACTTGGCACCATTGGTTTTGGACATAATTTGTTGCACTAGGCACTGCAAATAGCATGCTCAGGAATTTAAGAAGAGAATAGCTTAGAAACGGCCAAAATATGGATAAGGGTTGCCCACACCCTCTGCCACCACTTCCCACCTTGGTCTCCCCTATCATTCTGACTGATCACCTCCTCTCCTCTCCAAGCATACTGGTGCAGTGGTGTCTCCTCAACTTCTCATGCCCAGTACACAACAAGAGGATGAACATGAGGATGAATAGTGGATTGGCAGGTAAGTCATGGCTCATAGGACAGGTAAGAGCAAGATATATAGGTATGCCTTCACAAACTAACAGGTGCAAAATGGACATTTTGAGACACTTCTCTCTTCTCAGCTAGTTACAAATTTTTGTGGGCTATACTGTGTTGGACAAAAGGGCCTCATTTCACTGTGTCCTATAGCCAAATATGAAACTTACGCTGAGTTTCAGGAAAAGGTGTTCCATAATAAATTTTGTCAATAGTATATAGTCATATAAACATGAAAATGACATACCTCCAGTTTAAAGGACCCTTCTGATCTTAGAATTAGAGCTGTATGAAGCACATGATGCAGACCATAATCTCTTGTGAGACAATCAACAGAAAGCACCTCAGGAAACTTATTGTGGACCCCCGTTTTTGAAACGGGAATCTTTCGTGTTCATGGTACCATTTCCCTGGATCGAGTAGTTTGGTACCCACGAAATACAGTACTGAATAACTAGGTGCACATGCAAGAATAGTCTTACAACAAAATTATTACAATAGCAAGCCCGGAGGCATTGTCCAACACATAAGACCTCATGGTCCGGATACAACCCAAAAGTAGAAATTAGATAAGGCAGCGGAAAAAGGCAGCGGCTTCTCGATTGCCACAGGCAACGACCGGAGACTAAGACCTAGTAAGCGCCATCAGCTTCCTCGCCTTCCTGGTGGTAGGCATATGGATCCTCCGATTCTTCATTCCCACCATCTGAAGGTTTGTGCGTATAGCAAGGGCGAGTACCAACCGTACTCAGCAAGCCAACACGGAAGTGATGCATATGATAGGGTTATTCAAGGAATGGCTGGTGCCCTTTTGCATAAAGCCAATTTTCACAAATCTTTTCACAAGCCTAACAACTAGCCAAGTCAAGTTTTAGTTCCATAGTTCATTAATTCGGCGACGGTTCTGTCTACCATCCATCGTGATTCCAAGGATGGCTTTCCGCCTCCGGTTCGTCATGGTTTTCTGGGGAGTCCACCCCTTCTCGCATCTCGAGAAGTTGATCCACCAGCGGATAAAAATCATCATGCAAACCCATCCCAGCATTTTAAAGTTTAAAGTCTAGCCAAGCGAAAGTCTTGTCACAATGCTCCATATCCGCGAGCACGACTATTCAAATAGATTGATTCATTCACACTGCAGTGGATGTACACTTTACTCGTACTCCGCGACAGCCCAACAAATGAGCCTACGTCCCAACACATGAGACGGTCACGGCAAAGCTTTTCGATAACCTCACTTTGGCAGTACCCGCTCCATGAACTTAAGCCCTCATGCACTCTAGCCGTCATTTTCTAGCGGTGAGAGGAGTTCGCGCACCCGGGTAGGGAGATTTCATTCATCAAGTTAAAATAAATTTCAAATTACCATCATCTCCTTCACATCTCATCCCATCCATAAGAACCACTATGCAAGGGTACCGCCTCCGCTCGGCTATCTACTCCGCTAGGTCTATACCCATTCGAGAAGTACGGTTGTACGGCTCGTTTCCGCTATCTCATGGCTCGGTCCTTAATTGACCGGGTCGGCACTTGCCTTTTCCGGAATCCACCCAAATCATCCACCGCCCCAGTCTAAAACATTTGTTCAAGTACTTTCAATTTTCATCAAATCTCATTTCATCATTCTCATGGCAATGTGGTGCTCATGTCTCCACATGCCATATCTCATCTACCTTCCCTAAGGTAGATGCCCAAGCATAAAGCTTTTCATAAAATCATGAGTATGCATGAATCTAAGTATAGCATGGCTAAGCAGTTACCGAAGATATTCTCCGGTTGTGTATATCACATCGAGGGTTACAAGGAATAATTCTAAAGGTAGTCAATAATAAGGTATGGCATAACAAGTATAGGTAATTCTCTATGTATAGCATGCATGTTTAAAGTTTAAAATAACATCATTTCGCAATTGGAATCAATATGTTCAAAGAGTGTGATGACTTGCCTTGCTCGCACGCTTGTTGAGTGGTGTCTTCAACGGAGTCGAGGCCGGCTTCTTCAGGTGCTACCCGTACGTGCGAAAGATCAATCGAATTCGATTAGAATCCAATATAACACCGAAAGATCGAAAAGAACCATAAAAGCCACGAAGACGATTCCAAGCGCTTAGCCTAAATTTCTACTTGAGTTCGTACGAGGATCGCCAGGGAAAACTCCAAGTTTTGAAATCGGGTCGATGCCTTAGGGTCTTCGCAAAGCGACGATCGCGATTTGTTTGAGAAAATAGATTTGGAAATATCCGCGGAGGGATTTGTGCTCGAGGTTTTGAAGGTTCGAGCAAAAAAGAGTAGCACATTTAAACGGTGACAAAGGATTAAACGAAATCCGGACTTGAAAACGACGCGAAACGATATTTCGAAAAAGTCGAATTTTGATTTTCAAATTTTCCACCGAGAAAACATACAAGAAAATAATTTACTTTTGCCCAAAATTTTACTCAAGTCTTCTCAAAATATTTTTCCAAATTTTCCAAAATTCCTAATTTTTCCCTATTTTCTTTTTCTCTTTTTCTTTCTTCTTCTTTTTCTTTTTCTTTTTCTTTTCTCTACGCCACTATTCAATGCCCACAAGGTGCTCGACCGATTCCTCTCCCTCCTCTCGCTTTACGTGGCCGGCGCCGCCGTGAGGAAAGGGGCGGTGGCTCGGGGACTTACTAGTGGCGGCGGCAATGGCGAGGAGAGGCGGCGGCGCACCGGTGGAAAGCGGCGGCGGCGGCGCTCGGGAGGCGAAGGGACCGAAGGGAGAGGGGAGGCTAGGGATGACGAGGGCGCTCGGGAGGGGAAGAAAGAGGCGGCGGCAGTGTGGGAGAAGATGGAGGGGCTCCGCCTATTTATAGGCGTGGCGGAGATGCAGGAAACGGGAGAGAAGGGGGCGGGCGGCGGCGCCACGCGGCGGCGCGAGAAGCCGGGGCCGGGCGCGCAGACGCGGTGCGCACGGGCCGGGAGGGCGCGGCGACACTTGGCGAGAGCGCAGCGGGTCGGCGCGGGCACGGCGCGCGAGGGCGCAGACCGCGGGCGGGCCGGGCACGGCGGCGCACGCGTGCCGCGCGGTCGCGGGCGCGGCGGGGCCGAGTACGGCGCGGGCATGCGAGGGCCGGGCGCGGCGCGGGCGCGCGCGCTTGCGCGACGCGTGGCGCCGCGCGGCGCGGGCCCGTACGGCCGAGCGACGCGTGGCGGCGCGCATCCGGGCCGGCACGGCGTCGAACAGCGATGCGCAATGAACAGTGACACTTTATATTTTCCCGATTTTTAATTCCAAATTCCAACTTCTATTTTCTTCCACTCAAAAAAATTGAAAATAAATTCCAATATTCCCAGAATAATTTTTAATATTATATTTTCAACTTTTTCTTCACTTTTATTTTTCCACATATATTTTTCATATTTATTTAAATTCCTTTTTCCTAATTTCATAATTCCTTATTTTAAATTCCAAAAATTTCCTAGATTTCTTGTAAATCCCCTAAATATTTTATTGTCTATTTTACTCCCTAATTATCTTCCACAATCAACAATTAATACTCTATTTCTCAAACTTGTATTTTCATAAATCCGCATCTCTTCTTCGATTTTCTTTTAAAATTCCTAATCCTGCATTTCAAAATTTCCTTCCCAGTAAACTCCAAATCATTCACAAACACCGAGAGGAATTGCTCACAACTAAATGTATGCAACTGAGCTGGCAAATAAGAAGCAACAAACTCGAGCAAAAAGGCAACAAGCGAAAATTTTTGTAAGTTCCGATTTTTACGTTCCAATTTTAATTTCATCGATTTTTAGGATGTTACAAACCTACCCCCTAACAATAAATCTCGTCCTCGAGATTTCTTACCGGTTGTTGAGTTGGTGTGGGTATTCGTCTTCGAAAATTCTCGCTTCCTAGGTGGCCTCTTCTTCAGTGTGGTTGCTCCATTGTACTTTGTACATGCGCCATGACTTGGTCCGTGTCTTCTTTTGTGCCTCATCCAGTATCTTTATTGGATGTTCCGGGTATGTGAGATCACTGTTGATATGGATGGTTTCCAAAGGAGCTTGCTCTTCTGGCACCCGCAGGCATTTCTTCAACTGTGACACATGGAACACTGGGTGGACATCGGAGATGTTCTCGGGCAACTCTAGCTGGTAGGCCATTTCACCTCTTCTAGCGCTTATCAAGAATGGGCCCACATATCTTGGCGCAAGTTTCCCTTTGACCTTGAACATTTGAGTTCCTCATAGTGGTGAGACCTTTAGATACACATAGTCGCCTACATTGAACTCTAAATCCCTTCGACGAGTATCCGCGTAGCTCTTTTGTCGAGATTGGGCAGCTTGTAATCGGTCCCGGATCAGACGGACCTTTTTCCTCGGCTTCTTTGATTATGTCAGGCCCGAACACGGCTCGTTCACCGGTTTCTGACCACATCAATGGGGTTCGGCATCGCCGACCGAATAGGGCTTCATTTGGTGACATCTTCAGACTAGCTTGGTAGCTGTTATTGTAGGAGAATTCGGCGTATGGTAAACATTTCTCCCAATCCTTGGTGAAATCCAACGCACAGGCTCTCAACATATCCTGAAGCACTTGATTTGTCCTTTCGGTCTGCCCATCGGTCTGTGGGTGGTAAGCGGTACTGAAGGCAAGGTGACTTCCGAGTGCCTCATGAACTTTGTTCCAGAAATGGGACGTGAATTGGGTACCGCGATCCGATATAATTCTTTTTGGTACACCATGAAGACACACAATCCTACTCATGTATAGCTCTGCTAGCTTGGCGCTATTATAGTTAGTCTTTACGGGGATAAATCTGGCGGTCTTGGTGAGCCGATCTACTATTACCCAAATGGAATCATATCCCGCTGTAGTTTTGGATTGTCCAACGATGAAATCCATGCCTATCTCATCCCATTTCCACACGGGAATCTTGAGTGGCTGCAGCAAGCCTGCCGGTCGTTGATGCTCAGCTTTCACCCTTTGGCATACATCGCATACGGCTACGTATTCGGCTACGTCTCTCTTCATATTGGGCCACCAGTACTCTTCCTTCAAATCCTGGTACATTTTCGTGCTTCCTGGATGTAACGAATAGGCTGATTCGTGTGCTTCTTTTAGGATCAACCCTCTCAAACCACCTTGTTCAGGCACGCAGATTCTTTTCTTATACCACAAGGTTCCCTTGTCGTCTACCAAAAATTCCTTAGCGCGTCCAGCGGCCATGCGCTCTTTGATTTCTTGGGTTTCTTCATTTCCCTTTTGAGCTTATTCTATTTGAGTCCTCAGAAGGGGTTGGATTTCCAGTGAGTTCACTTCTCCGTGAGGAATCAGGTGCAGGTTAAGTCGAGCCATCTCTTCTTGGAGCTCGCTGGCCATACCTTCCAGTCTCATATGGTTGCATTGGGCTTTGCGGCTTAACGCATCGGCCACTACATTTGCCTTGCCGGGGTGGTAATGGATTCCTAGATCGTAATCCTTGATCAATTCCAACCACCGTCTCTGACGTAGATTGAGATCGGGCTGAGTAAAGAAGTATTTCAGGCTCTTGTGATCGGTATATACATCACAAGTGGTTCCCGATCGATAGTGTCTCCATTTTTAATGCATGAACAACGCCGCTAATTCCAAGTCGTGTGTGGGATAGTTTTCCTTGTGGGGTCGTAACTGTCTTGAGGCATATGCTACAACCTTTCCATCTTTGCATTAATACGCCTCCTAGTCCTTGTCGAGACGCATCACAGTACATTACGAAATCCTTCCGGTTGTCAGGTAGGGTTAAGATTGGGGCGGTGGTTAACTTTTCTTTTAGTTGGTCAAAGGCTTCTTGACACTTCTCGTTCCATATAAATTCCTTCTCCTTCTTCAGAAGTTGAGTCATGGGTCGGGCTATCGCGGAAAACCCTTCGATGAACCTTCGGTAATATCCGGCCAATCCCAAGAAACTCCGAACCTCCGTTACTGACTTGGGTGCCTTCCATTCCGTAACAGCTTCGACCTTGGCAGGGTCTACCGCTACTCCTCCGGCTGAGACTACATGGCCAAGAAAAGCGACTTCCTTGAGCCAGAACTCGCACTTGCTAAATTTCGCATACAGCTGGTGCTCTCGCAGCTTTTCCAGTACCAGTCGTAGGTGCTCTGCATGTTCCTCATCGTCTTTGGAGTAGATAAGTATATCGTCGATAAATACCACCACGAATTTATCCAGATATTCCATGAATATCTTGTTCATCAGATTCATGAAATACGCCGGGGCATTGGTCAATCCAAAGGACATTACTGTGAACTCATATAAGCCATAACGCGTAGAGAATGCTGTTTTGGGAATATCTCTGGCTCTAATCTTCAACTGATGATATCCTGACCGAAGATCAATCTTTGAGAACACTTGTGCACCCTTAAGTTGATTGAATAAGTCATCGATTCAAGGTAGTGGGTACTTGTTTTTTATGGTCACTTCATTCAACGATCGGTAATCTACACACATTCTCATACTCTCATCCTTCTTTTTGACGAAGAGTACTAGGGCTCCCCAGGGAGAAGAACTAGGGCGTACAAATCCTTTTTCCTGTAGTTCTCTGATTTGCTTATTGAGTTCTTCTAGTTCGTTAGCCGACATTCGGTAAGGTCTCTTGGATATGGGGGCAGTACCAGGCATTAGGTCGATGATAAATTCTATGTCACGATCAGGGGGCATTCCGGGCAATTCCTCGGGGAATACGTCCGGGTATTCTTGCACTACTGGCATCCCGCTCAAAGGTAGCATGGTGAATACTCCCGCAGCTTGCTTGCATAGCGTCGGGTTTTGGTCCATAGTTATGTTCATTGATGATCCCCATGGGGTGGATACTGTGACTTCCCTTCGGCTACAGTCTATGACTCCATTGTTCTTAGTCAACCAATCCATTCCAAGTATGATATCAATAGTTTGGGGTGATAGTACCATAAGGTTTGAAAGAAATACCACGTCTCTAATCCGTATGGGCACATTGATGCAAGCATGGGGTACGGTTATGTTTCCCCCAGGCGAGTGTACCAACATGGGTCTCTTAAGTTCTACCTGGTGTAGGTGGTGTTGTTTGCTTACTTGTGAAGATATGAATGAATGCGATGCTTCGGAATCAAATAAGACTTTAACTGGGGTAGAGTTGATAGAGAACATACCCATCAGCACGTTCTGATCCTCCTGCGCTTCTTCAGCACGCACATGATTCACTTGTCCACGCCGGAATCCGGTGGCAGTCTCATTGGGTTGCGGGGTCCTAAACAGACCGCGTCCCGCAGCAGGAGCAGTGGTTCCTCGGACGGCCGTTGCATTGGCGCCGGTACGCACGGGAGTGTTGCGTGGCTTGGGGCAGCTGTTGGAGTAGTGCCCAAACTCTCTACAGTTGAACCAATTCACATTCCTTCTTCCCGGAGCGGCTAGAGTTGGCGTTGGGGTACGGAACTGGGGTGCAGCTGGCCTGTTGACGTGGTCGGGTGTAGGGGAACGACTGGTTGCCGGAACGGTTGGCTTCCATCCGGACGGGGTGGCTCCCTTGGGACGTTGAGGCGCTCCCTGAAGTGGGCGGGCCATAGCAAGCCTCCTCTTGCGGTTATTTTCTACCATCTTCTGGTCATGTTCTAACTGTACCACCTTGTTGATAAGGCTTTGGAAGCTGACGTGATCTTGGCCGATCATTGGCCCTCTCAGCTCATCGCTCAACCCTTCGATAAATTTATCGATTTTCTCCTCCTCGTTTGCCAGGTCACCGGTGGCATATCGAGCGAGTTGCGTGAACTTGTTCAGGTATTCCTGCACGGTGGTGTTGCCTTGACGCAACCTTCGGAATTCGTTCTTCTTCATTCTCATGACAGCGGCTGGTATGAAGTTTTCACGAAAGGCGGCTGTGAACTCTTCCCAGGTTGGTTCTTCGGTGTCTTCTGCCCGCGTCTCCTTGTAGGTGTCCCACCAATCACTTGCAGGGCCTTCCAATTGATTGGTGGCAAAAATGACTCTGTCGGCTTCTCGTACCCTGACGAGGGTCAGCTTCTTCTCTATTACTCTTAACCAGTCTTCAGCATCCATCGGTTCGTCGGCCGTGGAGAATGTAGGCGGCTTAGCTCACATAAACTCTCCCAAGCTTGATCCTCCGTGATTCCCTTGGTTGTTGGCGATTGCTTGAAGCAACTGGGTTTGCAAAGCCATAACCTCTGCCAGGGTGGAGGGATTAGGCTCCGGTGGGTTCTCGTTGGATGTTGTAGCTCTGCGACGATGCGCCATATGAAGGAGGTAGATGAATTAAGAGATTGGACCCATTAAGGTCATGGTTTATAGGTGATTTCTCTTCAAGTTATTTTTAAATGATCTTTGAACAAAGCAAGCATGGTAGAATAAACTCATTAATAGCATACCATAAAACGATATATAGGTCCATAGGATTACATCAAAGGGGATACAATGGGCTGTACATACACAGTCCCACATGATATGATGTGAAAGCTACATCGTACTACTGCCATTAGCTATTGGGGGGGAAAGGGTGTGATCCTTGCTGCCAAAACCATCCAAAGCAAGATCAAGTTGAGGCGGTCATCTTGCCTAATCATCCAACCAACCGCAGGAGCCAGGTGCAGGAAGGGGGTGGTCCTCTGCTGAAGCAAATCAAAGTCCCCATGGCTCAAAGGTGGTGGCCTCGGAGTCATGCTTGATCTTCCTGCTTGGTGGTCGGGTACTCTTCCGAGCAGTCTTGCGGGTGAGGGGACCTCCGGTGTGAGTCAGGCGACGAGTAGGAGCTTCCTCCTCTGCTGGATCAATATCGCTGGACTCCCGCTTGATCTCCATAGGCTCCGTCTCAGACTCGGAGTCGGTGCAGATCTGGATGGGGTTCTCCTCTCCCGAACCAGGCTCAGATGGTACAGCCATGGAGTTCGAGGTGGGTCCCATTGAGGTGGCAGCAGTGGGGTCTATCAGGTACGGTGCCGATTCTGTGCTCAACATAAAGGCTTGCTCCATCATGGCTTGAAAAGTGTTCAAGCATGTTGGAGTCATGAGGTAGTAGTGGTCGGGCACAGGGGCAGGAGGTGTTGGTACAACTTCGGTGGAAGTACTGCAGCAGGGACAGGGTGGGAGCGAAGTTGTTCTTCCAGCTGGTTGACCTGTTGTTTGCTCTTCCTGAGCTGCTCTTCCAGCTCCACCAGGGCTTCTCCACGGGCCATGTAACAGTCAGAGAGCTGCTCATACTGGGCACCGTTGGCCTGTAGCTGGGTCTGCAGCGAGTTGATCTGATCCCCGCAGCTCTGGTGTTCCTCGACCAGATCATTGAGGCGTCGCTGCTGGTCGTCGATCTCGAGCAAAGCTTATTCATAGCAGTCATCCGCTGTTTCTGCCCAGCGGGATAGACGGGTGACCATAGGATTGTAGCAGCAGGGGGTGGCTTCCACGGTGCAAACCGGATTGCCTTCCTCACGATAGGGGTGGTGCACAAACTCAGTCACGGTGAGCTCAGCACGATGAATAGTGTTGAGGCGGAGGAACGCTTCACGGGCCGCGTCTTGAATAGCTGCTTCTACTAGATCTCGGTGGTAACGGGTGTGGAAGCAAAAAGGTCTCACTCCCCATGCGGGCCTCCACTGAAACTGCTGCTTCCCATACCGGATATCCCTCGGTGCCATGCCTCCTGATCTGGTAAGTGGGTGGCTCTGGGTACCTTAGACACCACAGCAATGACTGAAGTTGTGCCACGAATCCTTCATCCCGTGGGATGGTGATTTCCCAAATTCCGACATGGTCCGACATCTGCTTTTGAAAGCAACTCAAGGTCAGAGAGAGATAATATCAAAACCATTTGGGTAAGAAAGAGAGATAAAGGTATAGGAAAAAGTATGTTTGTCTTTTCAAAAATAATAGTTTGCGAAATGATCCTACGTAGGGATACTTCCCTTTAGCCAACTAGTCAGGGGTGGGGCGCCAGTTGGTCTTATCCTACAGTCGCATGGCTCTGATACCAGCTCTGTGGACCCTCATTTTTGAAACGGGAATCTTTCGTGTTCATGGTACCATTTCCCTAGATCGATTAGTTTGGTACCCACGAAATACAGTACTAAATAACCAGGTGCACATGCACAAATAGTCTTACAACGAAATTATTACAATAGCAGGCCCGGAGGCATTGTCCAACACATAGGACCTCATGGTCCGGATACAACCCAAAAGTAGAAATTAGATAAGGCAGCGGGAAAAGGCAGCGGCTTGTCGATTGCCACAGGCAACGACCGGAGACTAAGACCTAGTAAGCGCCATCAGCTTCCTCGCCTTCCTGGTGGTAGGCATATGGATCCTCCGTTTCTTCATTCCCACCATCTGAAGGTTTGTGCGTATAGCAAGGGTGAGTACCAACCGTACTCAGCAAGCCAACACGGAAGTGATGCATATGATAGGGTTATTCAAGGAATGGCTGGTGCTCTTTTGTATAAAGCCAATTTTCACAAATCTTTTCACAAGCCTAACAACTAGCCAAGTCAAGTTTTAGTTTCATAGTTCATTAATTCGACGACGGTTCTGTCTACCATCCATCGTGATTCCAAGGATGGCTTCCCGCCTCTGGTTCGTCATGGTTTTCTGGGGAGTCCACCCCTTCTCGCATCTCGAGAAGTTGATCCACCAGCGGATAAAAATCATCATGCAAACCCATCCCAACATTTTAAAGTTTAATGTCTAGCCAAGCGAAAGTCTTGTCACGATGCTCCATATCCACAGCACAGCTATTCGAATAGATTGATTCATTCACACTGTAGTGGATGTACACTTTACCTGTACTCCGCGACAGCCCAACAAATGAGCCTACGTCCCAACACATGAGACGGTCCCGACAAAGCTTTTCGATAACCTCACTTTGGCAGTACCTGCTCCATGAACTTAAGCCCTCATGCACTCTAGCCGTCATTTTCTAGCAGTGAGAGGAGTTCTGGCGCACCCGGGGTAAGGGGAGATTTCATTCATCAAGTTAAAATAAATTTCAAATTACCATCATCTCCTTCACATCTCATCCCATCCATAAGAACCACTATGCAATGGTACCACCTCTGCTCGGCTATCTACTCCACTAGGTCTATACCCATTTGAGAAGTACGGTTGTACTGGCTCGTTTCCCAGCTATCTCTTGGCTCGGTCATTAATTGACCAGGGTCGGCACTTGTCTTTTCCGGAATCCACCCAAATCATCCAGCCGCCCCAGTCTAAAACATTTGTTCAGTACTTTCAATTTTCATCAAATCTCATTTCATCATTCTCATGGCAATGTGGCGCTCATGTCTCCACATGCCATATCTCATCTACCTTCCCTAAGGTAGATGCCCAAGCATAAAGCTTTTCATAAAATCATGAGTATGCATGAATCTAAGTATAGCATGGCTAAGCAGTTTACCGAAGATATTCTCTGGTTGTGTATATCACATCGAGGGTTACAAGGAATAATTCTAAAGGTAGTCAATAACAAGGTATGGCATAACAAGTATTGGTAATTCTCTATGTATAGCATGCATGTTTAAAGTTTAAAATAACATCATTTCGCAATTGGGATCAATATGTTCAAAGAGTGTGATGACTTGCCTTGCTCGCACACTTGTTGAGTGGTGTCTTCGACGGAGTCGAGGCCAGCTTCTTCAGGTGCTACCCGTACGTGCGAAAGATCAATCGAATTCGATTAGAATCCAATATAACACCGAAAGATCGAAAAGAACCATAAAAGCCACGAAGACGATTCCAAATTTTTCCATATTTTCCAAAATTTTTCCTAATTTTTCCCTATTTTTCTTTTTCTCTTTTTCTTTCTTCTTCTTTTTCTTTTTCTTTTTCTTTTCTCTGCGCCACTATTCAATGCCCACAAGGTGCTCGACCGATTCCTCTCCCTCCTCTGCTTTGGTCGTGGCCGGTGCCAGCGCGAGGAAAGGGGCGGCGGCTCGGGGACTTACCAGTGGCGACGGCAATGGCGAGGAGAGGCCGCGGCGCACCAGTGGACAGCGGCGGCGGCGGCGCTCGGGAGGGCGAAGGGGACCGAAGGAAGAGGGGAGGCTAGGGATGGCGAGGGCGCTCGGGAGGGGAAGAAAGAGGCAGCGACGGTGTGGGAGAAGATGGAGGGGCTCCGGCCTATTTATAGGCGCGGCAGAGAGGGAGGAAACGGGAGAGAAGGGGGGGCCGGCGCGGCGGCTGCCACGCGGCGGCGGAGGAGCCGGGCCGGCGCGCGGACGCGGGTGCGCACGGGGCCGGGAGGGCGCGGCAACACTTGGCGAGCGCGGCGGGGTCCGGCGCGGCGCGGGCGCGCGGGGCGCGACCGCGGCAGGTGGCCGGGCGCGGCGGCGCACGCGTGGCGGCGCGCTGGCGGGCGCGGCGGGGCCGAGTACGGCGCGGCATGTGAGGGCGCGGGCGTGGGCGCGGCGCGTACATCCGAACGAGACGCGCGCGGGCGCGCATCCGGTGCCGGTACGGCGTCGAACACGATGCGCAATGAATAGTGACGTTTTATATTTTCCCGATTTTTAATTCCAAATTCCAACTTCTATTTTCTTCCACTCAAAATAAATTCAAAATAAATTTCAATATTCCCAGAATAATTTTTAATATTATATTTTCAACTTTTTCTCCACCTTTATTTTTCCACATATATTTTTCATATTTATTTAAATTCCTTTTTCCTAATTTCATAATTCCCTATTTTAAATTCCAAAAATTTCCTAGATTTCTTGTAAATCCCCTAAATATTTTATTGTCTATTTTACTCCCTAATTAATCTTCCACAATCAACAATTAATACTCTATTTCTCAAATTTGTATTTTCATAAATCCGCATCTCTTCTCCGATTTTCTTTTAAAATTTCTAATCCTACATTTCGAAATTTCATTCCCAGTAAACTCCAAATCATTCACAAACACCGAGAGGAATTGCTCACAACTAAATGTATGCAACTGAGCTGGCAAATAAGAAGCAACAACCTCGAGCAAAAAGGCAACAAGCGAAAATTTTTGTAAGTTCCGATTTTTACGTTCCGATTTTAATTTCTTCGATTTTCAGGATGTTACACTTATCATCAAACTTATTGTGAAGATCACGGACATCAATAGTTTCAACAAAGTCTGGTTTGATTCCTTTAGAAACAGTCGAGACCCTCTCCATGATCTCTACAGCCTTGGCATAGGAGAAAGCAACACATAGGGCTACAAAACACAAAAAGGACAATATAGTCAAGGAATTATAACTCTAGCAAAATAGAGCAAAAAAACACTACGAACCTCACATAGGGTTGCTAAGCAACGTATGTTAGTGCTAAAGTTGCAGAAGATGCTGACTGCCATTCATAGTTAGATGTGTAACATGCATACAACACAATAGATTATAGACATCCCATGTCATACACTCTTCAGGTTGAGAGTAGATTCCAACAAATGTTTATAGGCTTGCTTCTAGGCAATGAAAAGATTGTTTTATTGAATGTCAAATGACTTTAAAAAAGCTGATGTCGTGCTCCGGCCTTTAGTGGTTCATTTTATTGAAAAAAGTATTCATGACCTCACAAATGCAAAAAAGTCGAAGTTCTAACTTGTATTGGTTGGGTTGAATTGCTTGTGTAAGGTAAAAAGTTCACTGCTGGGGAAAGCGGCTTTAGTCCCGGTTTGTAACCCCCTGTTGTCTCGGTTATCAAAACCTAAACCCGAAATAATCGGGACTAAAGGTTTTTTTAATTTACTCATGCTGCTAGCTTGCTACTTGTTAATTATATGTTATGCATGCATATTTTACACACATATATATGTAACATGCATATATATGTATAAATATATATTTTATACACATATAAATGCACTTAATTAAGAAAATATATACATATATTACCAAAATATGTACACACATAAAATATCCACATATATTTTCTATATCGTATGTTACAAAAAATTCTCTACGTTGTGGATCCAGGGTCTATGTTGCTCAAACTAAAGTAGAACTCTCCCGCGGGATCAGTAATCTGCTCGTTGATAAATCCTATCAATTCTTCTTGAGCAGCCTATATGAAACTCGTGTGGGGGAGGTTGTCTCTTACGTGCATAAGCTGTCATTCGAATAAACGAGAAATAAATATATGAAATGAATAAGAAATCGAGACGTAATGTATGAATGGTTGTTATACGTACATCTAGATTCTGGGGACCTGTGACTTCGGTAACTATGCGGTGAATATAGTCATAGACATAGTAGTCACACAAGTTTGTCCCCTTACCTGTTTTGCACACTAAAGGAGAAACGACGACAGATTGAATATACATTTCATATTTTAGAACAAATTAATGATTCAATACAACTTTGGAGCATGTTATTCACTGGAAAGTTCATGCTCACGGAAAGCTTATCTTTTCAATTTCCACGAACCTTCTCACAGAGCTATGTCCATGCCCTACGTGCAGTTGAAAGCTAGCAAGTAATTATCCGAGAACCGCATATATGCAATAGCAAGTAAGATGGCATTACCTGTTTAACAGTTCAAAAATCTTTGCGTACGTGGACTCTAGTTTATCCATTGAGTCAAAGACATGGATTCGCAACTTATCAATGTCAATTACGAACAGAGCCTAGTGGAATCTGCAAATTGCGTGAGATGACATATATGAAACTGTATGAATGCACAGGATTGAAATTGGTACGGAAGGTAGTAAAAACTCACTCTGTGTTGTATGGAAGAAGTATAAATGTCTTGTAATGCTGCTGCACCAGCATATTATAGACGTTGAGGGCATCCAGCTAGTACAGGTCGAATATGTCTTCGAAACGGATAAAGAAGTGGTCACCTCCATCGAAGAAATAGTCGACTGAGTATCTTCCCATGACCATCTTTGTACCTTTCCTGGATTCTTGCATGTACCACTTATGGAAGCGATACATCTGTGTAGGTAAATTTTTAACTTGATCGGGCTTTACAAGAGGTTTTCCGAGTTGAAACTTGTACTTCAGCTCAGCCTTCACGATAGGTGCGCGTCCGGATACTTGGTCCATTGATATTCCTGCAGATTCCATAAATTTTCTTAACTCGGATCAAACAGTGGGAATCGTGCTGAACTCAAGGGGATTTTGAGGCTGCATCCCGAGCTGCGGTACATCTTTGCCTTTTGCTTGCGCCTTCCCAGTAGCCTTCCTGATAGTCCTGTCATAATCGGACTACGGTTGCGGTTTAGGCTGTGGCGTTAGGTATGTCTTCTTTAAAAAGTCCTTGGTCTCCAGGGGCGATTTTAGGAGGCTTCTCAGGAGATTTATGCTTGAAATGTGCCTTTACTTCAGCTTGGACGGCCTCATCCAACTCCTCTTTAGTCTTGTCGTATGACAGCTTCTTTGCAGGTGGCGGGAGCATGTCAATTGTTTGCAGCTTTCTTTTTGGTAGACTGGTTGACATTGACCACACGCCTCGAGCTGTGCCCTTAGGAGCTGACGAAGGGAGAGGAGGATGATTTGCTGACCGTTTAGGGGTCGGTGCTCGTTGTGGCGACGGAGGAGGTGAAGAAGGCTGTGGAGTGGGAGACGACCGTGGGCTGTTTCTCCTAGCGTCGTGTCCCCATCTCCTCCTGGGATATCTAGCTCGAGATCTTCGTAGCCGTGTTTCACCTGTTCAATTTCAACTTTTGAGTACCCAGGTAGAACGGGCCTGTAGTGGTAGGTGTCGTCTCGATCTACTGGTATCGTCATGCCCGACGCCACCTATTCGAGAAGATAGATTATTAATTAGTAATCAACCTTGATTATCAAGTTCTTCAAGGAAATATATAACATAAACTATGAGCATACCTTGATTGATAGGTTCTTCAGTGAAATGGGCAGCTCGCACGGTGTCCGCTATGTGATCTCATCAACAGGGCATGGCGGACACTCTGGAGCTTGTGGGGCCACTTCAGCTTCATTTCCTGTTGAAGCACAGCTACTGCACTGCTGCTATAGTTGCGCTGCTCTTGCTGGATCTGGCTGTTAGCTAAAATAGTGGCTCCGCTCCGCTGCCATCCTTTCAGCCACCTTTTGCTCCACTATCTGATCGATCTGCGAGAGACGGATCTCCATTTTTGCGAACCTCGCATCCGTATCTTGCTTTGTCCTCATGCGGCTCCTCTATGTGTTGACGTCCGCTTGAAACCCGTATTTCTAGGGAACGACGCCATTTCCTCGCGTTCATCCCGGATGCTCGGGGTTTTGGAGTGCGAGCGTTAGCTCGTCCTTCTCTCTGTCGGGCTTGAACGAGCCCGAGGCAGAGGCCTCCATTGCGTCTTCTAATCTTCTGGTGGCTTCTTGGATTTCAGCGCCGAATATTATGAATCCATCGGTGGGATTCAGCGATCTGCCATGAGCATAGAACCAGTGTTTGATCGTTCTGGCTAGTTGGCTGTGCCTGAAACGATATCTCGCGCTTCCAGGTCGGCTTCCATCTGCTCCCATTTGGGAACTGCCTTTTGATAGCCGTTCGAACCTAGCTTGTGATGGTATTGCTTCTTGGCTGTGTTGGCCTTGTTCTTCTCAATGACGGCTTGCGCTTGCTCCCCTATATTGTATTGCACAAAGGCCTCCTGGTGATTTCTGAGCTTTGGGAACATGTCAAAGTCTGGGTTCTGGCCCTTCAGGATGTATTTTTTGTGTAACTCCTTCTGATAGTTCCTGAAGAGCTCAGCCATCTTCTTTAACGTCCATTCCTTAACCCTTGCCTATTCTGACTATGGGATGGTGAACGTCTGCAGCATTGTCGTCAACAGTATCTCTTTCTCTGTGTCCGGGAGATAGCTCTGCTCATCTCCTCATGTCCTTGATCGCCTCCAGTTCACAACGCTGATGGGCACGTGATCCCTCACCACACATCTGCTGTGTGCCACAAACTTCCTTGCAGCGTCAGCTGGGGCACTTGGCCGACCGTCCGGTGCCACTTTAGTTATGACATAGCGACCCTCAATCCGCTTACTGACGCCGCGTTGTCCGCGTGCCCTCTTCTCTCCAACGGCTGGAGTGGCCTCATTATCCTCCTCATTCCCCTCCTCGTTCCCCTCCTCGATGAGGTATTGATTAGGATCCTCGTTCCCCTCCTCAATGAAATATTGGTTGCTACCTTGTGCAATCTCGTCAGGAGAAATTGTTCATCGTCACGATCAGTCATTTGATTGTTGTGAGTCCGAGGACTTGATCAACGAATTCTGACAAGGAAAAAATTATTTAGTTATTACATGTCAAATTCCCAATGCATAGGAGTTATCATTAAGAGTAGGATTTCTGGACATCCTTAACACTAAATATATAACTGAGAAAAATATAGATGAGATACAGCAGATACTCGATCTAGTTGTGCACATTCATAATGGTGACATTCTTCATAAGTCTCTTCCATGATTGAGAGAATCAGTTGTGATTCTGAATCACAACTGATTCTCTCAATCATAGAAAAGAATTATGAAGGATGTCACAATTATAAATGTACACAATTGGATCGAGTATTTGCGGATTTCATCTATATTTTCCTGTTATACTATTTAGTGTCAAGGATGTGCAAAAATCATGTATGCCTATCTAGAAAAAACATAGATAAAAAACAAGGAGAAGAAGAAGGAAAAAATTGTAGTGTTTTTCCTTCTTCTTCTCTTTGGGTTTTTCTCTATGTTTTCTATATTGACTATACTTTAACTTGTAAAATAGACTTATATTTTGTATTTTATATTTTATATTTTACATGTCATTATCATTTAGTCTTTCACCAAGAGAGAAAGAGAGGAGGATGACGTGAGGAAGATAAGGTGGAGAGGAGAGGAAGTGGAGAGGAGAGGAGAGAAAGAGAAGAGGATGACGTGTGGGAGATAAGGTCGAGAGGAGAGGAAGTGGAGAGGAGATGAGAGAAAGAGAGGAGGATGGCGAGGTTGATTTTATTTTTTTCGTACAAACTATCAAAATTATGTCCACTCACATTCACATTGAAAATTAAATCCAAAGTGCATATACAAAATTCAAAATAAAGTCCATTCACACATTCAAAATCCATATACATAAACATTCAAAATCCATATACATAAACATTCAAAATTCACATTCACAATCTATTCATGCATTCAAATTTAAATAAAAAGTCCATATATACATAAGTCCATTTACACATTCAAAATCCATATACATAAACATTCAAAATTCATCCACTTACACATTCAAAATTCACATTCACAATCTATTCATGCATACAAATTTAAATAAAAAGTCCATATATACATAAGTCCATTTACACAAGTATATAAACACATTCACAATCTATTCATGCATTCAAATTTAAATAAAAAGTCCATATATATATAAGTCCATTTACACAAGTATATAAACACATTCACAATTCAAAATTCACATTCACAATCTATTCAAAATTTGCAATATATATAAATACATGCATATATATACATAAGTCTGGCCGGAATGTAGAGGCGGCGGCAGCGGAGGCGAAGGGCGGCAGCAGCGGCGTCAACAAGGAGGCAGGGGGCGGCGTCGACGGAAGGCAGGCAGCAGGCGGCGGCAGGGGCTGGCGGCGGCGTCAACAGGGGACGGCGGCGACGACGACGGCGGTGGTGATGTCGATGGCGTGGGGGCCAGGTTAGGGTTTTGCGCGGCACAAGAGGAGAAAATGTGGCTTTGGAATCAGGAACTAACCTGGTGGTGCAGCGACGGCGGCTCCCCGGCGACGACGATGGCGGCGCGGTGGCGTTCTAGGGTTCTCGGCAACGGCAATGAAGACGAAGAGGCGCTGAAGAAAAATGGCTAAGTGTTTGTATCTACCACAACCTCTGCTATATATATATATATATCGGGCTCTTTGGTCTCGGTTGGAGCCACGAACCGGGACTAAAGATATATTAGTCCCAGTTGGTGGCTTCAATCGGGACAAAAGATAAATCTTTGGTCCCGGTTGGTGGCTCCAACTGGGACTAAAGCTGCCCGTACCCCCGGTAGGTGAGAATCTTTAGTCCGGTTGAATCCACCAACCGGGACTAAAGATGTTTTCCGCTATTTTCAATTTTTTTATCTGGTTGGTGTTTAAAACTGAGATTAAATATTTAAACAGGCCCTATTCAAAAGTATTTTAAATTCTAATAATCATATGGAATTAACATATATTTTAAATTCATATATAATTAACATATGGCCTATTTGAAAAATATTTTAAATTCTAATAATAATATGTTATTAACATTTGCCCTATTCAAAAGTATATTAAATTATAATAATAATAATATATAATTAACATTGTCCTATTCAAAACTATTTTAAATTCTAATAATCATATAAAATTAACATATGTCCTATTGAAAAATATTTTAAATTCTAATAATAATATGTTATTATGTTTCTAAGACGTGGTATATGTATATACAATTTATCGTTTGTGTACCCTGGACGGTCTTGAACAGGGTTTTAATGCACATTCAACTTCGGAAATTTTGGGCAGGAATTTCTGGGCATGACAGTCAAGGATGGGGAGCTAATCTGAATTGCTTCAAAAGACAGCTCCACCTCCCTTAACCACTCGTCACTCATGATGGTAGTTAATTTATGCACTGTCTCTTTATGTTTTTTATATTTAACTTTTTGTTATAGTTAGTTACATAACATTTATACTCAATACACTTACACTTAGTTATAAAGCACTTACACTCAGTTATAGTGCACCAAAATTAAATTTTACAAGAGTTTTTCTCTATATTTATGATTTTTGACTTTCTTGTCTCTTAGTTTTTGTTATTTCATTTGAAACACGATATATCTAGGGCCGTTAAAAAAGGTCAAGGCTCGCGGGCTGCTTGAGCTTGGCTCGCCTTAGACTCAATTGAAGCTCACCTCGAACTCTTAACGAGCCGAACCCAAGCCTACAAGCGGTGAGCTTTGTCGAGCCGAGCTCAACCTTCTCATGAACCTAACTGTGTATAATTTTATCTTTTATATGATAAGTTAGTAGCTTAAGGATAAATTAGTATATATTTATGTAAAAAATTAGTGTATTTTGGCATCATATATTAATCTTAAATCTTAAGTTCTCCTAATATTTTATTCAATATTATTAATTAAAATTATTGTTTTTTACAAAAATTTTTCATCAAATTATACATTATCCTATACTCAGTCAAGCTCACGAGCCTCACCAAGCTCGAGTCGAGCCTGCTTAAAAGCTCGAAGGTGGATTAGGCTCGGCTCGAGCTCAGCTCAAGCTTGTGTCGAGCTCGAGCCTAGGAAGGCAAGCTCGCTTTAGCTCGACTCGTTGACAACCCTATCTATATCCATTGGTTGAAAATTCGGTAAGATTCAAAGTTACAAATCTATCGTAAGATCAATAGGGAGGCCATTTATTTATATACTCAATGTGTCCTAAAATAAATCAACTTTTAATCATTGATGTATAAAATATGTTTTATTTTAGAATTGAAAAAGTAAATCATATGTTAATTACAACTAATATAATACAATTTGCTGATTTTGCGTCACGATTTTGTAGGAACCTATGTATAAGCTTCATGTGGTTTGTGGCACGAACTACTTGGTGAGTGTCCCAGACTTTTCCTTTGTACCTTGCAAGTTCAGGTACACTCATGTCAACTTCTTGGCCACAGAGAAGTCGGCTTCTCCATCATCTCTGGTGCTCTTCTTTGCGGAGTTTGACAACAAAAAGGCCGAGGGTGAACCACCTGTCTTTTGTTGCAAGGTGGATATGCCGCTACCTTGTGCAGGTAATTAAGCTCCCCATCCATGCTTGTTAATTAGATTTTATAATGTATGTAGATAATTTGGAAAACATGTGTGTTAAAAACATTGGTAATGTTGAGTACAATACCTGGTCCAAACATCCCATGATTTTCAAATTTACTCCCAACAAAGTAGTGTTCACAAGCCAATGGCATGCTAATGTATAAGACAATTATGATTATAAGTTATTTATTATCTATATGGAAGTGATAAGAGAGTGTTGACGAGAAATTCGTCGATTACACAGCGGCCTGGGAGATCTGCTTAGCTCTAGTATAAGTTCTATTAATTTGGGTTCAAGGGCGTACCAGTTAGTTTGATTCTGCAACTAACAAGATAGACAAGGAAACATTATATTACGATCGTCAATCGACCGATGGGCCAATAGGGCATTTGTCATGCCCAGAAATTGCTGCCCGTAATTTCCCAAGATGAATGTGTATTACATTCCTGTCTAGGACCAGTCAGGGTATACAAACGATAATTTGATACACAGAATCCACGTCTTAAAAACATCATAAAAGTCATGTAAATGTAGCGAAAAAGTAAACGAGCTAATCTATATCTTGGCGCTCGCAGTGTGGCGACTCCACTCCATAGGCATCCTCGATGATATAGACAAGCCTACTCTTCCTCCAATCCATCGTCTGACCCAAACTCTAGCCATAAGGTGAGGGAAAAGGAAGCAAGACTGAGTACTACCCACTGTACTCAGCAAGTCATACCAAGAGGAGGTATTATGCAGGTAATTCCAAAGGGAGGCTAGGGGTTATTTCCATAAAGCAAGCATTTTAAAGACAATAGTTGAAAGTAGTAAAACTATTAAATTTACATAAGCAGAATTAACCATCACTATCCGACTCTATACCATGTTGAGACAGGCCCAACTCATCCTCCTATTCTACGCTAGTTCCATGAAGTCAAATTATTAAGGTGAGACTAATCACGGTGAATCTTGTTGATCGCCCATAACCGAGGGCACAGCTATTCGAATAGTTCTACTCTACTCAGAGGTGTATATCTGTACGCACAAGACACAGCCCCACGACACGTTTCTGTGCGCCGACATGCCACCACGGCATACCAGAAAGGGGACTGTGATAGGACCCTTCGCATAACCCTCCTGATCAAGCGATACCACACTTCAGGTTTAGCCCCCACCTTTAAATCCAAGATAGGCCGCCCCCTCTTGTGCCTAGGTGAATCCGGAAGCTGCAGAGACCTTGCCCGGTCCATCCAAACTCCATCACACTCATCCTTGCCTAGGTACGTTGGACAAGGAAAAGCAAGTCCTAAAAGCAATGAAGCACGGGCGTGCCAGTCAGTTTGATCATGCCACTGACAAGTTATACAAAGCAGCATAACATAAACTAAAACAGCCGATCAGCCGATAGGCCAATAGCGTGATCCCAGCTGATGCTGATGTCAAAACAGTCGATCGACTGATAAACCAATAGCACGATTCCGGTCGATGTAGTTAGGGTTTTAATCCATCGGCACTATACTGAGAAAACACATTGACTGGAGATCCAATGGCATATAATTCGACAGATAAACGATGATCAATGAACGCTCTATTGTCATCGGCTAAAGACCAATTTATATGCAATCCTTACAAGCCGATGCAACGTCCATGGGAAATTAGCTTTGCCCGATCGGCTGTAGACATTAATAGTATATAATCTAGGTCTCAAAATATGTTCACACCAAGTGACTGGGATGATCGGTAGCATACCGAGACAGTATAAATCACTTATGTCTAAACATACCTTAAGACGGAAATTATACATATTCATAGCATGGCCGATGTCATGTCCAGATAACTCATCGGCTAAAACTCCGATGAAACCCTTAGTGGCAGTCAACAGACAGGTTAGAGATTACGGTTCTAATCATGACTTAGTAGGTCAAACTGAACTGATGCAACACTAAGTATGAAAAGAAACACAATATCTGGACAATCAAACCCTTGACCGATTTTCAGGGTAGTAGATGTCTAAGCTAATCTAATCTAGTAAACGATTTAGCCGGTATCAGCAGAAACCCTAAAGCGAGAAACAACCAATAGAGCTAAATCGAGATACTTGGACTAGATTCAACAGAGACATATGATAAATAATCAGGCAAAGATGTTAACCGAATCGAGGCAATCCAAGAGGTCAAATGTACTGATGCAGCCTTGGACGACGCCGACATAGCCAATACGATCGCCTGAGCTGGCAAGACCTTGGACTTACCCCTTCGCCGGAGACCGTAGCCGATGCAGCCCCGCGTCAGCTGCCAAGTTCCACCGAATAATAAAGTAGAACAGATAAAAAGGGTGGCAATGCACCGAATTGTATTGATCGAGAGATATGTTTACCTAAACCTCGGTCTTACATATTTATACCCGCAGGCTGACAAAAATCTTAACAGATTACGATTCAAACTTTCCTAAAGATAAAAGGAAACATATAGAGTCCTTATCGGACACTAAGCACACTTTCCTAAAGATAAAACAGAAAGCTAACAAATTCTTCCTAATTAATAGATACAAGCCGCATCCTCCTCGAACTCGGTCTCTTCTAGATAAGATCTTCCCAAACCAAATCTGATAAGAATTCAACTACTGAAGATACTGATAAGGGAAAATCCCCATCGGCAAACCAAAACCCTAAACCGATACTAGCTCCGAGCTGATTTGAACCTTGAGCCGATGAGGGCTTTAATGCTTATCAAATTTTGGTGTTAACAGCGAGGCACGGCGGTGGCGCAGGACCTTATGGTCACCGGCGACGCGCTGGAGCGGTGAGGGAGGTGCGGCACACGCGGGCAAGGCAGTGGCACACTCGGGAGAGGCGGTGACTAGGAGGGGAAGAGGGAAAAAAAGGAGGGGCGGCTCACCACGACGACAATGGTCGGTGATGGGGAAGAAGCCGGCGGGGTCAGCAGAAATGGCAACGACGTGGCGAAGACGAGGGCGGTCGAGGTCTTGCGTGGTCCGGCGAAAGTGAGAGAGGGGAAATGAGAGGAGGAGAGGGCACGCAGCGGCGGGAAATGCCGGCAGCAAAGAGAAAAAGTGGGCGGGCTCACCGGTGCACGAGGGAGAAGGGGTTCCGGCGGTGCGGGACGGAATCCAAACAGTGGCCGAGGCTCCCCATGACCTTGTGATGCCGAGGGCGATGGCGGGAAGGCTTGGCGACAGTCAGAGCGGCGGAATTGGGTGGTCATAGTGTGGAGATTCGGTGGCGCTAGGGTTTTGAGGCACGAGCGTGATTGGGAGCACAGGAGCCGACGGTGAGTTGGGGGAAAGGACGAGCGGAGCTCGGGGGCGCTTTTTATAGGCATCCGGAGCTCGATCATGGCTTAAGAGCGGCAGGAATAACGGTGGCATGGGAGGGAGAGAAACGGGCAGCGCGGGATTTTGAATCTCGACAATTCCACGGCTCTAATCGCATGTGGGGGAGAGAGGGAGTGGGCGTGTGGCTCGCGGGTGGTGCGGCGTGGCACTGGAGGCACGGGGGCGCACGGGGAAGGCGGCGACATGGGCTAACATCAGCCCTGCCTTCCTCGACCGAATGTATGGGACGACCCCGATAGGTGGGACCCACCTGTCGGCGCCTTGAGCCAGAGAGGGAGGGGTGGCGGACTTTGCGTGGCTGGCTGGGCCGCAGCCTCGGGCAGACCCAACGGGAGAGGGAGGGCGCGCTCGGGGAGAGGGGTCGAGAGGAGTGGGCTACTGGCCCACGGCTTGGAAAGATAAAAAGGAAAAAGAAAAGGAAAAAGAATTTTTTAGACATAATTTAATTCCGATAATCCTATGTTAATTTTTAAAATTATTTCTTTGCTTTGGAAATTCCACCAGAAATCATGTTAGTGTATTTTGACATGGAAAATTTAAGAAAAATTCCACCAAGCCCATTCCATTTATTAAATGGATTTATTTATTGGTGTTTCTCTCTCGGTTAATTCCTGATAATTTCTTCATGTAATTTCTGGGATTATTTTTAAAGCTAGAGGGGGAACTTTGGGGTGTTTTTAAGTATTATACTACCTAACCGATGCTGACAAGAATCGGTGGTGACAAAAAATGATTCAGGATGTATAACCAAGGTTATATATCAGTATAATTTAGATTTAATATGGAAAAATTATCTTTATTATTCTTAATCTTGATAAATCGAACTAAACCAAGACAATATTAGATTAATTCTGAATAAAGACAATTAGTGGGTAAATATATAGTCTAAATAATCAACCGATGCATAAAATTATGATAAACATGAATCTGACACCAATCATTATCGGCTTAAGATTAGGTATTATGCAATCAAAACTTGTCCTTTTCTTTATTACTGTCAACTATAATACATCGGACTTAACGAATCAAGTAAGTTTGAGATTATAGATCAAATCAGTAGCCGATATGACTATTTTCTCGATAACGAACAGATAACATATTGGCTAAAACTCCAATACAACCTTATATAAAAATATCACACTTGACTAAATTTACTAAACAAACCATGTTCTTGTCAGATGGACTTCACCGAGATAGTGCAAAATCGATAGTAGGCTTAGTAGATTTAAAGGTTTGGTATGTGTATATAAAATGATTGATGTAATAGATCAAGCATAAAAGACAAGCAATCTAAACAAGAGTCGATACATCTGATAGGCAACGCAAGTGAGAGCAAAATTAGTACGAGAAAGTATTAATCCCACCGATACAAGCGAAGTTGACAAGGCTTACTTTCTCGTTGGAGATCAAAACTGATGTAGCCCAAAAACAAGAACTCATCAAAAACCTAGAAAACTAGGGTGACAATACGCCGAGAAGTTATTTATTGAACTGTTGTCTCTTTACAAAAACCCTAGGTGTACATATTTATACCCATAGGCTAAAATAAGTCCGACTCAACTACAATCGGATTAATACATGACTCTATCTCTAAACAAAGAAACTACTATTATAACTCCGATTCAGACACGACTCTGATCGGCTAAAAGAACACACCAAGATTGATTCTAACACAATTTTATCGGCTCAGGACTCTAACAAAAAATAGAAACCATGACAATATTCCCTTTTCCCAAATAAATTTGCCAACCAAATCTACTGAAATTACAGCGTGAATCCTAGCTTTGACTCAGTCTTACTAACGGTAATCGCCAAATTTTGTCGTTAACAGAGAGATAAAAGAGAGAGTAATCACATATAAAAAATGACTAACTGAAAAATGTGGCGCCATATTTTGTTAGCAAACCCGACAAAATAATGGTGGTTTTGGTGCATGGGTGTGGGATGAATGTGGTTTTGAGGGTTTAAGCTATAATTAATTATGTCCCTTTTTCATACTCATTATTTTTTCGATCTTCATATACACATTAGATAAGTCAAAGTTACAGTTATACTTTTGTTGCTCAAAAATTATTTTTAGACAGTCAATACAACAATTGAATTTTCTGATAATCTGAGTACTTAATTTTGAACAGAACATGTCCGGTGCCTGTATTGTGAAGTGCAAGGAGCAAAGGTTGTGCATCCAGATATTCAAAAATTTCATGGTGGAGACAAAGAATTCTGGGAGGTTATCTGTGAACATTATCATCTTGCAAATGATCAGGTTTTGTGCCGTAATGAGGACATGACGAGGATTTCATGTATGGATACTGTAGCCTCTAAATGCCCTCCTTTTGCAGATGATTACTGAGATGGAGTTTACTAATTGTTAATTAGCATGTATTGTAATTCAGAGGTTTTTTCTACTGAAGGTGTGGATATGTGTCCCTCTAGTTGTTTGGTCATGTAACACATACACTCGTCTCTTTTCTGCCTTTTTCTATTTAGGAGATCAGCAATTTCACCATTTTGGCTGTGTTTGTGCTCAAGATGCCAAATTTGACCATACAATTCAGGCATTTACCATATTACCATGCATGGTACCTCCAAAGCATGCATCTTTTTTTAACAAAAAAAACAATGAACATGTACAGTAGGAAAAAAATGTGATTGCAGGTTGGCAAATCTATCACACAAGTTAAATGCCCTGGTCTTCAAAATCTCCCCATACTACAGATCATGGCATCTGTAACTTCAAAAATTCTGAACATATTGATTACTATAATTGCAGTCCAATATGAAATCATGAAGAAATCAGATGATCATAGGCAAGACGAAACGGTGGCTCGTCAAGCGGTACGATTAAACTAATAAAGAGTGATGTGCATTTCACTTTCATCCCTAGCTTTAGCATATACCTAATGAAGATTCTCTAAAAGCCAGCAGATAGATAGCCTGGTAACCACAGTATCTGCCCATGTTGCTTCTTCTTTTATATATTGTCCATCATAGGAAGTGATGAATACACCGCATCTGCATAAAAACCACGTCAGGATTCACTATAAACCCATATATATTGTGCCAATATAGTGGAAAACAACTGACAAGGCACGCTGGTTTTAGCATGGTCTGAAGTAATCATGCAAAACTGTGTGTGTCTGATTAGTGGAGACACTAACAATAATACTTTTATCTTTTTCAGAAACCATTCAATCTCAAGCACAACTGGATGGCATATTCTCTCTTCAAAAAAAAAAATTCAGTCTTAGAGAACTCTACTTAATCAGCTGAACGAGGTTGCATGACATACAGACTAGCTTGAGTTATCGCAGTGTAGTGTAGTGGTGATCACTGATCAGTGGTCAGCCATGGCTGTTGCACTCGCGCTCTTGGCTGCCATGTCGGCGCTCTCATCGTGCACAAGTCCGGCCACCGCAGAGCTCACACGGCTCGAGCACCCGGTGGTCGCCGGCGCTCCGCTGCGCCTCCTTGTCGTCGGCGACTGGGGCCGGCAGGGCGGCTACAACCAGACAAGAGTGGCAGAACAGGTGATTAATTGCTTTCTCTGCATCAACATTCATTCAATGCAACAGTTCTTGGCACCGATCGTGAAGAAGAAAAGGAAACAGCTGTAAATCGATCAGAGAATTTTTTGTTTGATTGTTTGTGAGGAGTTAGATGGGGAAAGTAGCGGAGGAGACCGAGATCGACTTCGTCGTGTCGACCGGCGACAACTTCTTGGAGAACGGACTCGCCGGCGTCGACGACATGGCGTTCCATGACTCCTTCATGGATGTCTACACGGCTCAGAGCTTGCACAAGCCATGGTATCTTGGTAATTAGCATCTACTACCTCTGTTTTTGGCCGGCGAAAAAAAAATACCTCCGTTTTAAAATATAAGAATTTCTGTCTTTTTTTTCAAAAACTAGGCAGAGGGAAAATATTATCTTTTATTCACTTAATTGGTCAAATTTTAAATTGCTTTTGTTCTCTCCCCCAAACATCTCATTGGTTGAAAAATATAAGCACTATGACTTATGTCAAAAATACTTATATTATTTTAAAACAGATGGAGTACTTAATTAATTACCATTTGATATATTATGGAAGAAATGGATTGTATGCAATAGTTTTGATGTGTTTAGATATCATTTTAAAGTAAAAATTATGGAGTATCTTCAGTTCTAGGAAACCATGACTACAGGGGAGATGTGCTAGCACAGATTGACCCAGCTCTGAGGAAGATCGACAGCAGGTTCATCTGCATGAGATCATACATTGTCAGTGCAGGTTGGTTAAACATCAAAACCCAGAACAAACCTTGTTTCATTTCTCAACATGCAACAAATTAAAATCTTTGTGCTCATAGCTAAATCTTTACAAATTTACAATGAAAAACCTTTCTGATTAATACTAGAATCCACTGAACAAATTTACGATGTCCATTTCTCTGTAAGGAATTGTCGATTTCTTCTTTGTCGACACGACCCCGTTTCAGCTCCAGTACTGGACTGATCCTGGAAAAGACCACTATGACTGGAGGGGAGTCGCGCCTCGGGATGCGTACATCGCCAACCTCATCAAGGTCAGTTCCTCTGATCAAAATGCACTGCAAAAAATGTTGCTCATTACATCAATAAAATTCTGCAATTAGAAGACTGTCTCTGTGTCACCTAGGATGTTGATGCTGCAATGAAGAAATCAACAGCAACATGGAAAATAGCTGTGGGGCATCATACCATGAGGAGTGTGAGTGCTCATGGAGACACCCAGGAGCTTCTCCAGCTTCTCCTTCCTGTCCTGAAGGTAAAACTGATAAAAATGTACTGCAATCTTGTACCGATTGGTTTCGCATTCGAAAATACGATGAAATTTATTTTTACGATGATTTCAGGAAAACAGCATCGATTTCTACATCAATGGGCATGATCACTGCCTGGAGCACATCAGCAGCAGGGACAGGTGAGAACCCTAAAACCTTGTGACATAATAGAGGAAAGAAGGGTTCAAGAATCTTATTTATGTTCTTCCTCCTCTCTTTTCAGTCCAATTCAGTACTTCACCAGTGGAGGCGGATCGAAGGCGTGGAGAGGCATTTTTCGACAAAACAAAGACAAGCTCCAGTTTTTCTATGACGGCCAAGGCTTCCTGTCACTTGAGCTGAATGAGAACCAAGCTCGTCTTGCCTTCTACGACGTTTTCGGTCAAGCCTTGTACCACTGGAGCCTCAGCAAAGCTAACTTGATGAAGGTTCAGTCCTCTGCTTGTGTTACTGAAGAATGAGATAAGCTGGAGTCTTCAGAATACATTCCCACACAGCTGGATAGATGTCTACCTGCATAATTCTACTTATACTAGTATGTCACATTGTGCTCATAAATACTGGATTTGCTATGGATTAGCAAATGTTTGATTCTACTAGAGAAAGATCACAGAATGAAGCAGGCGTTTTTGCATGAAGCCAGACACCATCACTATTAAATAGGGTTCACATCTGACTTGAAGGAGCTTCAGGCATCAGATAACACAGGAATGGATTGTGCAGACTACTAATCTTGTCTTCATACCTAATAAAGCTTTAATGTCACAGCTTACCATGGCATGTGCACACAGTAATTTTAGTGCAAACACTATACCTGTAATACTGAATTCACTTCAATTATTGTCGGGCGACATAGCTAACAAACACATCTCCAACGGTTGGATGCAATTTCAGATTCGTTATGCAACAAACATGGCATATAGCATCATATACAAAATTCTTTTGAATTTCTCCTCAAATTGCACTCCATGAGCAAATGGGAGGCCCATAACATACAAAAATTGATGCTCAAGCTCTGACAAAAAAAACATCATAGTTGGTCCCGCTGCTCTAATGACGCCATAGAGAAGATAAAGTAGTGTGGTGAGTGCCGTTTTGCATTGAGATAGCTACAATGATTTAAAGCTATTTGATCTTGGATTTTCACCAATAGCATCACGTTGCCGTGCAACATTTCCAAGAGCACTTTAGAATTTAGCCTGTGTTTGGAAACTCCTGTAACCACTTGGACAAAAGGAAATTTCAATATCTTCCGCCATCTACTTTTAAGGTAACAGAGATCTTGTAGCCAGCCTACTTTGCAACAACATTCTGCTCCTCCATACCTCCAGTTGCCTTGTCATGGAAAACAGAGCTACCGCCATCTGAACTCCCATTGCACTTTGGCTTAGCTTCAGCCATATCATCTTCCCTTGTTGGTTTGGAAGAAACACTACCATTAGCCTTATGTGCGCGAGCACTTGTGCCGGATGAAGAGGCAGATGATTCTTGTGGAAAAAATGGTTTAGCATCAGCATGTTTTACACCCAACTTCTGAGCTGGGGGTGGATTGCCTGATCCAGGAGGAAGGAAGACCCCTGTACCCTGAAGAGGTAAATGAGGTGAAGCAGGCCTTGGAGCAGCTTCTGCGATCCATGCTGCTGTACTGTTCGGCAATGTGACAGCTGATGCAAATGGAACAGCTTTTGGAGTGATAGGAGCTGGTGTAACAAAAACAGTCTGGATGCCGTTGGATGGAATATGGTGAAGTCCAGGGGTTGGAACTGCAGGTACTCTATTGGTAGGGTTGTAGACAAGCTGTTTAGGACTTGTGGGATGAATTGCTATGTTCCCTGGCCTCAATGGTCCACCCCAAGGCATTGGAGGAGGTGTCAATGGGGGAGTGATAAGCAAGCTGCTTTCTGATTGAACGTGCTTCCTTGGCACAGACTTGCCAAAACTTAGTAAGATACGCTGCTTACTTGTAGCAGGGAGTGCTCGCTTCGCTATATTGGCGCTCTTTCCCTCAAAAACTAGAATAGACCTGGAATCAACATAAACGATCATTAATTTAGAATGATCAGCTTGCCCATCAGATATGTCCTGTCCCTGAGCCATGGAGGTAATACACATGGTTACTCATATTAGTGGATGGCACTAAACAAACTAGATATGCTTTTCATGATTAATGCAAACTAGAAAACAAGAATAGAGCAAGCAGCACATCTGCATTAATGAAGTTTGACTGGCATACTTTAGTTTCCTACTGTTAGTATTTTTACCCTAGCTAGGATATCCACTTCAGTTCAGAATGAGTTAGATTTGTTCAGTGTAAAATAAGCAGCGAACTAATACCCATTGAAGAGGAATAGATAATGCAAAAACATGATAGGTAGACGGGTAAAAGGTACGATAAGTAATCCATGATGAAATATTCCTTTAATTAAAGAAAGATGCTGATTTAGCATGCTTACCCTGTAGAGAGTGAGAGTTTCAGTGGACCTACATGATCGCCTCGGCTATCTGCTGCAATAACATGGCCAAATACCATGTCGCAGTCAGTCAGGCAGAGTGTACAAATGGGTCTACCATACCAAGGAGGATGATGATGAGGGTGAGAATAATCTCCCTGAAAATAGTAACTTATCAGCATCACTATCAACTTCAGAAAGAATCAACTCCTAGTCCAGTTCAATGAGAGAATTTACCTCATTGAAGATATCAATAACACAGTAATCTGGACTGGAAGGGACAATTTTCTGATAAACCAAGAGATCAAACAGATTTTGAAGCACACCAGGAATAGGATCCACCTTTACCTCTGCATTTCAATCCCAAGACAGATGACAAGTCATAAAATCTTAGGGCTATCATGAATTTACAATAGAGTAAATATTGAGAAGCTGGCTTG
Source organism: Oryza australiensis (assembly GCA_019925245.2). Lineage (NCBI taxonomy): Eukaryota > Viridiplantae > Streptophyta > Magnoliopsida > Poales > Poaceae > Oryza > Oryza australiensis. The sequence goes on from JAIFGZ020000484.1 coordinate 133,751, forward strand.
ATGTACCTCTTAAATGTTCATCTTCAGGAGGGCCTTCTGTGATGGGAAGACCAAGCTGAATAATTTCTCTTCCATGACCCTTCGTTGGCCTTTTGGCAACTACAACTGTTTGCCCTGCTTTTTATCATAGAATTATATAACACAGCACATTTTACAAAGCATGCACTGTGAAGGTCAGAAAGGACAGTATCTGCTGACACTAAAACAAACTACTGGAGGCAGTCACTATAATGCAGCAAACAACCTATTGTCTAACTTTTCAGACCAGCGCAGCCCCATACAGAAAACAAAGACGGAAATGTTCTTCCATGGGGTCAACAAACCAAAAAGGAACTCCTCCTAAGACTAAGATGAAAATAGAGAAGGTTATAACGGTCCCTATGGTTGCACAATAAGTACATACATATCCAAAATCATCTTACACATAACAAAGAGAAACAAATGTAAATAATTTGATAAAACCCGACAATACAAAAGGAAAATGGTGACCGGTGCATCGCCAACTCAATAACCATATAGAGAAAGGAACCAACAACGGCATACCTTCCAGTCCTGCTTCACGCCTCATAGTCTTAGTTTCATTCACAAAAGAAAGAATCTTTCCTATCTCAGTTACATCTACGTACCCTTTATACAACTTAAGCCCCTCTAGAACATTCACCTAAAAAGAAGCAATGTTACATACAAGACAATAAGGTAAATTTGATGTACTAAATAATTACATCAAAGTGGAACTTGGGAATCTGTTCATACAAGTGACATACCATCCTGCCATCAAGTACTTCATTAACCACAAAGCAAGTTGGGACTGGAACCACATTACTTATCACACGAAGTCCTATATGGAAGCCAAACAAGACATCAACACACAAAATATATTAGAGGTGATTCAACCATCCAGGCATTTTGTTGTATTACACAGAGAATACCAGTATAGCTTTAGAAAAAGAGAGCACCTTTACAAACTAGTTAACTTTACAAACAGCAATGTTTCAAAACTAGAGCTATGACATTCAAAATCACAAAATGCACCCCATAGTCACTGAAAGTATGACAGCAGAGCTTGTTGAGGTATAGGCAGTAATGGAAAGAGGGAAATAGGCTGTTGATGTGATAATGAATTAGCCACTATCTTGCCATTGTGTCTTAAAGATTATATAGAATTTACAAAAAGAAGAAAGCGGTAGTGCCATAAATTTAGTGAATGGATACAACACAACTATGCACTCAACGCTTATTGATCAGCTGATATTGTTCTAGGCATGGCTCACTCAAGTATATTTCAAATATGAGAAGGGAAGCCAAGTCAGACCAAAATAGATAAGAGAATATAAGGCTCTTGTGAGCTTGCGGACAGTATTAACACAAGCCATGAATGACATATACCTTTCTGAGGTTGGGCTTCTGAAGCATGCGCAATATGAGAAACCAACTGAGAATTCTGAGTTGCTTCAAACAATGTCTCCACTTCCTTCACACCTCCTGTAGGCAAGAAAATAAGTACAGTACATGAGTATGAGATTGACGAGACCCAAGCGCATCAACAGTAAAGTGTAAAGATTGAGCATTCCTAGTTACATAGTAACACAAAAAACATTAGGGGCAGATTGTGATGCTTATTTTCATTCCCATAGTACCTAATGATTTTGTTAGTCTACGAATCACCATAGATAAAGAAACCGATTTTGTGGCATCAACCTTGCCTTTAACCAGTCTATGCTGACTAAAATAAAAAAGTTACTCCAATTAATTGCAATTGGATAGATTAGACGCATTCCCTTCCAACAAGTAGTCCTATATAATTATGCAAAGCAAAATCTATTCATAAAGAAGAGGGGCATAAATCACAGAAAGGTGTATCAATACCTCTGGCAATCGCAGCAGCATCTCCCTCGGCACCGGCGCTACAGCTCGGGGGAGGAGGCGGCGCCCCCTGTCGCGCGGCGGCGGCGTGCTGCAGCGCGAGGGCGACCTCGGTGACGGGGAAGTAATGCTGGAGATGGAGGACGGGGGCCCAGTGGTGGCGCCTGCGCTGGACGGCGGCAGCGACGGCGTCGTACCCCTGCGCGGCGGGATCCACGTTGTCGCGGATGTGGGCGAGGAGGAGGTCAATGATGGCGTTGGCCGCCGCGAACTCGCCGCGGAGCCAGGCGACGAGGCCGTCCCGGCCGTCCACCACCACCGGCTGCTGCTGCTGCGGCTGCACCACCCACCCCGCCCCCGGCGCGGCCATCGTCGGCGACGGCGTCCGGCTCAGAGCATGGCGACCATCGCGAGCAGTGGGAGAGGGAAGGCTGGCAATCTGCTAGGGTTTGGCAATTCGGCGGGCGCAACTCGAAAGGGAAGGAAGGAAAGGAGAGCGAAAGAGGCGGCGGCGAGGCGGATCGATCTCACCTGCTTCTCCTCCTCCCTAGTCAAGAGGGACTAGCTGGTGAGCGGCTGACTTGTGGGGCCCCAAAGGTCTGACGTGGCGTCCCTTCATAGGCCACTGATTTATGTGGGCCCCATTAGCAGTCCAAGTTAAACGATAGCGTGTTTTCAGAACATCTGTTTTGTATACATAATATAATGCCAAAATGACCAATGGGTTTTTTATTTCTTGGTAGTCCTTATGACTAAGGTGACTCAAATAACTTTATAAAAACTACCTTATATGTATTTCTTGAAAGACTTGAAACCTTTTTTATTTCTATGTTACTAGCAATTGTGCTCGTGCGTTGCAACGGGTGAAATCGAGACGCGACATGGATGGAAACAGGAAGAAGGGACGCAGGCGTGGCGCGGGAGCTCCGAGCAGCGATGGGAGGGAGGAGCGCAAGCGCGGGGCGCGGGGCGGATAAGAACGAGAGAGAGGGACGCAGGGATGAGACCAAAGATTAATTGAACTTATCCTGATCATCAAAGAAAAATAGCTTCTATTGTACATACCGTCTGAAGAATAAATCTTTTCCAGATTTTGTTGATCCTTCCCGGGACGTGCAAACAGCACCTAGCAGCAAGAACAGTGCTTTGCCGTCAGATGCTTTGCCATCGGAACAATACTGATTTGGTTTGCTTTCTTTGTCGGATGATTTGCTTTGCCGCCGGATGATGTGCCAAAAAAATTGCTGCGTTGGGACAGAACAATGTCGCACGAAAAAAACTGCCGCACATGTATTCGGCTGCTGCGGGATAAAAAGCGCAAAAGAATTCATGTTAATTTCGGATTCGGTTGAGAACAAATGACGTGGCATCTCTTCCTTTCTTTTCATCCAAGCCCTCCCTTTCTTTTCAGCATTGGGACTGCGGGTTAATTTCGGAAAAAACTCAAGGGGTTTTTTGCAAAATAACCAGGAAGAACAAAATTTTAGGTAGAAACACTACTTGATTTATAGATAGTTATTATAGATGGACGCTCGGACTGCTTAACCAAGAAATCCTTTTCATCCATAAAGGAAATGCTAAAAGCAACTCCAATAGTTTGGTTATTCTTGTTGTGGAGATCATTTTAGTACTTGTATAGCAAAAAAGTAATCGCTACTTTCGTTGGCTATTTAAAACCAAGCATGAAAACTTTAACCTGACTTTGTAAAATAGCAAGACTGTTGTGGACCTCTTCTTTTTTAGAAGTTCTCTATTTTATAAAATGGCTAAACAATAGAATTTGGCTATCTAATTTAGCCGAGCTGCTGGAGTTGCTCTAAGATAAAAGAACACTTCACAATTTTTCTCCACCAAACCATTCGAAATTGTTGCCATCGATTGTCTTAGGATTCGTAGGGAGAAAAATTGAACACCACCGTGGAGATTATAGGAACCGGAAACCCTCATGGCTAGCTTGTCCGATTAGTAATAGGAATAGGTTACTGTAACACCCTGAAAATCGAAGGAATTTAAAATCGGAAATTAAAAATCGGAACTTGCAAAAACTTTTGCTTGTTGCCTTTTTCTCGTGTTTGTTGCTTCTTGTTTGCCGCTCGGTTGCATGAATTTAGTTGTGAACAATTCCTCTCGGTGTTTATGAAAACCAAATGATTTGGATTTTCGTTGGAGGGAAAAGTCTTGAAGTTTAAAGGTCAAGAAGGTGGAATAAAATCGGAATAAGATGCGGATGCATTAAGATAGGTATTTGAAAAATAAAATATTAATTGGTAATTATGAAATATTAGTTAGGAAATAAAATAGACAATAAAATTTTTAAGGATTTATATAAAACACGGAAAATTATTTGAAAACAAAAATGGTGTTTTATGAATTTGGAAAAAAGGATTTAATTAAATATGGGAATATATATTTGAAAATAAATAATGGTGGTGAAAAGTTTGAAAATATATTTTAAACTAATTTTGGGAATACCATATATTTATTTGGGATTTATAGAGTGAAGGAAAAATTTGAATTGGAAAATGGAGTGGAAAATCGGAAAAATCGAAAATGCACTATTCATTGCTCATTCGACGCCGTACCGGCCCGGCCGCGCGCGCCGCGCGCGCCCGACCGATCTGCGCCGTGCCCGCGCGCCACGCGCCGCGTGCACACGCCCGCGCCCGCACGGCCCGGCTCGCCCGCACGCACGCGCCCGCGCCGCCCCGCACGCCACGCGCCGCTCCCGCCACGCGCCAAGCCGCCGCACCCGGCCCCGCCCACGCTTCGCCGCGCGTCCGCTCCTAGCCGCCCGCACGCCGCGCGCGCCGACCGCCGCGCGCCGGACCCCACTCGCTCACGCCGCGTGTCGCCGCGCGTCCCCGCGCCACGCCCGGACCCCGCTCGCTCGCGCCGCGCGTCACCGCCGTGCCCCGACCCCGCCGCGCTCACGCCGCGTGTCGACGCCCCACACCCGGCCCTTTACGCGCCCGCGCTAAGCGCGCCAGCCCGCCACCGCGTCGCGTGCGTGTGCCGCGCGCCGCAGCCGCCGGCCCCTCCTTTTTCCTCCCGTTTCCCTCGCTCGGTTGTGCCCATAATGAGGGGCAAAATCCCCATTTTTCCCTACCTCGCCGTCTCTAGCCTCCCCTCTCGCCGGTTTCCCTTCCCTCTCCCGAGCGCGCCGCCGCCGCAAGCCGCCGACCGCCCTAGCCACCGTGCACCGCCATCGCCGGAGCCCCACACCACTCCCGAGCGTCGCCATCCCCGTAAGCCGAGCCGCCACCCTCTTCTCCTTCGTTTGCGCGCCGCCGGCCGCACAGAGAGAGAAGAGATAGGGCAAAGTTCGGTCGAACACCTTGTGGGCTAATGAATAATGGGCAAAGGAAAAGAAAAAGGAAAAGAAAAGAAAAGAGAAGAAAAGGGAAAAGAAAAATGGAAAAAAATAGGGAAAATTTTAGAAAATTTGGAAAATTATTTTGAAATGATTTGAGTGAAATTTTGGGCAAAAATATATTATTTTCTTGTATATTTTTCTCGGAGCAAAATTGGAAAATCGAAATCGGACTCTTTCGAGATTTCGTTTCGCGTCGTTTTTAAATCCGAATTTCTTCCTCGCCATCTAAATATGTTTTTCTTTTGTGCTCGAACCTTCAAAACCTCGAATACAAAACCCCTCCCCTCCATTGATATTCCTAAATTTATTTTCTTGATAATTTCAAATCGTCATTTTGCGAAAACCCTAGGGCATCGACTCGATTTCAAAACTCGGATTTTTTTCCCTACCAATCCTCGTCCGAACTAAAGTAGAATTCTAGGCTAGACATTTGGAGTCGTTTTCATGATTTTTATGGTTCTTTTCGATCTCTCGGTATTTTATTGAATTCTAATTGAATTCAATTGATCTTTCGCACGTACGGATTAGTACCGAAGAAGCTGCACCGACTCCATTGAAGACCCCGCTCAACAAGCGTGCGAGCAAGGCAAGTCATCACACTCTTTGAACATATTGATCCCAATTGCGAAATGATCTTGTTTTAAACTTTAAACATGCATGCTATACACAAAAAATTACCTATACTTGTTATGACGTGCCTTGTTATTGATTACCTTTAGAATTATTCCTTGCAACCCTCGATGTGATACATACAACCGGAGAATAACTTCGGCAAAATGCTTAGCCATGCTATTAGTAGATTCATGCATACTCATAATTTTAGAAAGAGCTTTATGCTTGGGCAACTACCTTAGGGAACGTAGTTGAGATACGACATGTGAAGACATGAGCGCCACATTGCCATGAGAATGATGAAATGAGTTCTGATGAAAACTGAAAGTACTAAACAAATGTTTTAGACTGGGGCGGCTGGATGATTTGGGTGGATTTCGGAAAAGGTAAGTGCCGACCCTGGTCAATTAAGGACCGAGCCATGAGATAGCCGGGAAACGAGCCAGTACAACCGTATTTCTCAAATGGGTATAGACCTAGCGGAGTTGATAGCCGAGCGGAGGCGGTACCCCTGCATAGTGGTTCTTATGTATGAGATGCGATTGAGAAAGGATGATTGAAAATTTGAAATTAATATAACTTGATGAATGGAGTCTTTCCTTATCCCGGGTGCGCCAGAACTCCTCTCACTACTAGAAAATAACGGCTAGAGTGCGTAAGGGCTTATGTTCATGGAGAGGGTACTGCCGAAGTGAGGTTATCGAAAAGCTTTGCCGTGACCGTCTCATGTGTTGGGACGTAGGCTCATTTGTTAGGCAGTCGCGGAGTACGGGTAAAGTGTACATCCACCGCAAGTGTGAATGAATCAATCTATTCGAATAGCCGTGCTCGCGGATATTGAGCATCGTGACAAGACTTTCGCTTGGCTAGACTATAAATTTTAAAATGATGGGATGGGTTTGCATGATGATTCTTATTCACTGGTGGATCAACTTCTCGAGATGCGAGAAGGGGTGGACTCCCCAGAAAACCATGACGGACCGGAGGCGGGAAGCCATCCTTGGAATCACGATGGATGGTAGACAGAACCGTCGCCGACTTAATGAATTGTGGAACTAAAACTTGACTTGGCTAGTTGTTAGGCTTGTGAAAAGAGTTGTGAAAATTGGCTTTATGCAAAAGAATACCAGGCATTCTTTGAATGACCCTATCATATGCATCACTTCCGTGTTGGCTTGCTGAGTACGGTTGGTACTCTATACGCACAAACCTTCAGATGGTGGAAATGAAGACTTGGAGGATCCATATGCCTACTACCAGGAGGGCGAAGAAGTTGATGGCGCTTGCTAGGTCTTAGTCTCCGGTCATTGCCTGTGGCAATTGACAAGCCGCTGCCTTCATTCCGTTGCCTTACCTAATTTTTACTTTTGGTTGTATCTGGACCATGAGGTCCTATGTGTTGGACATTGCCTTCGGGCCTATTATTGTAATAATTTCGATGTAAGACTATTCGTGCATTTGCACCTGATTATTCAGTACTGTATTTCGTGGGTACCAAACTATTCGATCCAGGGAAACGGGACTATGAACACGAAAGATTCCCGTTTCAAAAACGGGGGTCCACAGAGCTGGTATCAGAGCAATACGACTGTAGGATAAGACCAACTAGCGCCCTACCCCTGACTAGCTGGCTAAAGGGAAATATCCTACGTAGGATCATTTCGCAAACTATTATTTTTGAAAGACAAACATACTTTTTCCTATACCTCCATCCCCATTTCTTTTACTCAAATTGCTTTGATATTATCTCTCTCTGACCCTAAGTTGCCTTCAAAAGTAGATGTCGAACCATATCGAAGTTTGGGAGATCACCGTTCCATGGGATGAAGGATTCGTGGCGCAACTCCAGTTATTGCTGTGGTGCCTAAGGTACCCAGAGGCACCCACCTACCAGATTAGGAGGCATGGCACCGAAGGATACCCGGTATGGGAGGCAGCAGTTTCAGTTGAGGCCCGCATGGGGAGTGAGACACCTTATTGCTTCCACACCCGTTACCACCGAGATCTGGTAGAAGCAGCTCTTCAGGACGCGGCCCGTGAAGCATTCCTCCGCCTCAACGCTATTCACCGTGCTGAGCTCACCGTGACTGAGTTTGTACACCACCCCTACCGCGAGGAAGGCAATCCGGTCTGCACCGTGGAAGCCACCCCCTGCTGCTATAATCCTATGGTCACCGTCTATCGGCGGAACGGCGGATGACTGCTATGAAGAGGCTTTGCTCGAAATCGACGACCAGCAGCGACGCCTCAATGATCGGTCAAGGAACACCAAAACTGCGGGATCGATCAACTTGCTGAGACCCAGCTACAGGCTAACGGTGCCTAGTACGAGCAGCTCTCTAACCGTTACATGGCCCGAGGAGAAGCCTTGGTGGAGCTGGAAGAACAACTCAGGAAGAGCAAACAACAGGTCAACCAGCTGGAAGAACAACTTCGCTCCCACCGTGTCCCTGCTGCAGGTACTTCCACCGAAGTTGCACCAACACCCCCTGCCCCTGTGCTCGACCACTACTACCTCATGACTCCAGCATGCCTGAACACTTTTCAAGCCATGATGGAGCAGGCCTTTATGTTGAGCACAGAGTCGGCACCATACATGATAGACCCCACTCGCGCTACCTCAATGGAACCTACCTCGAACTCCATGGCTGTACCATCCGAGCCGGTTCGGGAGAGGAGAACCCCATCCGGATCAGCACCGACTCCGAGTCCGAGACAGAGCCTATGGAGATCAAGTGGGAGTCCACCGATATCGATCCGGCGGAGGAGGCAGCTCCTACTCGTCGCCGACTCACACCGGAGGTCCCCTCACCCTCGGGATCGCCCGAAGAGTACCCGACCACCAAGCGGAAGATCAAGCATGACTCCGAGGCCACTACCTCTGAGCCATGGGGACTTCGATTTGCGTCAGCTCAGGATCACCCCCTTCCTGCACCTGGTTCCTGCGGTTGGTTGGATGACTAGGCGAGAGGACCGCCCCAACTTTGACCTTGCTTTGGATGGTTTTTTTGGCAGCAAGGATCACACCCTTCCCCATAGTAGCTCACGTCAGTAGTGCGATGTTAGCTTTGGCATTGTGTCATATGGGACTGCGTATGTGCAGTCCATTGTATCCCCATTAATGTAATCGCTATGGACCTATGTAATGTTTTATGGTATGTTATTAATGAGTTTATTCCACCATGCTTGCTCTGTTCAAAGATCACTTAAAAACAACTTGAAGAGAAATCACTTAGAAACCATGACCTTAGTGGTCCAATCTCTTAACTCATCTACCTCCTTCAGATGGCGCATCATCGCAGAGCTTCAACATCCAACGAGAACCCGCCAGTGCCTAATCCCTCCACCCTAGCGGAGGTCATGACTTTGCAAACCCAGTTGCTTCAAGCTATCGCCAACAACCAAGGGAATCGCGGAGGATCAAGCTTGGGAGAATTTATGCGAGCTAAGCCGCCTACATTTTCCACGGGCGACGAACCAATGGATGCTGAAGACTAGTTAAGAGTAATGGAGAAGAAGTTGACCCTCGTCAGGGTGCGAGAAGCCGACATAGTCATTTTTGCCACCAATCAATTGGAAGGCCCCGCAAGTGATTGGTGGGACACCTACAAAGAGACACGGGCGAAGACGCCGGAAAACCAACCTGGGAGGAGTTCACGCCGCCTTTCGTGAAAATTTCGTACCCGCCGCAGTCATGAGAATGAAGAAGAACGAATTCCGAAGGTTGCGCCAAGGCAACACCACAGTACAGGAATACCTGAACAAGTTCACGCAACTCGCTCGATAGCCACCGGTGACCTGGCAAACGAAGAGGAGAAAATCGATAAATTTATCGAAGGATTGAGCGATGAGCTGAGAGGGCCAATGATCGGTCAAGATCACGTCAGCTTCCAAAGCCTTATCAACAAGGTTGTACGATTGGAGCACGACCAGAAGATGGTGGAAGACAACCGCAAGAGGAGGCTTGCTATGGCCCGCCCACTTCAGGGAGCGTCTCAGCGCCCCAAGGGAGCCACCCTGTCCGGATGGAAGCCAACCGTCATGACAACCAGTCGTCCCCCTGCACCCGACCACGTCGGCAGCCGACCGCACCCCGCCCGTACCCGACACCAACTCTAGCCGCTCCCGGAAGAAGAAATGTGAATTGCTTCACGTGGAGAGTTTGGGCACTACTCAATAGCTGCCCCAAGCCACGCAGCACTCCCATGCGTACCGGCGCCAATACAATGGTCGTACGAGGAACTACTGCTCCTGCTGCGGGATGCGGTCTGTTTAGGATGCCGCAACCCAATGAGACTGCTACCGGATTCCGACGCGGACAAGTGAATCATGTGCGTGCCGAAGAAGCGCAGGAGGATCAGAATGTGCTGATGGGTATGTTCTCTATCAACTGTACCCCAGTTAAAGTCTTATTTGATTCCGGAGCATCGCATTCATTCATATCATCACAAGTAAGCAAACAACACCACCTACACCAGGTAGAACTTAAGAGACCCATGTTGGTACACTCGCCTGGGGGAAACATAACCGTGCCCCATGCTTGCATCAATGTGCCCATACGGATTAGAGACGTGGTATTCCTTTCAAACCTTATGGTACTACCACCACAAACTCTTGATATCATACATGGAATGGATTGGTTGACTAAGAACAATGGAGTCATAGACTATAGCCGAAGGGAAGTCACAGTATCCACCCCATGGGGATCACCAATGAACATAACCATGGACCAAAACCCGATGCTACGTGAGCAAGCTGCGGGAGTATTCACCATGCTACCTTTGAGCAGGATGCCAGTAGTGCAAGAATACCCGGACGTATTCCCTGAGGAATTTACCGGAATGCCCCCTGATCGTGACATAGAATTTATCACCGACCTAATGCCTGGTACTGCCCCTATATCCAAGAGACCTTACCGAATGCCGGCAAACGAACTAGAAGAACTCAAGAAGCAAATCAGAGAACTACAAGAAAAAGGATTTGTACGCCCTAGTTCTTCTCCCTGGGGAGCCCCAGTACTCTTCGTCAAAGAGAAGGATGGAAGTATGAGAATGTGTGTAGATTACCGATCGTTGAATGAAGTGACCATCAAAAACAAGTATCCACTACCTCGAATTGATGACTTATTTGATCAACTCAAGGGTGCACAAGTGTTCTCGAAGATTGATCTTCGGTCAGGATACCATCAGCTAAAGATTAGAGCCGGAGATATTCCCAAAACAACATTCTCTACGTGTTATGGCTTGTATGAGTTCACCGTAATGTCTTTTGGGTTGACCAATGCCCCGACGTATTTCATGAATCTGATGAACAAAGTATTCATGGAATATCTGGATAAATTCGTGGTGGTATTCATCGACGATATACTTATCTACTCCAAAGACGATGAGGAACATGTAGAGCACCTACGACTGGTACTGGAGAAGCAACGAGAGCACCAGTTGTATGCGAAATTTAGTAAATGCGAGTTCTGGCTTAAGAAAGTTGCTTTTCTTGGCCATGTAGTCTCAGCCGGAGGAGTAGCGGTGGACCCTGCCAAGGTCGAAGCTGTTACAGAATGGAAGGCACCCAAGTCAGTAACAGAGGTTCGAAGTTTCTTGGGATTGGCCGGATACTACCGGAGGTTCATCGAAGGGTTTTCCACGATAGCCCGACCCATGACTCAACTTTTGAAGAAGGAGAAGAAATTCGTATGGAACGAGAAGTGTCAGGAGGCCTTTGACCAACTAAAAGAAAAGTTAACCACTGCCCCAATCTTAAATCTACCTGACAACCGGAAGGATTTTGTGATATACTGTGATGTGTCTCGACAAGGACTGGGAGGCGTATTGATGCAGGATGGAAAGGTCGTAGCATATGCCTCGAGACAGTTACGACCCTACGAGGAAAACTACCCCACACATGACTTGGAATTAGCAGCAGTTGTTCATGCATTAAAAATCTGGAGGCACTATCTGATCGGGAATCACTGTGATGTATACACTGATCACAAGAGCCTGAAATACTTCTTTACTCAGTCCGATCTCAATCTACGTCAGAGACAGTGGTTGGAATTGATCAAGGATTACGATCTAGGAATCCATTACCACCCCGGCAAGGCAAATGTAGTGGCCGATGCGCTAAGCCGTAAAGCCCAATGCAACCATATGAGACTAGAAGGCATGACCAGTGAGCTCCAAGAAGAGATGGCTTGACTTAACTTACACCTGATTCCTCACGGAAAAGTGAACTCACTAGAAATCCAACCTCTTCTGAGGACTCAAATAGAAGAAGCTCAAAAGGGTAATGAAGGAAAACAAGTGATCAAAGAGCGCATGGCCGCTGGGCACGCGAAGGAATTCTCGGTAGATGACAAGGGAACCCTGTGGTATAAGAAAAGAATCTACGTGCCTGAACAAGGTGGTTTGAGAGGGTTGACCTTAAAAGAAGCACACGAATCAGCTTATTCGTTACATCCAGGAAGCACGAAGATGTACCAGGATTTGAAGGAGGAATACTGGTGGCCCAATATGAAGAGGGACGTAGCCGAATACGTGGCCGTATGTGATGTATGCCAAAGGGTAAAAGCCGAACATCAATGACCGGCAGGGTTGTTGCAGCCACTCAAGATTCCCGAGTGGAAATGGGATGAGATAGGCATGGATTTCATCGTTGGACTACCCAAAACTGCAGTGGGATATGATTCCATTTGGGTAATAGTAGATCGGCTCACCAAGACCGCCAGATTTATCCCCGTAAAGACTAACTACAATAGTGCCAAACTGGCAGAGCTATACATGAGTAGGATTGTGTGTCTTCACGGTGTACCCAAAAAGAATTATATCGGATCGTGGTACTCAATTCACGTCCCATTTCTGGAGCAAAGTTCATGAGGCACTCGAAAGTCACCTTGCCTTCAGTACCGCTTACCACCCACAGACCGATGGGCAGACCGAAAGGACAAATCAAGTTCTTGAGGATATGTTGAGAGCCTGTGTGTTGGATTTTACCAAGGATTGGGAAAAATGCTTACCGTACGCTGAATTCTCCTACAACAACAGCTACCAAGCAAGTCTGAAGATGTCGCCAAATGAAGCCCTATTTGGTCGGCGATGCCGAACCCCATTGATGTGGTCAGAAACCGGTGAACGAGCCGTGTTTGGACCAGACATAATCAAAGAGGCCGAGGAAAAGGTCCGCCTGATCCGGGACCGATTGAAAGCGGCCCAATCTCGACAGAAGAGCTATGCGGATACTCGTCGAAGGGACTTAGAGTTCAATATAGGCGACTATGTGTACCTAAAGGTCTCACCACTACGAGGGACTCAAAGGTTCAAGGTCAAAGGGAAACTTGCGCCAAGATACGTGGGCCCATTCCTGATAAGCGCTAGAAGAGGTGAAGTGGCCTACCAGCTAGAGTTACCCGAGAACATCTCCGACGTCCACCCAATGATCCATGTGTCACAGTTGAAGAAGTGCCTGCGAGTGCCAGAAGAGCAAGCTCCTTTGGAAACCATCCATATCAACAGTGATCTCACATATCCGGAACATCCAATAAAGATACTGGACGAGGCAGAAAAGAGGACACGAACCAAGTCATGGCGCATGTACAAAGTGCAATGGAGCAATCACACTGAAGAAGAGGCCACCTGGGAAAGCGAGGATTTTTCTAAAGACTGAATACCCACACCTACTCAACAACCGGTAAGAAATCTTGAGGACGAGATTTATTGTTAGGGGGGTAGGTTTGTAACACCCTGAAAATCGAAGGAATTTAAAATCGGAAATTAAAAATCGGAACTTGCAAAAACTTTTGCTTGTTGCCTTTTTCTCGTGTTTGTTGCTTCTTGTTTGCCAGCTCAGTTGCATGAATTTAGTTGTGAACAATTCCTCTCGGTGTTTATGAAAACCAAATGATTTGGATTTTCGTTGGAGGGAAAAGTCTTGAAGTTTAAAGGTCAAGAAGGTGGAATAAAATCGGAATAAGATGCGGATGCATTAAGATAGGTATTTGAAAAATAAAATATTAATTGGTAATTATGAAATATTAGTTAGGAAATAAAATAGACAATAAAATTTTTAAGGATTTATATAAAACCTGGAAAATTATTTGAAAACAAAAATGGTGTTTTATGAATTTGGAAAAAAGGATTTAATTAAATATGGGAATATATATTTGAAAATAAATAATGGTGGTGAAAACTTTGAAAATATATTTTTAACTAATTTTGGGAATACCATATATTTATTTGGGATTTATAGAGTGAAGGAAAAATTTGAATTGGAAAATGGAGTGGAAAATCGGAAAAATCGAAAATGCACTTGTTCATTGCTCATCACTTGTTCGACGCCGCACGGCCCGGCCGCGCGCCCGCGCGCGCGTCGCCGACCGTACCGCGCCCGCGCCGCGCGGCGGCCTCGGCCGCCCGCACGCGCGCCCGCGCCCGCGCCCGTCCCGCCGCGCCACGCGCCGCTCCCGCCACGCGCCAAGCCGCCTGCACCCGCCCCGCTCGCGCCGCGCGCGCCCACGCGCCCAGCCGCCCGCATGCCGCGCACGCGCCGACCGCCACGCCCGACCCCGCTCGCTCACGCCGCGTGTCGCCGTGCGTACCCGCGCCACGCCCGGACCCTGCTCGCTCGCGCCGCGTGTCACCGTCGTTGCGCCGACCCCGCTTGTGCTCACGCCGCATGTCGACGCCCCAAGCCTGGCCCCGTACGCGCCCGCGCTCCGCGCGCCCGGCACTGGCCACCCGCGCGCCGCGTGTGCGATGCCGCGTTGACGCAGCGCCGGCCCCCCTTTTTCCTCCCCATTGCCCTCGCTCGGTTGCACCTATAAATGAGGGGCAAAATCCCCATTTTCCCCCCACCTCGCCGCCTCTAGCCTCCCCTCTCTCGCCGGTTTCCCTTCCCTCTCCCGAGCGCCGTCGCCGCCGCAAGCCGCCGAGCGTCCTAGCCACCGTCCGTCGCTATCGCCGGAGCCCCACACCACTCCCCGAGCGTCGCCATCCCCGGTAAGCCGAGCCGCCACCCTCTTCCCCTTCGTTTGCGCTGGCCGCCGGCTGCAACAGAGAGAAGAGAGAGGGCAAAGTTCGGTCGAACACCTTGTGGGCTAATGAATAGTGGGCAAAGGAAAAGAAAAAGGAAAAGAAAAGAAAAGAGAAGAAAAGGGAAAAGAAAAATGAAAAAAATAGGGAAAAATTTTGGAAAATTTGGAAAAATATTTTGAAATGATTTGAGTGAAATTTTGGGCAAAAATATATTATTTTCTTGTATATTTTTCTTGGAGCAAAATCGGAAAATCGAAATCGGACTCTTTCCGAGATTTTGTTTCACGTCGTTTTAAATCCGGATTTCGTTTAATTCTTCCTCGCCATCTAAATATGTTTTTCTTTTCGCTCGAACCTTCAAAACCTCGAATATAAAACCCCTCCTCTCCGTTTATATTCCTAAATTCATTTTCTTGATAATTTCAAATCGTCGTTTTGCGAAAACCCTAGGGCATCGACTCGATTTCAAAACTCAGATTTTTTTCCCTACCAATCCTCGCCCGAATTCAAGTAGAATTCTAGGCAAGACATTTGGAGTCGTTTTCATGATTTTTATGGTTCTTTTCGATCTCGTGGTATTTTATTGAATTCTAATTGAATTCAATTGATCTTTCGCACGTACGGATAGTACCTGAAGAAGCAGGCACCGACTCCATTGAAGACCCCGCTCAACAAGCGTGCGAGCAAGGCAAGTCATCACACTCTTTGAACATATTGATCCCAATTGCGAAATGATGTTGTCTTAAACTCTAAACATGCATGCTATACACAAAGAGTTACCTATACTTGCTATGCCGTGCCTTCTTATTGATTGCCTTTAGAATTATTCCTTGCAACCCTCGATGTGATACATACAACCGGAGAATAACTTCGGCAAAATGCTTAGCCATGCTATTAGTAGATTCATGCATACTCATAATTTTAGAAAGAGCTTTATGCTTGGGCAACTACCTTAGGGAACGTAGTTGAGATACGACATGTGGAGACATGAGCGCCACATTGCCATGAGAATGATGAAATGAGTTCTGATGAAAACTGAAAGTACTAAACAAATGTTTTAGACTGGGGCGGCTGGATGATTTGGGTGGATTCCGGAAAAGGCAAGTGCCGACCCTGGTCAATTAAGGACCGAGCCATGAGATAGCCGGGAAACGAACCAGTACAACCGTATTTCTCAAATGGGTATAGACCTAGCGGAGTTGATAGCCGAGCGGAGGCGGTACCCCTGCATAGTGGTTCTTATGTATGAGATGCGATTGAGAAAGGATGATTGAAAATTTGAAATTAATATAACTTGATGAATGGAGTCTTTCCTTATCCCGGGTGTGCCAGAAATCCTCTCACTGCTAGAAAATGACGGCTAGAGTGCATGAGGGCTTAAGTTCATGGAGCGGGTACTGCCGAAGTGAGGTTATCGAAAAGCTTTGCCGTGACCGTCTCATGTGTTGGGACGTAGGCTCATTTGTTGCGCAGTCGCGGAGTATGAGTAAAGTGTACATCCACTACAGTGTGAATGAATCAATCTATTCGAATAGCCGTGCTCGCGGATATTGAGCATCGTGACAAGACTTTCGCTTGGCTAGACTATAAATTTTAAAATGATGGGATGAGTTTTCATGATGATTCTTATTCACTGGTGGATCAACTTCTCGAGATGCGAGAAGGGGTGGACTCCCCAGAAAACCATGACGAACCGGAGGTGGGAAGCCATCCTTAGAAATGAAGACTTGGAGGATCCATAAGCCTACTACCAGGAGGGCGAAGAAGCTGATGGCGCTTGCTAGGTCTTAGTCTTCGGTCGTTGCCTGTGGCAATTGACAAGCCGCTGCCTTTATTCCGCTGCCTTACCTAATTTCTACTTTTGGTTGTATCTGGACCATGAGGTCCTATGTGTTGGACATTGCCTTCGGGCATATTATTGTAATAATTTCGATGTAAGACTATTCGTGTATTTGCACCTGATTATTCAGTACTGTATTTCGTGGGTACCAAACTACTCGATCCAGGAAAATGGTACTATGAACACGAAAGATTCCCGTTCCAAAAATGGGGGTCCACAGTTACTCTCTTCATGACTATATAAACTGGCTATGAATTGGGTGTTACGTTACCAATGAGATAAGATAACGGCTCATAGTCATAACTTGGTAAGATTGAAGAGTCCGACATAGAATATGATAGGGCCTCCGATCTGTAAGCCCATCCTTCAAGACTATATAAGGGGGGTAAGGGACGTCCCTTGAGGGATATGCGATTTACGAGATCAAGAGATCAATAAAGACACTCGGAGGATTGAATCACCGAAACAGGAGTAGGGTATTACCTCACGAGAGGGCCTGAACCTGTCTAAACCCTTTTCCCCACTTAACCCGTCGTGTTTGGCGACTTGACTGCACCCCCAATTTCTATTGACGAAACCAAGTTTCGACAGTTAGCGTGCCAGGTAGGGGCAACGCGTCAAGACTTCTTCTTCATCTCGCCGACAAGCGCGATGGGATCTTCATCAGGCATCGACGACTCTGCCGCCGATAGATTCGGCAAGCTCTCCCTCCTCGACTCGGACTCGGACCAGTCAGGAAGAGGAAACCGCTCGGCGCCGTTCGGGTTACCAAACGATGCTGAGATCTATTGCAACCTTCTGACTTCCGAGTTGGAACCTATCCACCTGGGAGGAAAAAACCACTTGGCGCCGTTTGGGTTACCAAACGCCGCTGAGATCTATTGCAGTCTTATGTCTTTCGAGTTGGAACCGATCCACTCGGGAGAACCATCGTCATCAAGCTGCAACCCGGACTGGAACGATCCAGACTCAAGCAATCCGGGCTCAAGGGAAGTCGTCATCATCCTCCAACCGCTTGGGTCATGCTCATCCACGAAGCTCAATGAGTATCTCAGCTCTTCAGATTTTGATGACCTCTACGACATCTCCACGGACAAGGCCAACGACTCCGATTTCGACGAGGACTACGAGCCAAAGTTCTTCAACATTCTTATGGCTGAGGTAGCCGAGACCGACTCGGCCATGGCCCGCAGGGTTGCAGAAGAAGAACAAGCCAGGCTTGAGCAAGAGCGCAAGCTTGCGGAGGAAGAGAATAGACACAGAGAAGAAGCCGACAGGAGGAAACGAGACCTAAGGGCGACTGGGCGATCCGCCCGAGAGGCTATACTTCAGACACGAGTCGATAACTTCAACATCTTCCAGACGCCTCAACAGAACGCCGTTGCCGCCCTCACCCTCCTCGACACTGTTATCGAAGCGGCACCCGCTATGGTAACACCAATCCTGGACAAGATCAAGACCATCATCGCGGCTGCAGCCAACTGTTCTCTCCGTCGCTGAAACACCTGACGAAAGCTGACTTCCGCCGCTACGGTCGAAGGACTACAGGAGGCCCGAGCAAACCAAGACGGTGGCTAGGTCAAGAGACCCCCGCCACGAGACAATACGGAGGCATCCAAAACAATCGGCCAACTCCCGCGAAAGAGGACATGGTCGACCACCCGTCCACGACCGGATCCGTCGCAGCTATAACTCCAACTACCGTAGCAGCCTACAAAGAACCCCACCGAGTGATCTGCGGGAAGTCCTTGACCGACACCATCAGGAGCATGAGCAGCGCTCCTATGAAGACCGAAGGAGATCGTCCGACTACAACGACGACGGAGTGCCTGCGTTCACTCGGGACCTGCGTCGAGTGGATTGGCCGAGTGGCTTCAAGCCCACAGGAATCGAGAAGTACGACGGAAAGACCAACCCCGAGTCGTGGCTGACCGTATACACCCTCGCCATCCGCGCAGCAGGAGGAGATAGCAAGGCCATGGCCAACTACTTGCCCGTCGCACTCGCCAACTCAGCCAGGAACTGGCTCACGAGTTTAGGCTCGATTAGCTCGTGGAGTGAGCTTCGGGAGCACTTCATTGCCAATTTCCAGGGAACTTTCGAAAGACTTGGGACCCACTTCGATCTCTACAACGTCATCCAGAAATCAGACGAGCCGCTGAAGGACTACATCCGGCGCTTCTCGGAGAAGCGAAACAAGATCCCCAACATCACTGATGACATCATAATAGCCGCATTCCAGAATGGTGTCCGCGATGAGTTGTTGATCGAAAAATTTGGGTGTAAGCCACCGAAGACGGTAAAACAAATGTTCGAGACAGCAAACTCTTACGCAAAATCCAATGACACGATCAAGGCCTCACGACAAGATCGGCACGACAAAAGGGATGACAAGCAGTCAGGAGGCAGCTGGCGTCCTAAGAAGGACAACGACAACAACAATCACGGCCAGAAAGATCACAAGCGCAAGCCCGAGGATCTGGTCGCCACGACATCAAACTCCCAACGCCGTCCCCGGGTTGCAGCCTACGACACGATCATGAACGCTCAGTGCACGCATCATCCACATCACAAGCATGCGGCCAATGATTGCTTTATCTACAAGCAACTCGCCGAACAATACGCGACACAACTACGTCAAAAGCCGACTGATGAAGCCGGCCCATCGGGAACCAAGAAGAACAACCCGACTGGCAACTCAAAGCCCTTTCAAGACCCTGTGGGCGAGCTAAATCATATTTTCGGGGGGCCGCAGGCTTATGAATCCAAGAGGAAACAAAAGCTGACTGATCGTGAGGTCAATGCGGCACAACCCGAAGTCCCACACTATCTACAATGGTCGGAGGTGGCCATCCCATTCAACCGCTCGGATCACCCTGACCGAGTGGTTCACCCGGGGCATTATCCCCTGGTACTAGACCCGGTGGTCCGAAACATAAAGCTCAAGCGTGTCCTTGTCGACGGGGGCAGCGCCCTCAACATTCTATTCGCCAAGATGCTGGACGAGATGCAGATCCCAAGATCCGAGTTGAAGTCGAGTTCAGCCCCCTTCCACGAAGTTATCCCGGGGCTGTCATCTACGCCACTCGGGCACATCACCCTTCCAGTCACCTTCGGAGTTTGGGAGAACTTCCGGACGGAGAACATCACCTTTGAAGTGGCCGACTTCGAAGCGGCCTACCACGCAATCATCGGAAGACCTGCGCTCGCCAAGTTCATGGCGATACCACACTACACTTACCTCTGCATGAAGATGCCCGGTCCCAACGGTGTTATTACCCTACGCAGCGACGTCAAACAAGCCTTCACCTGCGATAAAGAAAGCTGCGATATGGCCCAATCTCGTGAGAGATCACGTGGCCAGGAAGAAATCCGACTGGCTGCATCGACATATGAAGAGGGTGAAATCCCCACGAAGAAGATAGCCAAGTCGAGACAGGGCGACGCCAAAACAAAGAAAATCTGCCTTGACCCATCTGATCCCTCCAAAACCGCTGTAACCGGCGCCGAGCTAAATCCTAAATAGGAAAACGTGCTTGTCACCTTCCTCCAAAATAATAGAGATGTTTTTTCTTGGAAACCATCTGACATGTCGGGTATTCCTAGGGAGGTGATCGAGCACTCTTTACACGTCAAAGATGACGCGAAACCTATCAAACAACGACTACGCCGTTTTGCTCAGGATCGAAAAAATGCTATCAAGGAAGAACTTACAAAACTCTTAGCCGCCGGGTTTATCAAAGAGGTTTACCATCCCGACTGGCTAGCTAACCCGGTCTTGGTTCGGAAGAAGACATGGCAATGGCGCATGTGCGTCGACTACACTGATCTCAACAAATCTTGCCCTAAGGATCCCTTCGGACTGCCTCGTATCGACCAAGTCGTGGACTCAACAGCGGGCTGCTAGCTCCTGAGTTTTCTAGACTGTTACTCAGGCTACCATCAGATCAGCTTGAAGGAGTTTGACTGCCTCAAAACAGCGTTCATCACACCATTTGGAGCTTACTGCTACATCACGATGCCCTTCGGCCTGAAGAATGCCGGAGCCACGTATCAACGCATGATCCAGAGATGTTTTCAGACGCAGATCGGGAGAAACATGGAAGCTTACATCGACGATGTCGTCATCAAGACCAAGCGGAAGGAAGACCTGATCGCCGACTTAGAGGAAACCTCTGCAAACATACGGGCCTTCAGAATGAAGTTGAACCCCGAAAATGCACCTTCGGTGTGTCGTCAGGTAAACTACTCGGCTTCATGGTATCTCATCACGGCATCAAAGCAAACCCAGAGAAAATCAACGCTATCTTGAACATGAAGCCCCCGAGTACCCAGAAAGACGTCCAGAAGCTCACTGGTTGCATCGCGGCGCTAAGTCAATTCGTTTCCAGACTCGGCAAATGAGGCATGTCTTTCTTCAGGTTGCTGAAGAAGACCGACGACTTCCAATGGACCACGGAAGCCCACAAAGCCTTTGAAGACTTCAAAGAGTTCCTCACGACGCCGCCCGTCCTAGCCTCACCTCAGCCTCAGGAACCCCTGTTGCTGTATGTTTCAGCGACTTACCAGGTCGTCAGCACAGTTCTCATCGTCGAGCGTGAGGAAGAAGGACGAGCCCAGAAGATTCAAAGGCCAATCTACTTTGTTAGCGAAGTGCTGGCAGGAGCCAAAATTTGCTACCCCAAGGTACAAAAATTATTATATGGTGTTCTGATAACTTCAAGGAAGTTAGCACACTATTTTCAGGGGCACTCGGTCACCGTCGTTACCTCCTTTCCACTCGGCGATGTCATTCATAACCGGGAGGCTATTGGGCGCATCGCGAAGTGGACTCTGGAACTAATGCCACTGGACTTAACCTTCAAGGCGAGGACGTCTATAAAATCCAAAGCCCTGGCAGACTTCCTAGCCGAGTGGACCGAACGACAAGAAGATGTACCCAGGGAAGATCTACAATATTGGACCATGCACTTTGACGGATCCAAGAGGATCACTGGCTTGGGAGTAGGAGTCGTGCTGATTTCCCCGATTGGGGAAAGGTTGCGGTATGTCCTCCATATTCATTTTCCCGCCTCACACAATGTCGCTGAGTACGAAGCTTTGCTTCATGGTCTATGACTCACCGTGTCACTCGGGATACGACGGATGATTGTGCGAGGAGATTCCCAGCCGGTAGTTAATCAAGTAATGAAAGACTGGTCCTGTTTAAATGAAACTATGGAGGCCTATCGACAAGAGGTTCGCAAACTTGAAGACAAGTTTGATGGATTGGAGTTATCCCATGTCTTGAGGCAAAACAATGAGGCAGCAGACGAGCTGGCACAGTTCGGGTCCAAGCGAGAAGCAGCCCTGACGGACGTCTTCGTAGAACACCTTTACAAGCCGACTGTTGTCGCCAAATCAACTCTTAATGAGGAAGCTACAAACCAGGTTGCCATGCTCGACGCTGACTGGAGGACTCCACTCATCAAGTTTCTAACTCAGCAAGAGCTGCCGGAAGGCCGGGATGAAGCGGAACGAATCCTACGTCGCTGTCAGGGCTATGTCATGGTTGATTCTACACTATAAAAGAGAAGCCCTTCTGGAGTTCTAATGAGATGTGTCACGCCTGAGGAAGGATGACAACTATTGCAAGACATCCACTCGGGCGTATGTGGCAGTCAAGCTGCGGCACGCA
Organism: Oryza australiensis; assembly: GCA_019925245.2. Classification (NCBI taxonomy): domain Eukaryota; kingdom Viridiplantae; phylum Streptophyta; class Magnoliopsida; order Poales; family Poaceae; genus Oryza; species Oryza australiensis. Next base: position 156,142 of record JAIFGZ020000484.1, read on the forward strand.
CCTTGGTGGGCAAAGCTTATAGACAAGGCTTCTTCTGGCTCACGGCGGTCTCTGACGCCGACAAGGTGGTTCGCACGTGTGAGGGTTGCTAGTTCTTTGCTCGACAAAGCCATGTTCCAGCCCAAGAGCTACAAACGATTCCATTGTCATGGCCGTTCGCGGTGTGGGGCTTGGATATGGTCGGTCCTTTCAAGAAGGCTCCAGGAGGATTTACACATCTATTCATCGCGATCGACAAGTTTTCCAAGTGGATTGAGGCTAAGCCGGTTGCTACGATCACCGCTGACAAAGCACGAGACTTTATCCTCAACATCGTGCACCGGTTTCGTGTCCCAAACAGAATTATAACTGACAATGGGACTCAATTCACTGGAGGCATTTTCAAGGAATTTTGTGAAGATTTCAGCATCAAAATCTGCTACGCATCGGTGGCGCACCCCAAAAGTAATGGGCAAGTTGAGCGCGCCAATGGCATGGTTCTTCAAGGCATCAAGGCCCGAGTGTTTGACAGCTAAATCCTTACGCCGACAGATGGGTTCAAGAGTTGCCTTCGGTTTTATGGTCATTACGGACTACACCCAGTCGGGCCACTGGTCAATCTCCTTTCTTCTTGGTTTACGGAGCAGAGGCAATGCTGCCGAATGAGATGAAGTATGAATCTTTTCGAGTTCGTAGCTTTAATGACGAGCGTTATGATCAAGACAGAGTTGATGACTTGACCCGACTAGAGGAGGCCCGTGAGGCAGCCCTTATCCAGTCGGCAAGGTATCTTCAAGGACTTCGACGTTACCATAATCACAATGTTCGGGTGCGAGCTTTCATCGTTGGTGATATGGTTTTGCGCAAAGTTCAGACCACCAAGTATCGTCACAGATTATCTCCATTATGGGAAGGACCTTACATAATCGCTGAGGTGACTCGGCCAGGAGCATACCGACTAAAGCGTGAAGACGGGACCATGGTGGAGAATTCTTGGAATATTGAGCATCTTCGACGATATTATACTTGAACCTTTTTGAGCTTCATGTTCTTCTCGACTGCCAACCCCAAGCAAGATGGCTTCTTGGGTTGTCAGTCGGGGGGCTATACATATATCAATAAAGCATAGTTTTCTTCGATAACTTGTTCATGTTTAGTTTATCATTGTTTAGTGTTTTGATTCGAGTTCAATAGATAAGGACTGAGAATTTTTTGATGACCTAATCAAGCTTAGGCTTGGTAACAGTCGAACAAAAATTACTTAAGAAATTTGATATAAAGACTCGGATCAAGGCATTAACATAAATAAGCTAAATATTTATAAGTTCACATCAGAAGTTACATACAAAATCTGCAAAATAATCAAGATTGGAAGTTCTCAACCACATTAGCAGCCACTTTCTTCGCCGATTCTTGCGCTTCATTTATGAGCTCTAGGGCTCGCTCATCTGTGGTGCCGTCCGCGAAGCCCTCTCCGACAGAGTCAACATTTATCCGAGGATAGAGTGACTTAGCTTGTGCAAGAGCGAAGCCTGCACCCATGACGACTGCGTGAGAGATATTTGCAATATATTTTTCTGGGGCCGTCCTGAGCTTGTCGAAGACTTCAACAGCATCCAACGAGCTTGTCCCGAGCCCACGCTTGTATAGCGCTAACAGGATTGGCGTGGCTGCGTTGGCAATGTCATCCCTTACACTTTCAGCCTTTCGGACCCGCTCGGCAAAAACGTCAAACTGTGCTTGGGACTTGACTTTACAAGGTGCAAGATGAAGGATTACGCGGAGGCTACGCTAGCCGAAAACAAAAACTTTTAACCGCGCAAACCAGGAACACTTGCAAGTAAGGGCCGATAGATCGTTACCGATTGGAGTAGAGTGCGGCGGAATAGCCAATCGGGCAATCCGATCCGGAACGGTGTAGCCGATTCCCGGAGACGCCGATTCGCCAATCAGCCGATTCGAGTCGTCCGGCCGCGTTCTCACGCCTCGCTCCGATGCGCCCGACCGCGCCGATTCCACCACGCCCGATCGCTCCGATTGCGGCCGATCCGAAGCCGATCAACGCGCGCAACGTAGCAGCGCCTCTACCGATATCCACACGTCCGGGGATAGAACGCCGTACACCCGTGTGCTAGCACGCGATGCAAGGCTAGGGTTTGGCTCGAAAGTGGGGAGGGTTTCCGTGGAGATTGATCTCGGCGACTTCTGTTGCACGCGATGCAATTGACATATCGTAGCTCTCCACCCCTCCCTCCTTTATATAGAGTTGGCCGACGGGACTAGTGGCCAATTAGGACTCTATTTTGAATCGGATCTCATCCGTATCTCATAGAGTTGGCCGCCCATACGTCGTAAGCCCATAGGACTCTATCCGATCGGATCCCTATCCGATCGAGCCGTATCCGAGTCCAACTCGAATATCTATTCTATCCCCTTAAGCGTGCGACCCGTAGGTTCAGGTATACTCGGTTTTGGCTATAGTCTAACTTAGCCGATCGTCGGCTCGAGTCTAACTCAGCCGACTTGTCAATAGCGGCGCCTAGCAGCACATATTGACACCATAGTATACAAGAATAATATCGGCTCGAACCTGTAATGTGTACACAAATCCCTTTGCCTCACGATACCGTTAAGCTATAGGCAAGATGTGTGCCATCCCTTCAATAGCTTAACCATTCACTCGAACCGTATTGGATTATCCGTCTTGATTGACTCCTCAATCAACTTAGCATGGCCATGCATTTCCATAATCCATTACCTCGAGGGGCCCGAGATATCTCTCCAAAGGAGGGGCAAATTCCATCTTGATCACTCACATCCCACTCCATGTTTCATAGCAAACCCGAAAACTACCTTTATAACTATCCGATTACGGAATAACGTTTGGTAGTCCCAAAGTAGGCTACTACACATGTTGGAATCCATGGTGATCTCAGGTCTAAGGACTTTGTACCAACACTACCCGAGACCAACTAATGGCACATTAATTCCTGTAGTGTCTCATGGTGGGTCTATCCAACAATGTGTTCTCTAACACATATGTCCATGTTTATTGATTTGGTATCTCCATACCCATGATCTATGAGACATGATCATCAATCAATAAACATGCCGATCTTAGAATCATATTTGTTCCAACAATATGACATATGATCGAGAATCGTTTAGAAATAGATTCATACATATCGAGTCTCATAAATAAGTCACGTACTTATTGATCAATACAAGATGTCTATTTCATGGAACTGAATAACACTTTATTCATTTATACATAAACATTGACGTGATATCCAACATCTCCATGTTGCCTCTAGGGCATATCACTAACAATCTCCCACTTGCACTAGAGTCAATCATGTAAGTATCTAATACCCATTGCTCTTGTGTGCGCCTCATGCTTTCCGAGGGAGAAGTTTTGTCGCGGATCGGCTATGTTGAGATCCGTGTGCACTTTGCATATCTTGACATCACCTCCGTACACAATCTCGCGGATGAGATGATATCGCCGAAGTATGTGTTTGGACTTCGATGTGACCTCGGCTCCTTGGCTTGCGCAATGGCTCCACTATTGTCACAATAGAGAGACATTGGACCCATGTACTAGTCATCACACCAAGCTCGAAACGAATTTCTTGATCCAAACAGCCTCCTTTGCAGCTTAAGCAGCAATGTACTCGGCCTCCGTTGTAGAATCAGCAACGTATCCCGCTTGGAACTCTTCCAGATCGCGCCTCCGTTCGGGCGAACACGAACCCATTGTGATCTATAATCATCCTTGTCTGTTTGGAAGCTAGCATCGGTGTAACCACTTACAACGAGCTCTTCTTCACCTCCATAGACTAGGAACATGTCCTTAGTTCTTCTCAAGTACTTAAGGATATTCTTTACTGCAGATCCAGTTGACCTTCACTGGATCTCGACTGTATCTGCTCGTAGCACTCAAAGCGTACGAGACATCCGGGCGTGTACAAAGCATGGCATACATGATGGATCCAATTGCCGAAGCATATGGAACCATACCCATCTTATTCCGCTCATCATGTGTCCGGGGACACCGATTCTTGCTAAGATTAATGCCATGTGACATGGCAAGAAACCTTTCTTGGAATCATGCATGTTGAACCTTTTCAACACCTTGTCAATGTATGTACTTTGGCTTAATCCAATTAGCCTCTTGGATCTATCTCTATAGATCCGAATGCTAATATATATGCTGCCTCCCTAAGGCTTTCATGGAAAAACTATTTTTCAATGAAGACTTGACGGATTCAAGCATAGGGATATCATTTCCAATCAGTAATATGTCATCCACATATAAGATTAGAAATACAATTGCGCTCCCACTGACCTTTTGTAAACACAGGCCTCTTCTTCATTTTTGATGAAACCAATCCCTTTGATTACTTCATCAAAACGAATATTCCAACTCCGAGATGCTTGCTTCAATCCATAAATGGATTTCGTAGCTTGCATATCTTTCCAGCGATTCGGATCGACAAAACCCCGAGGTTGTATCATGTATACATCCTCGCTTAGGTTTCCATTCGGGAAAGCCGTTTTGACATCCATCTCGCCATATCTCATAATCGAAATATGCAGCAATCGCTAGGATAATCCGAATAGATTTAAGCATTGCGACGGGAGAGAAGGTTTCATCATAATCAACTCCTTGAATCTGTTTAAAACCTTTCGCCACCAATCGCGCCTTATAGATGTGAACATTTCCATCCATATCGGCCTTTTCTTAAAAACCCATTTACACTCAATGGTTTTGACACCATCAGTGGATCAACCAAGTTCCAAACTTGATTGTCGTACATGGATTCTATTTCGGATTTCATGGCTCCAAGCCACTTGTTGGAATCGGGTCCCACCATCGCTTCCTCATAGGTCTTAGGTTCATCGTTGTCCAACAACAATATATCATGTTGTTCCGCACTGTGTACTGTCGGGCGCACGACGTGATCTTTCGACCTCCGTGGGGCTGGTGTATCTACAACCGGTGGCGCAACACTTTGCTCCTCCCGTTGTGGTTACGTGGTCGATGAAACGTTTTCGGTGTTTCTTGAACTTCTTCAAGATGCACCCCGCTCCCACTAACCCTTCTTGAAAGAAACTCTTTCTCCAAGAAGACACCATGTCGGGCAACAAACACTTTGCCTTGTTCCCGATTATAAAAGTAATATCCCTTAGTTTCCTTAGGATATCCCACAAAGAAGCACTTGTCGATTTGGGTGTGAGCTTGTCGACCGTAAACGTTTTACATAAGCCTCACATCCCCAAATTTTGAGAAAAGACAAACTAGAGGGTTGCCCTGTCCATATCTCATATGGTGTCTTTTCAACCGACTTAGATGGAACTCTATTTAGTGTGAGCGCAATGTTTCAAGAGCATATCCCCGAAGGATAACGGAAGATCACTTTGGCTCATCATCGACCGCACCATATCCAACAAGGTGCGATTTCTCCGTTCGGACACTCCGTTCCATTGTGGAGTTCTGGCGGAGTCAACCGTGGAACTATTCCACAATCTTTCGAGATGATTACCAAACTCTTGGCTCAAGTATTCCCCTCCACGATCTGATCGTAGAAACTTGATTGTTTTCCCTAAATGATTCTACTTTATTCTGGAATTCTTTGAACTTTTCAAAGGATTCGGACTTATGCCTCATTAAGTAGATATAGCCATATCTACTAAAGTCATCGGTAAAGGTAATGAAGCACCGATAACCACCTCGGCCGTTGAGCTCATTGGTCCACATACATCGTATGTACGAGTGCCAATAAGTCACTTGCTCTCTCACTGTGTCCCGTGAAAGGTGCCTTTGTCATCTTACCAAGTAAACAAGACTCACATGTCTCAAATGATTCAAAATCAAAAGAGTGAAGCAATCCATCCTTATGGAGCTTCTCCATGCGTTTCTTATTTATATGGCCTAAGCGACAATGCCGGATAAACGTGGGGTTTATATCATTAGAGAGTTGCCTTTCGTATTAATGTTATAGATGGGAGACGCTTCAAGATTCAAAACGTATAATCCATTCACCAATGGAGCATGAAAATAGAACATATCTCGAGATATATTGAACAACCATTGTTCATTGATCTAAAATCATATCCTTCCGCTTGCAAACATGAAGCGGAAATAACGTTTTGACATAGTGTTGGAACACAATAACAATTATTTAATTCCAAAACTAATCCGAAGGTAGATGAAGTGGTATGTGCCGACAAGAATCGTAGCAACGCTTGCTCCATTGCCAACGCGCAGTTCACCTCGCCCCTTCTCAATCCTCTACTTCTTCTCATTCCCGCAACGATTTGCAAATATGAGCTACGATCCGGTATCAAATACCCAAGAGTCGTAGGTGAAGTAGCAAGATTAATGTCTATAACATTAATACCGAAGCGAAGTCATACTTTGCTTCTTCTTGAGATCCTCCATGTACTTCTTGCAGTTCCTTTTCCAGTGGCCTGTCTCCTTGCAAGTAGAAGCAAACGGCATCCGATGCCGCCGACCCCTTCTTGCCCTTCTTTGCATTAGAGGCACTCGCGATCTCATCGGGAGTTAACTTCCTCTTGGTGCAAAGTTTCTTGACAGTGGTTTGCGCTTAGCCTTCGCATCATCATCACATGATGACCGTTTTCTGGATACTCTCCTCACTGTCTTTAGCATCCCATGCAATTCGGACAAGGTCCTATCCATATTGTTCATGTGATAATTTAATATGAATGGCTCGAAGCTCGGGGGAAAACCCAGTTTTCCGGACTCTCAATGTAGCCAATCATCTTTATCACATGCGGACGACGGGATTCCCCTCAACAAGCTCGCACGCAAACAAGGACTTTGAGGTGTTGAACCTCTCGGCCCGAGCTTGGTTCTCAAACATGCCACGCAATCCCCGAATAATAGTGTGAGCATCGCTGCTCTCATATTGCTTCAAGCTCGGGGACATTGTAGCAAGCATGAGACAGCTTATATCTAGGGCATCATTAGTGTGCTTCTCATAAGCCCTCCGTGCATTGCGGTGGCATTATTAGGCAAATCCTCGGGATAGGGTACTTCAAGAACGTAATCCTTACGCTCTTGCTTGAGAACAATTCTCAAGTTGTGATACCAATCCATAAAGTTTGTTCCATTTAATTTTTCCTTTTCGAGAATAGATCGCAAATTAAAGGTACTGGGTATAGTATTAGCCGCCATTTATTCTACAACAGAAAAAGCAAAGTTTAGCACAATGTTTATGCTATGTCTATTGTTAAACAATTTAACATTAGACTCCCATTACGTATTTTCCACCTTCCCTCTAGGTTACGTATTGGGTCAAGATCCACATGTTAATTAATTTTCTAGTGAGCTTTGGCATCATGCTAGAAGATTAATAACATCGGTAAGCAACTCCTTGCTAATCACATCTCTATGTGACTCTTGTTGTTGGTGTGGCATCTCCATGCCCCGGCCCCAACCTATGCCCCAAGGCCCAAAGCTGTTTTGATAGCCTTGTTAAGTAAACCAAATGCTCCTCGCTGTATATGTCGACATATACCCTCGTGTTATGATAGAGAATGGCACTCGCTTTGCGGACCCACCATTGACGAGCATAACGGTGACGGGTGCAACATTTGGAAGGGCATCAATACTACTTAATTTTGTGAGGGATGCTATCCTATCAAACAAACATATCACATATATGAAAGCAAGAAGAATAGCATATAGTGAAATAGTATGGCCCCCTTCACATGGTGATCTCCATCTCCATGCCGGTGTAGAGGATCTCCATCTTCATCACCGTTCTTTCAAGTGCCGAATGCTTGATTTCTTCAAACTAAGCTACTACTATAGAAGCTCTAATTGAAGATTACATCGACTCGCAGTTGTGAAAGAATATTACAAGCATTGCACGTATGAAAGAATATTACGGATTGCACATATGAAAGAATATTATATGCATCACATGCATCTCATACATCTCATACATACAATGGGGCCATACCATCTCAAAGCATTCTCTGCAAAAACAAGTTAGGCGTAGAAACGTTTTCTACCTATCGCAGAGATACGGCATCGAGACGACCTATAAGGGGGTACGCACACGGCGGTCCCGCTCGCGGGCGGGGGTCGAGGGGAAGCCGCCCCTCGCGGGCTTGGGCAGCGCCGAACACCACACGAAATTTATAGATCCAATCTATGAAATCGCTTACGGAAACCATGTCGGCATAATCATATTATGCCGTCCCGATACACTATCAAGGGAGATGGTTTGCGTAGGCGCGAGGCAGCAACAAAGTCGGACTACGAGATAGCTTCGGTATAATCACATTATACCGTTCCGATACACTATCAAGGAATGCTATCTCGAACCCAACTCAAACCAAGTTATTTGGAAATTGCTTCGACGTAATCACATTACGTCGTTCCGATACACTATCAAGGAACGCAATTACCATCTACTCTCCTCAACAGATCCCGTAAAACCGATTGATCTAATCAACCCGTGCGCAAAACTTGTTCCGATCCAATCTAAAACCCGAACTAAGCAAGATTAGCTCGATACCACCGAAGGATTACGCGGAGGCTACGCTAGCCGAAAACAAAAACTTTTAACCGCGCAAACCAGGAACACTTGCAAGTAAGGGCCGATAGATCGTTACCGATTGGAGTAGAGTGCGGCGGAATAGCCAATCGGGCAATCCGATCCGGAACGGTGTAGCCGATTCCGGAGACACCGATTCGCCAATCAGCCGATTCGAGTCGTCGGCCGCGTTCTCACGCCTCGCTCCGATGCGCCCGACCGCAGCCGATTCCACCACGCCGATCGCTCCGATTGCGGCCGATCCGAAGCCGATCAACAGCGCGCAACGTAGCAGCGCCTCTACCGGTATCCACATGTCCGGGGATAGAACGCCGTACACCCGTGTGCTAGCACGCGATGCAAGGCTAGGGTTTGGCTCGAAAGTGGGGAGGGTTTCCGTGGAGATTGATCTCGGCGACTTCGTTGCACGCGATGCAATTGACATATCGTAGCTCTCCACCCCTCCCTCCTTTATATAGAGTTGGCCGACTGGGACTAGTGGCCGATTAGGACTCTATTTTGAATCGGATCTCATCCGTATCTCATAGAGTTGGCCGCCCATACGTCGTAAGCCCATAGGACTCTATCCGATCGGATCCCTATCCGATCGAGCCATATCCGAGTCCAACTCGAATATCTATTCTATCCCCTTAAGCGTGCGACCCGTAGGTTCAGGTATACTCGGTTTTGGCTATAGTCTAACTTAGCCGATCGTCGGCTCGAGTCTAACTCGGCCGACTGTCATAAGCGGCGCCTAGCAGCACATATTGAAACCATAGTATACAAGAATAATATCGGCTCGAACCTGTAATGTGTACACAAATCCCTTTGCCTCACGATACCGTTAAGCTATAGGCAAGATGTGTGCCATCCCTTCAATAGCTTAACCATTCACTCGAACCGTATTGGATTATCGTCCGTTGATTGACTCCTCAATCAACTTAGCATGGCCATGCATTTCCATAATCCATTACCTCGAGGGCCCGAGATATCTCGTAACATCCTGAAAATCGGAGAACCGAAATCGGAACGTAAAATCGGAACTTTCAAAAACCTTGGCTTATTGCTTCTTCTCGGGTTTGTTGCTTCTTATTTGCCGCTCAGTTGCATAAATTTAGTCGTGGTTAATTCCCTTTTCGGTGTATTTGAAGGTTTCGAGTCGTCAAAACGGAGGTGCGAAAGCCGCATCGGTTTAACAGGGAAACCGAGAAAAGCGCGGATTTGCAAAAGCGCGTTTTGGGAAATATAAAATAAAATTTTTGGTTGGGAGAAGATAAATTAAGACACAAAATAAATAATAAAGTTCCGGGGTCGTACTCGAAATCCGGAAAGTTTTGGAAAAATATGGGAAAGGATATTGAAATTTGAAAGAAAAGAAAAAGGGATTTTTAAAATAAATAAATATGAAAAATATTATGGGAAAATAAAAGTGGAGAAAAGTTGAAAATATTATGTGAAAAATTATTTTGAATGAGGGAATTTATTTTGGAATTTTTAGAAGAGAGAAAAATAGAAATGGAAAATTAAAATGGGAAAATCAGAAAAATCGAAAATGGCACTGTTCATTGCGCTAGAGGTGCTCGACGCTGTACTGCCCGGCCGCGTGGGCGCCACGCGTCGCCCGCCGACTGCGCGCCACAAGACGCCTGCCACGCGCCGCGCGCGCGCCAACCGCGCCGCCCCTACCGCGCGCGCCACGCGCCTCGCGGCACGCGCGCCCGCGCGCGCGCGCCACGCGCCGCGCAAGCGCTCGCCGCGCCGGACCCCGCGCGCCCGCGCCGCTGCGTTGCGCCCGCCGTACGCAGCCGCGCCGCGCACCGCGCTCGCCGCCACGCGGCCGAGCCACGCCCGGACCCCCCGCGCGCGCGCGCACGCGCGCGCGGACCCCGCCCGCCGCGCGCGACCGCCGCGTTGCGCCGCCGTGCACCCGGCCCTCCCCGTGCGCCGCCGCGTGTCACCGCCCACGCCGCGCCGAGCCGACCCTCCTTCCACCCCGCGCCCGCACCGAGCCCCCTGGCCGCGCCTATAAAAGGCGGTGCCCGCCGATTTTGCCGCACCGCCGCCGTTTTTCCCGCCGTTCCCGAGCACCGCCGCCGAGGGCCGCCGCCGCAATCCACGTGCCACGCGCGCAAAGCATCCCCGTGCCCCCTTGCTCCTCCCGAGCCGCCGTCGCCGGTAAGCCCCTTGCGCCCCTTTTGTGCGGCCGTCGCCTCTGTTTCGGCCGGTCACCGGCCGAACGGTTGGCGGCAAATGAACAAATGCGCAGTGAAAAGAAAAAAAAAAAAAAAAGAGAAAAAGAAAAATAGGAAAAATTTGGGAAAAAATTTGGAAAATTTGGAAAATATTTTGGGATGACTTGAGTAAAATTTTGGGCAAAAATAAATTATTTTGTCGCATGTTTTCGCAGTGCAAAGTTTGAAAAATCGAATCGGACGTTTTCCGGAATTTTATTTCGCATCGTTTTTAAATCCGATTCCGTTCAATTCTTTCCCGCCATTGAAATAAGTTTCGCTTTTGTGCTCAAACCCTCAAACTTCGAGCACGAATTTTCTTCGCTGATATTTTTAAACGTAATTTTCCAATTTATTGCGATCGCCGACTTTGCGAAAACCCTAGGTCATCAACTCGATTCCAAAACCCGGATTTTCCTCGCAACCCTTGTTCTAACTCGAGTAGAATTTTCGGCAAAACTTTTGGAGTTGTTTTCATGGCTTTTATGGTTCTTTTCGATCTCTCGGTATTTTGTTGAATTCTAACTGAATTCAATTGATCTTTCGCACGTACGGTAGCGCCCGAAGAAACCGGCATCGACCCCGAAGATCCCACCCTCAAGTGTGCGAGCAAGGCAAGTCTTCACACCCTTTGAACATATCGATCCCAATTGCGAAATGATGTTATTTTAAACTCTAAATATGCATGCTTTACAGAGTTACCTATACTTGTTATGCCATACCTTGCTATTTGTCGAAACTTGGTTTCGGCAATAGAAAATTGGGGTCGCAGTCGAGATCGCCAAGCACAATGGGTCAGGAGAAAAAGAAGATTTAGACAGGTTCAGGCCCTCTCGTGAGGTAATACCCTACTCCTGTTTCGGTGGATTCGATTCGCCGAGTGTTTTTATTGATCTCGTGTGTCTAAAGCTCTTGCTTATGAAATCGTATATCCCTCAAGGGACGCCCCTTACCCCCCTTATATAGTCTTGGGAGGTGGGCTTATAGATCGGAAACCCTATCTTACTCTAAGTCGGTTTCCTCAATCTTACCAAACCGTGACTATGAGCCGTTGCTTTATCTAATCGGCAACGTAATACCCAAGTCGTAGTTGGTTTACATATTTGATAGGCACAACCTATCCCTATCTTCAGTCGGATAAGCTTGCCATGTGGATACCCGATTGCCATAATCTCCACAGTAGCCCCGAGTCCTTTTCGTCGACGAGACAACTCAGCTTCAAACCAAAACGATGCGCACCAAAATCTCTTTGGCCGAGTGCTTCGGCACCAAGTGATTCCATCATCTCTGCCTCGAATCTTCCCGAGTGGCTCCAAAGACGTGAAGGGCTGGAAAATATCTCAAAAATTCTCAAAAATAAATATCTAGGTGCATCTCCTGATGCACCTAATTAGGTGTAGCCCCCGACTATGTGGTTAGTCAAAAACAGACTAAGCATATTGTCAAGAACTATAAAAAATCATTCTCATATGAATACTTAGCTCATGCTAAAGTATTTCTATAAATTTCATCACTCGGTAAGCTCATGCTCATCCGAGTGAATTTGCCCGAGTCACCTCAGAACAAATAACTCAACCAATCCTTACGGATGAAAAGCACTCGGTAAGCTCATGCTTATCTGAGTGGATCTGCCCGAGTCATCTCGAAACAAACAATTCTCATATAAATGCTTAGCACAAGCTAAAGCAATCATAAAAATCACATCACTCGGCAAGCTCATGCTTATCCGAGTAGTTCGCCGAGTCGTCTCGGAACAAATAATTTATTTAGCCCTCATGGGTAAGAAATCAATTCACTCGGCAAGCTCATGCTTATCCGAGTTAACTTGCCCGAGTCATCTCAGAACAAGTAATTCTATCGACCCTCATGGGTAAGAAAATCAATTCACTCGGCAAACTCATGCTTATCCGAGTTGATTTGCCCGAGTCATCTCGGAACAAATAGCTTAATCAACCCTCGTGGTAAAAACACTCGGCAAGCTCATGCTCATCCGAGTTAACTTGTCCGAGTCATCTCGGAACAAATAATTTAATCAACCCTCGTGGGTAAAAAACACTCGGCAAGCTCATGCTTATCCGAGTTAACTTGTCCGAGTCATCTCGGGACAAATAATCTCATCAACCCTCGTGGGTAAAAAAACACTCGGTAAGCTCATGCTCATCCGAGTTAACTTGTCCGAGTCATCTCGGGACAAATAATTTAGTCAACCCTCATGGGTAAACAAATTTTTCAGTCATCGAAAAATACGACCAAAATATTAAATAGCTCCTGCCATAATATTGGTCTTAATCTAAAAAAGATCTTCACCAAGATGGAAAAAAATAGCATTGATATAATCATTTAATCAAATGCTTTTAAAACCAAATAGTTCCTGTCATCAGGACAGCCATGAAAAGCTTAACTATTTGTCACCTTTCAAATTGCATCGTGCCAACTTCTCATAAAGTTATGCAAACCGCGGTATGAAAGGATTTTAAAGGCATTGGGCTCTGTGACACGTGCATATTGCCAAGGCAAATCTGCTTAAGTTCATCCACTTAAGTTCCTAAGGACACGTGTCAAGCCACACCTTAGCTGGGCCGCAAGTCTCTCATGGGCTCGGCCCAATCGCGAGATAACTTGGCAAAAACCCTCAAGTCTTTTTACGAAGCCTCGAGGTCATCCTCGACACTTCATCTTCCCTAAAAATTTCCTCTTTCGCAAGACTGTTCACCGCTCTCGTGGAGAACCCTAAACTCGTGTGCATGCAAATCCATCCATCTAGGAACTCTTGTTCCATCACAGCCGTCTTCCGCATCCGCCTCCAAGATTCCCTTGTCGTCCGAGGTTCGTCGGGAGTAAGTTTAATCATCTTGGTCTCTTTATGCCTTCGATGTGAACTTGTAGGTATCTAGCTTATTTATGTTAATGCCTTGACCCGAGTCTACATAGAAAATTTCTTAAGTAATTTTCGTCCGACTGTCACCAAGCCTAAAACTTGATTAGATCATCAAAAATTCTCGTCCTTATCTATTGAACTCGAATCAAAACAATAAACAATGATAAACTAAATATAAACAAGTTATCAAAGAAAACCATGCTTTATTGACACGTATGCAGCCCCGATGTCAACTCAAGAAGTCATCTTGCTTGAGGTTGACAAATCAAGAACAACATAAAACTTACGGCAATTTAAGCATAGTATCGTCGAAGATGTTCAATATTCCGGAGTTCTCCACCATAGATCCATCTTCGCGCTTTAGTTGAAATGCTCTTGGCCGAGTCACCTCAGCGATTATGTATGGTCTTTCCCATAATGGAGATAATTTGTGATGGTCCTTGATGGTCTGGATCTTGCGTAGAACCAAATCATCGACAATGAAAGCTCGCGCCCGAACATTGTGACTGTGGTATCTTCTAAGTCCTTGGAGATATCTTGCCGACTGGATCAAGGAAGATCTTCTTCGTTTTGGCGTCGCCTTGTCCCGACTTGGCTATCCTCCTTGTAGAAATTTCACCCTCTTCAGATGTTGATGTAGCTAGTCAGATTTCTTCCTGGCCACGTGATCTCTCACAAGATTGGGCCATATCACAGCTTTCTTCGTCGCATGTGAAGGCTTGTTTGACGTCGCTGCGCAGGGCGATGACGCCGTTAGGACCAGACGTCTTGATGCAGAGGTAAGTGTAGTGTGGTATCGCCATGAACTAGGCGAGTGCAGGCCTTCCGATGATCGCGTGGTAGGCCGTCTTTGAAGTCGACCACCCCGAAGGTGGTATTCTCCGTTCGGAAATTCTCGTGAACTCCAGTGGTGACTGGAAGGGCGATGTGCCCGAGTGGTGTGGGCGACAGCCCCGGGATCACTCCGTGGAAAGGGGCTGAGCTTGCCTTCAACTCAGTTCTCAGGATTTGTATCTCATCCAGGGTCTTGACGAATAGGAGATTGAGGACACTCGCCCCATCGATGAGGACGCGCTTCGGCTCGATGTTCGAACCACTGTGTCAAGTACCAAGGGATATCGCCACGGGTGAACCACTCGGTCGGGATGATCCGAGCGATTAAACGTGATGGCCACCTCCGACCATCGTAGATGTTGTGGGACTTCGGGTTGTGCCGCATTGACCTCGCGGTCCATCGCTTTTGCTTCCTCTTGGACTCATAAGCCTGCGGCCCCCGAAGATGTGATTCGCTCGCCCACGTGGTCTTGAAAAGGCTTCAAATTTCCGTCGGGTTGTTCTTCTTGGTTCCCGATGGACCGGTTTCATTAGTTGGCTTCTTGTTCAACCGTGCCGCATATTGCTTTGCGAATTGCTTGTAGATGATGCGTGCACCGAGCGTTCATGATCGTTCATGATCGCGTCGTAGGCCGCAACTCGAGGACGACATTGAGAGTTGGATGTTGTGGCAACCGGGTCTTCGTGCCGACGCTTGCGGTCTTTCGGGCTGATTGTTATTGCCGTTATCCTTCTTAGGATGCCGGCTTCCTCCCGATTGCTTATCGTCCCTCCTGTCGGGCCGGTCTTGGCGCGCCGCTTTGATTGCGTCGCTGGATTTGGCGTACGAGTTCGCCATCTCAAACATCCGCTTCACCGTCTTCGGTGGCTTGCGCCCAAACTTTCCACTAATGACTCATCACGGACTCCCTTCTGGAAGGCGACGATGATGATGTCGTCGGTGATGTTGGGGATCTTGTTGCGCTCTTCGGAGAAGCGCCGGATGTAGTCTTTCAATGACTCGTCTGGCTTCTGGACGATGTTGTAGAGATCGAAGTGGGTTCCGTGCCTCTCGAAGGTGCCCGGAAGTTGGCGATGAAATGGTCCCTCGCCTCGCTCCACGAGCCGATTGAGCCTCTTGGCAGCTCCCGAGCCGTTCCGGCCGAGTTGGCGAGGGCCACGGGCAGGTAATTGGACATAGCCTTGTTGTCGCCACCTGCAGCACGGATGGCGAGGGTGTATACAGTTAGCCAAGATTTAGGGTCGGTCTTGCCATCGTACCTTTCAATCCCTGTAGGCTTAAAGCCACTCGGCCAATGCACTCGGCGGAGCTCCCGAGTAAAGGCTGGTACTCCGTCGTCGCCGCTATCGGGTGATCCCCTCCGATCTTCCCGAGTGCGTCGGTCGCGCTCCTGATAGCGGCGATCGAGGACTTCCCGCAGATCACTCGGCGGGGTCTTCTTGGCTGGTTGGGTAGCCGGAGCGTTGTTGCGGCGAACGCGGTGATGGACGGGTGGACGTCCATGTCGTTTGTCGCGGAGTCGGCCGTCCGCTCCCGGTACTTCGGCGTGGACTCGCGGGGTGGGCCTCTTGGCTCAGTCGTCGACCGATCCGGCTCGGGCCTCTTGTAGTCTCCCGACCTTAGAGGCGGAAGCCGCTCTTGTCCGGCGTTTCGGCCACGATTCGTCGGCCTTCGTGCCGAGGTGGCGGGGTGGCCGTTAGCGTGGCTGCGACGATGGTCTTAATCTTGTCGAGTATCGGAGTCACATTGGCGGGTGCCGTCTCCATGACGGTGTCCAAGAGAGTGAGCGCGGCAACAGCGTTCTGCGTGGCGTTTGGAAGATGTTGGTGTTGCGAACTCGTGTTTGGAGGATGGCCTCCCTGGCGATCGTCGGCGGCACGCAGATCCCGCTTCCTCTTGTCGGCCTCGTCCTTGCGTTGCTTCTCCTCTTCGGCCGTCTTGCGCTCGTGCTCAATCTTGGCTCGCTCTTCTTCAGCAAGCCTCCCGACCATGGCTGAGTCGGACTCGTCCGGCTCGGCCATGAGGACATCAAAGCACTTCGGCTCATAGTCCATGTGGCAATCGGAGTCGTCGGCTTCGTCTGAGGGGATGCCACAGAGGTCGTCGAAGCCGGCGGAGCTGAGATATTCGTTGAGCTCCGAAGATGAGCATGAGCCGAATGGCGGGAGGATGACGGCGACCTCCCTTGATCCTGGGTAGCCGGGTATGGATCGTTCCGGTCGAGTCGAACATGGGAAGCGAGGCTCCTCCGAGTGGGTCGACCTCAACTCGGGGGAGGAGTTTGCTGAAAATCTCGACGATGTTTGGTAACCCAAACGGCACCGAGAGGTCTTCATCTGAGTAGATCGCTTCCGTCGGGGAGGCGAGAAGATTGGCGCAAATTTCGGCGGTATTCGGTAATCCGAATGGTGCCAAGTGAAGTCCGTCGTCGGAGAAAGTAGATTGCATCTTGGTCTTCAAGACATCGTTGTAGATCGTGGTGCTGTTCGGAAGTCCGAACGGCGTCGAGTGGATTTCTCCTACCGACTGGTTCGAATCCGAGTCGAAGGAGGAATCGTCGACGAAGTTGGCGGCGAAGTCGCCGAATCTTGAAGGAGATCCCATCACGCTTGTCGGCGAGATTGTTGAAGAAGTCTCGACGCGGGGCCCCTACCTGGCGCGCCAACTGTCGAAACTTGGTTTCGGCAATAGAAAATTGGGGTCGCAGTCGAGATCACCAAGCACAATGGGTCAGGAGAAAAAGAAGATTTAGACAGGTTCAGGCCCTCTCGTGAGGTAATACCCTACTCCTGTTTCGGTGGATTCGATCCGCCGTGTTTTTATTGATCTCGTGTGTCTAAAGCTCTTGCTTATGAAATCGTATATCCCTCAAGGGACACCCCTTACCCCCCTTATATAGTCTTGGGAGGTGGGCTTACAGATCGGAAACCCTATCTTACTCTAAGTCGGTTTCCTCAATCTTACCAAACCGTGACTATGAGCCGTTGCTTTATCTAATCAGCAACGTAATACCCAAGTCGTAGTTGGTTTACATATTTGATAGGCACAACCTATCCCTATCTTCAGTCGGATAAGCTTGCCATGTGGATACCCGATTGCCATAATCTCCACACTATTGATTACCTTTAGAATTACTCCTTGTAACCCGCGACATGATACAAACAACCGAAGAATAACTTCGGTAAACTGCTTAGCCATGCTATACTTAGATTTATGCATACTAATGACTTTATGAAAAAGCTTTGTGCCTGGGCAACTACCTTAGGGAAGGTAGTTGAGATACGGCATGTGGAGACATGAGCGCCACATGGCCATGAGAACGATGAACTAAGTTTTGATGAAAATTGAAAGTACCATACAAATGTTTTAGACTGGGGCGGCTGGATGATTCGGGTAGATTCCGGAAAAGGCAAGTGCCGACCCTGGTCAATTAAGGACCGAGCCATGAGATAGCCGGGAAACGAGCCAGTACAACCGTACTTCTCGAATGGGTATAGACCTAGCCGACTAGATAGCCGAGCGGAGCAGTATCCTTGCATAGATGGTTCTCTATGATGTGGTTATGGGATGAGAATGAGGCTGCGGCCTTTGTTATGAGTGGTGGAATTAAACCGATGTTAATTAAACTTAAAGATTTGGAAAGTTTTCCCTTACCCGGGTGCGTCGAACTCCTCTCACCGCTAGAAAAGGACGGCTAGAGTGCATGAGGGCTTAAGTTCATGGAGCGGGTGCGCCAAAGCAAGGTTATCGAAAGGCTTTGCCGTGACCGTCTCATGTGTTGAGGCGTAGGCTCATTTGTTGGGCATCGCGGAGTACGGGTAAAGTGTACATCCACCGAGTGTGAGTGAATCAATCTATTCGAATAGCCGTGCTCGCGGATATTGAGCATCGTGACAAGACTTTCGCTTGGCTAGATTTTAAACTTAAAACCTGCTGGGATGGGTATGCATGATGGTTTCATTTGGTGGGTCAACTTCTCGATAAGCGAGAAGGGGTAGATTCCCCAGAAAATCATGACGAACCGGAGGCGGAAGCCATCCTTGGAATCACGAGGGATGGTAGACGAACCGTCACCGGATTAATGAACGTGAAAATTAAAACTTGATTGGCTAGTCGATAGGTTTGTGAAAAGAATTGTGAAAACCGGCTTTACGCAAAAATAACCCTAGCCATGTTCTTTGAATAACCCTATCATATGCATCAATTCGTGTTGGCTTGCCGAGTACGGTTGGTACTCACCCTTGCTATACGCACAAACCTCCACTGATGGAAATGAAGAGCCGAAGACCCCTACGCGTACTACCCGGGAGGGCGAAGGAACCGACGGCGCATACTAGACCTTAGCCCCGGTCGTTGCCGTGGCAATTGACGAGCCGCCGCCTCTTTCCGCTGCCTTATCTAAATTCTATTTTTATATTGTATTCGGACCATAAGGTCCTGTGGGTCGAACATTGCCTTCGGGCCTATTGATGTAATAATGGTATTGTAAGACTATTCGTGCATGTGCACTTGATTAAAGATCTTGTATTCGTGGGTACCAACTACTCGATCCAGGGAAATGGTACTATGAACACGAAAGATTCCCGCCTCAAAACGGGGTCCACGAGCTGGTATCGAGCCATGCGACCGTAGGCTAAGACCAAATGGCGCCCTACCCCTAACCGATTGGCTAAAGGGAAATATCCCTACATAGGATCGGTTTTAAACTATTATTTCCGAAAATGCAAATATACCTTTTCTACATCCGTATTTCCTTTTACCAAATGATTATAATACCTCTCTCCCTCTGACACTAAGTTGCCTACAAAAGCGGATGTCAAACCACGACGAAGCCTGGGAAGTCACTATCCCGCGAGACGAGGGGTTTGTGGTACAACTTCAGTCCCCACTATGGTGTTTGAGGTACCCGGAACCACCCACCTATCACACCAAGAGGCATGGCTCCGAAGTGTACCCAGCTTGGGAGGCAGCCGTATCCATAGAAGCCCGCATGGGAAGTGAGACACCCTTCGCTTCCACACTCGCTACCACCGGACCTAGCGAAGCGGCTATTCAGATGCGGCTCGCGAAGCCTTCCTTCGCCTTAATGCGATCCATCGTGCCGAACTCACGGTGACGGAGTTCGTGCATCATCCTTATCGCGAAGAGGGCAACCCGGCCGCACCGTGGAGGCTACCCCCTGCTGCTACAACCCGATGGTCACGCGTCTATCACGTTGGGCGGAGACGCAGAGACGCATCGTTACGAGGAGGCCCCGCTCGAGATCAACGACCAGCATCACGCCTCAATGATCGGTCAACAGCCACCAAGGCCGTGGAGACCGAGATAAACATGCCGTGCAGACTCACCGCAGCCAATGGTGCCCAAGTATGAGCAACTCTCGGACCGCTACATGGCCCGTGGGGAAGCTCTCGGTAGAGCTGGAAGAGCTCCAGAAGAGCAAGAAGCAAATCAACCAACCTGGAGGAGCATGCGCACTCATCCCGTCTACGCCGCAGTACTTCCACCGAGCTTGTGCCATCACCTCCCGCCCCGTGCCCGACCATTATTACCTTATGACTCCAAGCATGCTTGGATACCTTTCAAGCCATGATGGAGCAAGCTTTTATGTTGAGCACGAGCCTCGCACCGACACCGGTGGACCCGCGCGCCACATCCATGGGACCCACCCCGAGCTCCGTACCAGTACCATCCGAGCCGGGATCGGAGAGGATAACCCCATCCGATCTACACCGACACGGAGTCTAAGGCGAGCCCATGGAGATCAAATGGGAGTCTAGCGACACCAATGGAGGAGGAAGCTCCTCCGCCGACTCACCGGAGTACCCTGACTCCCAACGGAGGCTGAAGCTCACCCCTCGTCGCGGATCGCGGAGCACGCTCGAGCCCCAGTCGGAAGATTCGGCGCGACCTGGGCCACCGCCTCCGAGCCATGGGTACTCCGGTTTGCTCCGAGTAGCGGACCACCCACTTCCGGCGCCGGTTCTTGCGGATGGTTGGATGACTAGGCGGGAGGACCTTCCCCTCGTCGGCACGAACCACTCTCTATTCCCCCTTAATTGGTTAGTGTAGTTGGACGATATAATTGTTGTTGCTATCATGGCATGAAGGATCGTGTGTGTACAGTCCATGTATCCCTATGTAATATGATGAACCTAAGCATCGCTTTGCGGTGTCTTAATTCGTAAGCTTATTATCACTTCACCCCGCTTGTTGACTAAAGATCATTTAAAAGAACTTGAAGGAAAATTTCCCCCTAGGGACCATAAACTAAAGCTGGTCCGATCTCTTAATACATCTATCTTCTTCGAGATGGCACATCGCCGAGCCGCAAAGCAACCAACGAGAACCCGCCGAACCCAACCCTTCCACTGGGGAGGTCATGGCTGCAGCACCCGCCTACTCAAGCGATTGCTAATAACCGGGAGGTCGAGGAGGATCGAGCCCGGGAGAATTCATGAGAGCTAAGCCACCCACTTTTTCCACCCAAGAACCGATGGATGCCGAAGATTGGCTAAGGGTGATAGAGAAGAAGCTAATCCTCGTCGAATCCGAGAAGCCGATAGAGTTGTCTTCGCTACTAACCTGGAGGGTCCCTGCAAGTGATCGGTGGGACACCTACAAGGAAACACGAGCCGAAGACGCCGGCGAACCAACATGGGAGGAATTCACGCTGCATTCCGTGAGAATTTCGTGCCCTGCAGTTATGAGGATGAAGAAAACGAGTTGCGAGGCTGCGTCAAGGGAACACCTCGATACAAGAATATCGAACAAGTTCACCCGGCTTGCCCGTTACGCCACCGGTGACACTGGCCGACGAAGAAGAAAAGATAGACAAATTCATTGAGGGACTAAATGACGAACCGGGGACCAATGATCGGGCGGGATCACACCGGTTTCCAAAGCCTCATCAACAAGGTCGTCCGGCTTGAGCATGACCAAAAGGTGGTAGACAATAACCGCAAGAGGAGGCTCGCTATGGCTCGCCCATTTCGGGAACGCCACAACGCCCCAAGGGAGCCACCCCGTCCGGATGGAAGCCAAACGTTCCGGCAACCGGACGTTCTCCCGCCTTCGACCATGTCAACAGGTCAGCTACACCTCAGCTTCGTACACCCACGCCAACCCTAGCCGCTCCAGGAAGGAAGAATGTGAGCTGCTTCAATTGCGGAGAATTCGGACACTACTCCAATAGCTGCCCAAAACCACGCAACACCCTATGCGCACCGGCGCCAATGCAACGCCCGTCCGAGGAACCCCACCTCGCGGCAGGACGAGGGTGCATTCGGGACCCCGCTACCGAACGAGGCGCCACCGGGTTTCGACGTGGCCAGTGAATCATGTGCGGGTGAAGAAGCTCGGGAGGACCGGAGCGTATTGATGGGTATGTTCTCTATCAACTCTACACCAGTTAAAGTTTTATTCGATTCTGGAGCCTTGCATTCATTCATATCTTCCCAAGTAAGCAAACAACACCACCTACACCAAGTAACACTTAAGAGGCCTATGTTGGTACACTCACTGGGAGACATAACCGTACCCCATGCCTGCATTAATGTGCCCATACGGATTAGAGACGTGGTGTTTCTCTCAAACCTTATGGTGCTATCACCCCAAACCATAGATGTCATACTCGGAATGGATTGGTTGACCAAGAATAATGGAATTATAGATCTGCATCGAAGGGAAGTCACGGTATCCACCCCATGGGGATCACCGATGAGCATAACTATGGATCAAAACCCGAAGCTATGTGAACAAGCTGCGGGAGTGTTCACCATGCTACCTCTAGGCGGAATGCCGTAGTACAAGAATACCGGACGTGTTTCCCGAGGAATTGCCGGAATGCCCCGGATCGCGACATAGAGTTTATCATCGATCTAATGCCCGGTACGCCCCCATATCCAAGAGGCCTTATCGAATGCCGGCCAACGAGTTGGAGGAACTCAAGAAGCAAATAAGAGAACTACAAGAGAAGGGATTCGTACGCCCAGACTCTTCTCCACGGGAGCCCCGGTACTCTTCGTCAAGAAGAAGGATGGGAGTATGAGAATGTGTGTGGACTACCGATCGCCGAATGAAGTCACTATCAAGAACAAGTACCCGCTACCTCGAATCGATGACCTATTCGATCAACTTAAGGGTGCGCAGGTGTTCTCAAAGATTGATCTACGGTCGGGATATCATCAGTTGAAGATTAGAGTTGGAGATATTCCTAAGACGGTGTTCTCTACACGTTACGGCTTATACGAGTTCACAGTGATGTCCTTTGGATTGACCAATGCCCCGGCATATTTTATGAACCTGATGAACAAGGTATTCATGGAGTACCTGGACAAATTCGTAGTGGTATTCATCGACGATATACTTATATACTCCAAGGACGATGAGGAACACGCGGAGCATCTACGACTCATCTTGGAAAAGCTACGAGAGCACCACTGTATGCAAAGTTCAGCAAATGCGAGTTCGGCTCAAGGAAGTCGCTTTTCTTGGCCACGTGGTTTCAGCGGAGGAGTAGCAGAGACCCCGCCAAGGTCGAAGCCGTTATGGAATGGAAGGCACCCAAGTCGTGACGGAAGTTCGGAGTTTCTTGGGCTTGGCCGGTTATTACCGACGGTTTATCGAAGGGTTTTCCACCGTAGCCCGACCTATGACTCAACTCCGAAGAAGGAAAAGAAGTTTGAGTGGAATGAGAAGTGCCAAAAAGCCTTCGACCAATTAAAAGAAAAGTTAACCCACGCCCCAATCTTGACCTTACCCGACAACCGGAAGGACTTCGTGATGTCTTGTGATGCATCCGGCAAGGCTTAGGAGGAGTATTAATGCGGGATGGGAAGGTCGTAGCGTATGCCTCGCGACGATTACGACCCCACGAAGAGAATTATCCCACACACGACTGGAATTAGCCGCGGTTGTACACGCATTGAAGATCGGAGACACTATCGATCGGGAACCACCGTGATGTGTATACCGATCACAAGAGCTTGAAATATTTCTTTACTCGCACTGATCTCAACCTACGACGAGGCGATGGTTGGAGTTGATCAAGGATTACGATCTAGGAATCCATTACCATCTCGGCAAGGCAAATGTAGTGGCCGATGCGCCGAGCCGCAAAGCCCAATGCAACCACATGGAATTGGGAGGTATGGCTAATGAGCTCCAGGAAGAAATGGCTTGACTCAATCTGCACCTGATTCCTCACGGAGAAGTGAACTCACCGGAAATCCGACCCCTACGAGAACTCAAATAGAAGAAGCCCAAAGAGGGAATGAGGAAACCCAGAAATCAAGGAACGCATGGCCATTGGACGCGCTAAGGAGTTTTCGGTAGATGACAAGGGAATCTTGTGGTACAAGAAAAGAATCTGCGTGCCTGAACAAGGCGGTTTGAGAGGATTGATCTTAAAAGAAGCCCACGAATCGGCGTATTCGTTACATCCTGGGAGCACGAAAATGTACCAGGATTTGAAAGGAGAATACTGGTGGTCCAATATGAAGAGGGATGTAGCCGAATACGTAGCCATGTGCGATGTGTGCCAAAGGGTGAAGGCTGAGCATCAACGACCAGAGCTTGCTGCAGCCACTCAAGATCCCGAATGGAAATGGGACGAGATAGGCATGGATTTCATAGTGGGACTACCCAAAACTGCGATCGGTTACGATTCCATTTGGGTAATAGTAGATCGGCTCACCAAGGCGCAGATTTATTCCCGTGAAAACTAACTACAACGGTGCCAAGCTAGCGGAACTATATATGAGTAGGATTGTATGTCTCCACGGTGTACCAAAGAGGATTATATCGGATCGTGGTACCCAATTCACATCTCATTTTTGGAGCAAGGTTCACGAGGCACTCGGCAGTCACCTCGCCTTTAGTACCGCTTACCACCCGCAGACTGACGGACAGACTGAGAGGACGAATCAAGTGCTAGAAGATATGCCGAGAGCACGTGCGTTGGATTTCACCAAGGATTGGGAGAAATGTTTACCGTACGCCGAGTTTTCCTACAACAATAGCTATCAAGCCGTCGAAGATGTCGCCAAATGAAGCTCTATTTGGTCGCCGATGCCGAACCCCATTAATGTGGTCGAAACCGGTGAACGAACCGTATTCGGGCCTGACATAATCAAAGAGGCCGAGGAAAAGTTCGCTTGATTCGGGACCGATTACAAACGGCTCGATCACGACAAAAGAGCTACGCGGACACCCGTCGAAGAGAATTGGAATTTAAAGAAGGTGACTACGTGTATCTAAAGGTCTCACCACTACGGGAACCCGAGGTTCAAGGTAAAAGGGAAACTCGCACCAAGATACGTGGGCCCATTCTTGATAAGCGCTAGGAGAGGAGAAGTGGCTTACCAATTGGAACCGCCCGAGAACCTCTCGATGTCCACCCAGTGTTTCACGTGTCACAATTGAAGAAATGTTTGCGACTACCGGAAGAGCAAGCTCCTTTAGAAGCCATCCAAGTCCACAGTGATCTTACCTACCCGGAGCATCCAATCAAAATATTAGACGAGGCGAGAAAAGAGGACACGAACCAAGTCATGGCGCATGTACAAAGTACAATGGAGCAATCACACGAAGAAGAAGCTACGGGGAGAGCGAAGAGTTCCCGAGGACGAGAATACCCACACCTACTCAAACCGGTAAGAAATCTCGGGACGAGATTTATTGTTAGGGGGTAGGTTTGTAACATCCTGAAAATCGAGAACCGAAATCGGAACGTAAAAATCAGAACTTTCAAAAACCTTGGCTTATTGCTTCTTCTCGGGTTTGTTGCTTCTTATTTGCCGGCTCGGTTGCATAAATTTAGTCGTGGTTAATTCCTTTTCGGTGTATTTGAAGGTTTCGGAGTTGTCAAAACGGAGGTGCGAAAGCCGCATCGGGGTTTAAGGGAAACCGAGAAAGCGCGGATTTGCAAAAGCGCGTTTTGGGAAATATAAAATAAAATTTTGGTTGGGAGAAGATAAATTAAGACACAAAATAAACAATAAAGTTCCGGGGTCGTACTCGAAATCAGGAAAGTTTTGGAAAAATATGGGAAAGGATATTGAAATTTGAAAGAAAAGAAAAAGGGATTTTTAAAATAAATAAATATGAAAAATATTATGGGAAAATAAAAGTGGAGAAAAGTTGGAAATATTATGTGAAAAATTATTTTGAATGAGGGAATTTATTTTGGAATTTTTAGAAGAGAGAAAAATAGAAATGGAAAATTAAAATGGGAAAATCGGGAAAAATCGGAAATAGCTTTGTTCATTGCGCTAGAGGTGCTCGACGCCGTGCACGGCCCGGCCGCGCGCGCGCCGTGCGTCGCCGGCCCGTACGCGCGCCGCGCGACGCGTGGCGCGCCACGCGCCGCGCCGCGCCCAACCGCGCCCCGGCCCCTACCTCGCGCGCCACGCGCCGCGGGCACGCGCCCGCGCCCGCGCGCGCCACGCGCCGCGCAAGCGCTCGACCGCGCGGACCCCGCGCGCCCGCGCCGCCCGCGCCCGCCCGCGTTGCGCCGCCGTACCCGCCGCGCCGCGCACCGCGCGCTCGCCGCCACGCGGCCGAGCCACGCCCGGACCCCACGCCGCGCGCGCACGCCGCGCCGGACCCCGCCGCGCGCGCGGCCGGCCCGCCGCGTTGCGCCCGCCGTACCCGCCTCCCGTGCACCGCCGCGTGTCACCGCCCGCGCCGCCGAGCCGGACCCTCCTTCCACCCCGCGCCCGAGCCCCCTTGGCGCGCCTATAAAGGCGGTGCCCCGCCGATTTTGCCGCACCGCCGCCGTTTTTCCCGCCGTTCCCGAGCACCGCCGCGAGGGCCGCCGCAATCCACGTGCCGCAGGGCGCAAAGCATCCCCGTGCCCCCTTGCTCCTCCTCGAGCCGCCGCCAGTAAGCCCCTTGCGCCGCCCTTTTGTCGCGGCGTTGCGTCGCTCTGTTTCGGCCGGTCACCGGTCGAACGGTTGGCGGCAAATGAACAGTGCGCCAGTGAAAAGAAAAAAAAAGAAAAAAAAGAGAAAAAGAAAAATAGGAATAATTTGGGATCCATGGTGATCTCGGGTCTAAGGACTTTGTACCAACACTACCCGAGACCAACTAATGGCACATTAATTCTGTAGTGTCTCATGGTGGGTCTATCCAACAATGTGTTCTCTAACACATATGTCCATGTTTATTGATTTGGTATCTCCATACCCATGATCTATGAGACATGATCATCAATCAATAAACATGCCGATCTTAGAATCATATTTGTTCCAACAATATGACATATGATCAGGGATCGTTTAGAAATAGATTCATACATATCGAGTCTCATAAATAAGTCACGTACTTATTGATCAATACAAGATGTCTATTTCATGGAACTGAATAACACTTTATTCATTTATACATAAACATTGACGTGATATCCAACATCTCCATGTTGCCTCTAGGGCATATCACTAACACAAGAGTCATGTGATCACATAAATTTCCAAGATTGAGCAAGATGCAGAGTGTTATCTTAGAAGACTCACCTTCGAATTCCTCTTGAATTCGCTCATTGTCGGACTCCAGCTTAGCTTTATCAGCTCTTGATTTCTTCAGATGGGTCTTGAGAGCATCAATTTCTGATAAGTTTTCTGCAATAAAAAGATTTGCTAACATCAAGATCAAGACAGATCACGCACATAAGCATAGAAAGATTAAGTTGATTAAACCTACTTCCGATCGAACCCCGGAGGTCGAGGTTTTCATCTCGGAGCATGGCAATCTCTTTTCGCAAGGCGGCTTCCTTAGCTATGGCTTCTTCCCTAGTGGCCTTGAGGTCCTGTTGAATGTTTTCTAGGGAATTCACATGAGGAACCAGTTTCTCAAGGGCATCCGTCTTGGCCATTGACTGGCAATATATTCTATGCAAGTGAGCTCATAATCACTTAATTGAAAGAAACCATGGGGTCATGACAGAGAAGATTGATACTCACGTTTAATAGCCGGGTTGCTTCGTTGAGGCTGTCCACAAGCATATCCCATTCCTCATTTTCTTTTTGCCTGTTCAAGATGATGCCTTGCTTCAAGCCTTCGGAGTCGCACCACTCAATTTTGATAGGAGGGATCCAATTCTCTGACGCTTGTAATCTGGGGATCTCCTACTCTTTGGCTGATCGATTTAAGGAAGGTGAATAAAGATAGAAGAAAAGATATACTGAAGACAAGAGACAAAAGGCTACTTTCAGGCTTACTGGTGTTGGCGGCCGAGTCCTCAACCGGTGCACTCCGACTACTCGTCCCTGCTCGGTTCACGTCCGACTGGTTTCCAGTCGGGACATCTTGATCGGCAGTCAGGAGCTCTTCCTCGACCGACTGGTTTTCAGCAGGGATTTCCTGGCTGGCAGTCGGGGGCTCATTCACTGGGACATCTCCATTGAAAGCCGGAGCTCTCCCGTGGGAGTGTTCTCACTCGGGAAAGGGCTTTGAGACCCTTGTTCTGCAGGCCTTGTCTCTCCGGTTGCTGCGGTCGGCATTGAGGCCTCGTTTTCTTTGGTAGGATCTATGTCCTGGGGTTTCCTGCAAGAAAGAAGATGAAGACAATTGGAATATGGATGGAAAGATTCTTAAGAAGACAACTTTGGTTATAAGATATACCTGTTTGATCGATGAATTTTAGGAGTAGATCTGGCAGACGGCTTCGGAGGGTTTATGTCAGCTTGAGGAGCTTGCATCTCATCATCTGAATTGTCAATCACCAATTTCCTCTTGCTCACTCACCTGCTGATGTCTTCACTGCTGGCAGCCCTTTTGTTGTCAGGCTCGGTTTTGATCTTGGGGCCGCCGGATGGTTTTTTGGCAGGTTGAGCTGGCACATCGTCGTGATGCACCTTGTATGGCCGGGATATGATAAGATCATTTGCCTGCAAGGAGGTTTTTGAGATACATCGAGAGATATAAAAGCTGAAGAAATTGAAGAAGTCGAGTTGGTTTACCGGAGCAGGAGGACGGTACAGACTATAAGGGAGAACTGGCATCTTGTGGCTGCGCTCAACCATGATCCCAGAGGAAAAAATTTTGTACATTCGAGTGCACAAGGTCTCGTAGCTCAGGGAATCGCGGTCCTCCCGATTGGGATCCTGTTCGCCCTCGTACTCGAATGCTGGCTTGGATCTCTCTTTGATGGGCGCCAGTCTGTTCTTGATGAAATACCGGGTAATTAGTTCTCCTTGGAGGCCTTTCTTTTTCAGCTCGAGAATGTTGGCCAGGAGTTTATTCGCCTCTATCCAATCCTGGCTTTCCAACATTGCGCTCCAGTTAGCCCTTTTGGATTGGTGGATGGCCGACAAAGTTGGGCAAACTGGGTTGAGGGTTCGAAATATAGAACCAGTTTGCGTGCCAGCCTTTGTTGGAGGATTTCAAGGGAAGGGAGAAGTAATATCTGCGGAGAGTCCCGCGGAGCTAGAAGCCTGCCCCGCCGACAACGCAAGGGTCATCTTTATTTGGGTGGGGCTTGACATAGAACATGCGACGGAAAAGGTTGAAATGAGGAAAGATGCCAAGGAAAGCTTCACAAACATGGATGAAGATTGCAATGTGAAGGATAGAGTTGGGGTTCAAGTGGTAGATTTGGAGGTCATAGTATTCGAGAATACCACGGAAGAACTCAAAAGTAGGAAGACCAAAGCCGCAATAGAAGAAAGAGGTGAAGACGACAATCTCACCAGTGTTTGGGGTGGGGAATTCTTCACCGGTCGTAGGACGCCAGCCAATGATTTCCTTGGGTGGAAGAACTCCATTCTTCACCATCTCCTGGAGGGTTGATTCTTTTACATCTGAGGTCGCCCACTGCTCAAAGGGGATTTCTTTCTTTCCCGCCATGGATGCAATCAGAGAGAGGATGGATCTAGTGCGGAAGATGGTTTTTTTTTGAGGAAATGTGGGAAGCTGGATGCGGATGGTGAGCTATGGTGGAGCTTGAATTCCTGGATGGAAGGCTTTGAGTGAGTGCGAGTTTAGGGTTTCTGTGAAGAACCTGTGCACAGGAGCGCGAAAGAGGAAATTTGGGAAGATGAAGTGGCGGGGATAACCTCGGTACTTCGATAAAGAATTAGGGTTTTGTTAAGTTTTCTCGTGAGTGGGCCGAGCCCATGAGAGACTTACGGCCCGGCTAAGGTGTGGCTTGATGCGTGTCCTTAGGAACTTAAGTGGATGGACTTAAGCAGATTTGCCCTGGCAATATGCATGTGTCTCATTGCCCAATACCTTTAAAATCCTTTCATACCGCGGATTGCACAACTTCATGAGAAGTTGGCACGATTGCAATTTGGAAGGTGACTAACAGTTAAGCATTTCATGGCTATCCTGATGACAGGGACTGTTTGGTTTTTTAAAGCGTTTGACTAAATGATTATGTCAATGCTATTTTGCCACCTTGGTGATCTCTTTCTGATTAAGACCGATATTATGGCAGGAGCTATTTAATATTTTGGTCATGTTTTTCAGATAACTGAAAAAGTTATGTTGAGTTTAATAACTCAGTTATTTCACCCATGAGGGTTGATTGAGCTATTTGTTCCGAGATGACTCGGGTAAATTGACTCGGATAAGCATGAGCTTGCCGAGTGCTTGGATTCATTATACACTATGCCTTAATTATCAGGTTATATGTTATATGATTTTTTATGAACGCTTTTAGCTTGAGCTAGGCGTTTATGTGAGTTCTTGACTATATGCTTAGTTTATTTTTTAACTAACCACATAGTCGGAGGCTACACCTAATTAGGTGCATCAGGAGATGCACCTAGGTATCCATTTTTATTTTTAAGAATTTTTGAGATGTTTTTCAGCCCTTCACAGTCTTTTTATCGGATAATGAAGCACTCGGGAGACTCAGGCAGAGATGATGGAACCACTCGGCAACATAAGCACTTGGCCAAGGAGTCATTTGGCTGAGCGTTATTTTGGTTCGAGGCAAAGTTATCTCGTCGACTGCGAAGGTCTCGGGGGCTACTGTGGAGATTATGGGAACCGGATACCCTCATGGCTAGCTTGTCCGATTAGTAATAGGGATAGGTTATGCTTCATGATTATGTAAACTGGTTATGACTTGGGTGTTACGTTACCAATGAGATAAGGTAACGACTCATAGTCATAACTTGGTAAGATTGAGGAGTCCGACATAGAATATGATAGGGTCTCCGATCCGTAAGCCCACCCTCCAAGACTATATAAGGGGGGTAAGGGGCGTCCCTTGAGGGATATGCGATATACTAGATCAAGAGATCAATAAAGACACTCGGAGGATCGAATCCCCAAAACAGGAGTAGGGTATTACCTCACGAGAGGGCCTGAACCTGTCTAAACCCTTTTTCCTACTTAACCCATCGTGTTTGGCGACTTGACTGCACCCCCAATTTCTATTGACGAAACCAAGTTTCGACAACCACACATTCGAGGAGAGGATTCAAACCTACCAGTTAACTTGCAGCTTACATTGTTAGCCAATTGGGCAGATCATACGTTTCGATTAGTTATATACAAAGTGATTACACTTTATTTATACTGTGTGTTTGAAAGTTTTTCAATTCAAAATTATTAAATGTTGTATAGCTGTTTCCGTCCATCAAACACATCTGCAACTAATTCCTTTGAAGCCAGTGACAGACCTATAAATTTTTAATAGTCTAGACGAACCACGAACTAAGTAATCGATAATACCAATCATGCAAACATATCAATCATTAATATAAATAAAATTTTAGGCTTAAAGTCATTGTTCAATAGACTAGGTTAAAGGTACGAGACAGATGCATCTTTCGAGTCTCAGTATTATCGAAGAATAGTAGCTTCATCAAGTGATTTGAATAGCCCCCACTCAACATAACAAACCATCAAGTGGTTGAACCAATTATCAGCAATCTTATTGTGTAATTTAGACTTAATATTTTTTATTGCTAGAAAGATCTTTTAACTGTAGCTGTTGACACCGGCACTAACAAAGCCAATTCAATGAGCTTGTAGACCAATGGAAAAACCAAATGCTTTTTAGTTTCAATCATCTTTACAGCTAAACTTTTGATATCTATGTAAGAAGAAAATAAAGCATGCCTCCTCAGATGAACAATGTAGGTCTCAAGTTGTTCCCTTATTATTGCACGGTCATGATCACTGAAATCCCCCCATAAATTTCAGTAAGGCGAGCAAGCTTGTTGACATCAAACTTAGAAAAGGAGTTCTTTGGATAAGACAAGAGAAGCACATCAATAACTTCGTAATCATTTCATCAAATCGATGATCCATTTCAACACATATTTTGTCAAGAACAACATAAAAAATCTCGGCATGATAATAATGAAGATTTGTAATAGTAAATCCATCACGCCTTTAACAACCCCTCACCAGTATCGCTTCAGACATATTTGAAATAGGAATACCCTTCACTTCACAAAATTATGTCACCTCATCAAATAAGTCATCCCATCCACTTTCTCTCATGGTGTTTAGACGAGTTTTTACATCCTTAACAAGCAGAATATGCAATAAACAACAAAATTGTTAATATCCTTTAACCAAACCAATGATAATAAGAAATAATGGTACGGTAGATTAAATTTTAACCTCAAAGCATTAACAATGTTAATATCCTTTCTTTGTAGAAGATGTGATAGCTCATTTGTGATTCCAAGCAACCTTAGCATAAGCTTCAAAATGAAAACAAATTGGAAACACTCCATTTTCTCTATGAAACCAGCTGCCGAACCCATATTGTGTACGAGGAGAAGTCAGATTTGTTGGCTGTGTTGGACCCTTCAAAATATATGTTCTTCTAACTTGGTCTCAAATTTCAGGAGCATACTCTTATATTGGTTTTCTAAGGGTTGGATCACATAGGATTTCATTAGGATCAAACTCACTGTCTCCTTGGTTTTGTTGTGAATGTGGATGATTTAGTATTTCATCATGTTGCCCTTCAAAACTTTCATCAAGTCTATGGATTTCAATG
Organism: Oryza australiensis; assembly: GCA_019925245.2. Taxonomy (NCBI): domain Eukaryota; kingdom Viridiplantae; phylum Streptophyta; class Magnoliopsida; order Poales; family Poaceae; genus Oryza; species Oryza australiensis. Next base: position 188,609 of record JAIFGZ020000484.1, read on the forward strand.
GGATCAATATGGTTCCTTGTATGAACTAAAAATCGCCTCATCCCAGCATTAAATTCGAACTTTACTTTAAGAAATAAATATTAATAGTGATAGACTAATAACGATATGTCAAAGTAACTCTGAAATTTGTAAGTACCGAAAAATATTTACCTGATTGGCTAAAATTTCTTTGTCTATCTGCCATTTTTTACGCTAACCTTATAACAACGGCTTCAATCAAAATATCAAAATACCATCTCTGCCTCCAAGAAGTCGGTGATCTTGAGCCTGTCCTCTATCGGATGTACGTCTCTCCTAGAGAATCCGCCGCTCTCACGCACCCAAAACCTGCTAGGCCATGCATCAACTAGTTAGTGCCTCACTTGGGTCTATTTAATTAGGGTTCATTCTCTCAGACCATAGGAAATGAAAAGCACATGGCAGAAATTGGATATCATGGCATATAACATCCTATAAAATTTCCCAACATGTGAGCATTTACATAGGAAAAAGTTCCCATAGAATTTCAATCATATGACAATTCCTTATTCTAAACACCAATTCATCACATCCAATTATAAATCTAAAATAATATTTGGAGGAGATTTTATTTTTAAGTGAATGAAAAGCCAATAAATTTGAAATACGATTTATAGCAATAATTCTAGTAGGTATTTTAGTCGTATTCTTAGAACAACTACAAACGACATGGCAAGCACTGAAGAAAAAAATTGATACTAACAAGTACACTGTAGTGACAATTGGGCAAGCAATTGGGCAATTGGAAATTGTATTCTTTAGTCTGTAGCAGCTACCAGCAATTTCGGCAAGCACTGCAAGGCCGCAACTCGCAAGGGACGACGCCGACGCTACCGCGCCCCGCTCGCGGCGCGTTTGGGCTACTTGCGCGCCGTCGCCCGACCGACGCCCGCCGCTCCCCGTTGCCGTCGTGACGTCGCCCGATCATCTAAACCGCAAGTGCCACCCTCCCCGATGCCGCTACGGCGCCACCTCGACCGCCGAAGACCGCAAGCGCCGCCACCTAATGCGCTGGGCGGCTAGCCCCATCCGATCGGCTTCCCTCGCTATCACCGGTCCCGTCGAGCGTCGACGTCTCCCCCTGGCGGCGCCCAGCCCCGTGGCACGCCCGCTAATGCCACCCACCCGCCGCCACCTGTCTGTCACACCCCGAGGTGTTTTCCCCTTTTAAAAATCGAAAGAAAAATCACAAGAAAAATAGTTGGAATTTAACCTGGAGCGAACAAATAATATTTTTAAAAGCAAAAATCTAAATGAAAATGGCATGGTAGGATTTTTCTTAAATTCTACATGTCAAAATACACTAACAGGATTTTTAGTGGAATTTTCAGAGCACTAGAAATAATTTTTAAGCAATTAAAATCGAAATCAAAATTAATAAATCCTGGAAAAATCCTTTTTCCCTCTCCTCTGTCCCTTTCCCGCCCAAACCGGCTCCGTGGCCGCCGCCCAATCCTCCCACGCGCGCTCTCTCTCTCGCGGCCGGCCGAAGGCCACGACCCGCTAGCCCTCGCGCCGCAAATAAGTCTATTTTGCCTCCCGTTTCCCCGAGACCCCGACAGCGGGCCCACCTGTCAGCTGTCATCCACCTCCAGCCGCCCGCTGGCGCCATTACCGCCCGCCCACCCGTGCGGATCTCACGTCACCGGCCACCCCGCGCCCGGGATCCCTCCACCTTTAATTCTCGCCCCTTCCGCCGCCTTAATCGCCTCGCCGCCTCTCCCGTGCCCTTTATGGCCGGAATTGATCGCCGGCCATTATTTCCCCTTTTCTCTCCCTCTCTTAACTCTGGCGAGTAAATCCTCTCTCATCCGGTCGCCACCGACCTCCCCGTGCCTATTTAAGCCTCCTCGGCCTCGCCGTCCTCCCCACACTCTCGCTCAAGCTCTCCTCGCTCTCTTTTACTCTCGCGACGTGCGCCCTTGCTCTAGAGCTAGCCACCAGCCTTCGGCCACATTTCCCGCCGCCCGAGCTGTTCCGGACCTCGCCGCCGCCTCCATCTCCGGCGCTGGCGTCCGTTCTCCCTCGGCCGCCCTTCCCCGCGCTCTTCCACCGCCGTTTTTGCCGTCGCCGTCATCGTCTTCCCCATCTCCGGTGATCCCCGCGGTGAGTCACCCCTCCCCGTCCTCTCGACCGTTCGCGATGCCGCTTGCGAGTGCGTATAGGTCCACCCGCGCGTGAGCCGCGCCACTCCGCCGCCTCCGCCACCATGCGCCGGCGTCCGGATGGCGCCGGTCGGGCAGCGGCCGCCGGCTGCCGTGAGCGCCGTGCGCCCGCGCCGTCCGAAACCGCCACGTCCCTCTCGAGTCGTCCGATCTGCGTTGGCGGATCGGCGCGCTTGCTCCCGCTCACCCGCGTGGCACGCCACGTGGCCGCCACCTCGGCGCCACATGTGCGCCACGTGGTTCACCACCCGTCCCGGCCCGTGGACCCAGTCCACCATGGACCGGCGCTCCCGTGGCCGCTGACGTCAGCCCTTGGCTGCTGACGTCAGCCCTAGCCGATGACATCGTCCCGGGCGTTATTGGACATTAATTTATTAAGGACTTTTTATGTTTCAGTAAAAAACACAGAAAACTTCTAAAAACCATATCTTTTCAATCCGAGCTCCGTTTTAGTCCATTCAAATTTCATTAAATTCATAAAAATGCCAAGAATACATTAAAAATGGTTTTGTTCCCTGTTTCAGTAGCATTTTGGCCTTTTTTTTGAAGTGCTTTGTTTGTCGTGTAGACCCCGATATTTCCTCCGACCTGGTGTATTTTGAAGTGGTCGCGGAGTTTTTCCAGTCCGAAGAGCAACGCAAGTCATGCTTTATCATGACAAATGGTGGGCTGTGGGTGCTGTGGTTGTGATAGTGGTGCCCATGGCATTTAAGGACCGGTTCACAGGAAACATCGAAAGAATGACCGTACAAATCACAAGCCAGAATGGGCAACGGTGGGTCCTATAGTGTAGCTCTTCCTAGTCGACGAACCCAGGAGAGGGTGAGCGGGATGGAGTGCCAGTCGGCCCTGGTATAAGGGTTGCTGGGCTGCCGGATTCACCGAGGCACTTGGAGGGGGGCTGCCCACGTCCCAGGGACGAGAGTGGGGGCAAAACCTTGGTGTGGTTTGCTTGGTTAGTGGGGGGGGATTTATATGAAAGGTCCTACCATAGCCCCTTTCCGGGGTACCGCGGCGGTATTCCGACGCACGGGAAGCCGTGTTGTGGGGCTGTGTCTTGTAGGTACAGTTGTACACCTCTGATCAGAGTAAAGCTATTCGAATAACCGTGCTCACGGTTATAGGCGATCAACCGACTTCACCGTGATTAGTCCCACACTGTTAAAACCTGATTAATGGAACATGACTAGTATAGTTGGATGGTTTGGGCCTGTCGCAACGTGGGAATAACGTTGGACAGTGTTGGCTTTCAATATAAATTAAATACTAGAACTACTACCGTTTTGTCGTGTTCAAAACTCCTTTGTTTTGCAAAACCCTAGTTGTTTGTGCTAAAGGCAACCCGAGGCAAATCCTTGTCTTCCTCCTTGCATTCATACCCTCTATTTTTCGGTATGACTTGCTGAGTACATGGAAGTACTCATCCTTGCCTCTTCACCAGAACCTGAGCAAGAAGCCGAAGAAGAAGATGAAGTTGAGTAGGCTTTGTCCTGCACTCTAGAAGATGCCTGTGGAATGGTTGAAGCCACGTGGCCGGCGTCAAGCTTAGGCTTAAGCCTCTTTTCTTTTTCCACTGCTCTTTTGTAATCTTTTTGTAATATTTCTAAGACGTGGAACTATAATATCAACAATTGTCGTATGTGTACCCTGGCTGGTCCTGGACAGGGATTTTAATACACATATAGCTTCAGAAATTCTGGTCTGAATTTCTGAGCATGACAAGGTTGTATTAGAGCCAATTCCATACCGTAGGAAAAGCCAAATGGAAAAACCCTAGGAGCCCTATGAACATTTCATATGCATAAGTTTTGCCATTTGGAGTCATTTCGGGAAAATGGGTCTCTGTTTCCTCGGGGTTGGGGAGAATTTTTAGCGTCTTTCAAAACAGAGAATTTTGAAAACCATGTCGAGTCTAAGTGATAGGACTTTGAAGCTAAATTTGCAAAAAAACCATTTGCAATCTTATTCGACCGTCAATCAGGATTTTTCTAAGGAAGCAAAGTACTAAGTCAAGATAGGAGGGAATGGCCGTTGATTTTATACCTATTATAACTAAGCATCTATTTTAAGCATTACCTCATCATCTAGGGGATGTCGTTAGAAGCTTTACTTACCCTCATGAAAAAGTTTCTCAAAAACCCTTCTTTTTTCGTTTACTTCACTTGAGTCCTTTTATCATTTATCTAACTTGAGTTTGAGCATGCATTGATCCCCTACCTTGTCTTATCTAGATGGCAGGCCGTCCCATCACCCACAACGGTCAGGGTCTGAAGGGTTTCGTCACGGAACTGGCAAGGATGGCTTTGGCAATAGGCTATCCTGGTGCTCCCGAGTACACCGTCGTCTCACCTTTCGGCAGCGAGTTGCCCCATCAGGTCCGTTTGGAGATGCACGGTTTCGTCGGCACCAACATCCCGAACATGGTGGTCACTGCTTCGGGAGGAGCGGATGAGCATGCCTGCCAAGAGGCTGCTTAGCTGATTCTGGCCCAGATGAGGGAGATGCATGACTACCATCTCCGCTACTCTGCCTACCGTTTCCATCCCTGGTGCGGAAGCTCGTCGGTGGTCAGCTCCTTCCAATCCGTTGAAGGAGAGAATGACACCACCTTCTCTCACATGAGGACTGTGATTGAAGGGCTGGACAAGATACATTCAGACCTGCACATGGCAGCCAAAGCCCTGAATGACCAGAAGATTCTGAGGATCAAGAGCCTGAAGGATGAGGTGGATCGCCTCAAGAAAGAAATCGCCATCCTGAAAGGGCTGCCACCTCCCAACATCCTTCGAATCAGGATCACAACTCGGAAGAACACCAAGCCCCGGTGCGGATGCAGCTGGCGCCTAGGGTTCCCCTTCCTGCTCCGCCTCCTTCCCCAGCTCCTGCACTAGTTCCAGTTCCTACTCCTGCTCTGGTCCCCGCTCCGACCCTGAGCAGAGGAGGAGGATGGATCTCCGTGTCTAGCAGCAGCAGAGGGAGTAGCAGTGGCAGCTCCAAGAGCCTAGGCAGAAAAGAGGAGTTAGCAAGCTCTTGAAGCCGCTCGAAGGAAAAGGAAGACGAAAGCGCCCAAGGGAGTGGTTTCGACTCCACCGACCGCGGAAGCCGCTCCGACCCCTAGAGTGTCGCCACCCTTAGCTTACCGTTTTCCTTAGTTTTCCTGCTTGTTTAGTTGTTGTGTGTTAGAAGTGTTGTGTGTGGGGTAGCGGTCAACCTGTATCAAGTGTGGGTATGGGTTGTCCAGTTAAGGAGGTTGAGTGTGTTTTAAGTGTTTTAATAAAGAACAGATCAAAACAAGTAATAAAGTTCAGCTTCTCAGTCCAATCTGTTTTACTTCTTCTCTCGCCTTATTCGTTCCGCACCTTCAGATGGTGAACACCAGGAACGGCAGCACCAACACCAACACTGAGTCAGCAGAAAACAACACCAGAGCTAATGGAACAACCTCACCTCCTCCACCCGAGAACATCACCTTGGCTCAAGTCTTAGCCAACCAGACCCAAATGATGGCTGCAATGATGCAGCAAATGCAACAGTAGCATCAACAGATGCAGTTGCAAATGATGCAACAGTTTCAACAGCAGAACCAGAACCATAACGACCAATTCGCACCACCACTTCCCCCTCAAAGCAAATTGTCGGAGTTTCTCTGTGTCCGACCCCCAACCTTCTCTAGCACCACAAATCCCATGGAAGCTCAATGCCATAGAAAAAGAAAATGGACCTACTTCAGTGCATAGACCAAGAAAGGATGTCTTTTGCAACCCACCAACTCCAAGGACCCACCTTGGCATGGTGGGACAATCTCCTAGTCACTCGTCGGGCGACGCACTGCCGATCACTTGGCGAGGAATGCACGCACAATTTCGGAAAGCACACATTCTGGAGGGGTGGTGGCACGAAGAAAAGGGAGTTCGAGATCCCTTGAGCAAGGCAACCGAACAGTCACGGAATACCTGCATGAGTTTAATCGCTTAGCATGTTATGCACCGGAAGATGTGCGCACTGACGGCAAGCGTCAAGAAAAGTTCTTGGCTAGACTTGATGATGAGTTAACGGACAAGCTCATCTCAGGTGCATACGCCGATTTTGAAAAAACTGGTCGACAAAGCTATTCGTCAGGAAGATCAGCGCAACAAGATGCTTAAGAAATGGAAGGCCGTTTAGTTCAGACCACAGCCTCAACCAGGGAACCCCCAATGACCACGTTTCACTCCCGGAGGTCAGGGCGGACCTAGTACCATGATCGTTCGCCAGCATCGACCTTACCACCCTGGAAACTTCCAAAACAGTGAAAGCCGCTTTGGGCAGCCGCAACGGAATCCCGCCCCGCGTCCACCGATGGCGCAGCCGCCACTGCAACCCAAGCCAGCACCGCTGAAGGACTCAGGATTTAAACCTGGCAACTGTTTCAACTGTGGAGAACCTGGACATTTGGCAGATAAGTGTCCAAAACCCAAGCGTACACCCCGGTTCGTCCAGGCCAAGGTGAATCATGCTTCAGCGGAGGAAGCACAGGATGCACCGGACGTGATACTGGGTATGTTTCCTATGAACTCCTTTACCGCATCAGTCCTGTTTGATTCGGGTGCAACCCATTCTTTCATATCAAAAGCATTTGTGAGGACACATGGGTTGTCGGTTCTGAAACTTAAGATACCATGCGGGTTCAATCCCCCGGGAAACATTTGAACACCACCCACTTCTGTCCTTCGGTGGCAATAGAAATTCAAGGATCCCTCTTTCTAGCCAACCTTATCCTTCTGGAATCACAAGGCCTAGATGTCATCCTTGGGATGGACTGGCTAATCGTTATAAAGGCTTGATCGATTGCACGAGTCGCACGATCACCTTGACCAGTGGTGAAGGGAGGGAAGTAATTTTCCACTCCCCTAAACCGTCAAGGGGAATAGCAAGCCTGAATCGGATCTCAATCAAGGAGAAACCTGAAGGGGAAGGAAAAGACCCAAAGAAGTTAGAGGATATTCCCATGGTTTTCAAGTACCCGGATGTCTTCCCAGAAGAGAAATAGAGTTTCGGATTGACCTGATTCCCGAGACTGCTCCAATCCACAAGAGGCCTTACAGAATGGGGGCCAATGAGTTGGCAGAGGTTAAGAAGCAAGTGGACGAACAGTTATAGAAAGGATATATATCCGTCCAAGCACATCGCCCGGGGGTGCTCCAGTAATATTTGTGGAAAAGAAGGATAAGACCAAGAGGATGTGTGTTGACTATCGCACACTCAACGAGGTCACTATTAAGAACAAGTATCCTCTTCCTCGGATTGATGACATGTTTGACCAATTAAAGGGAGCAAAGGTGTTCTCTAAGATAGACCTACGTTCAGGCTACCATCAGCTAAGGATTCGAGAGGAGGACATTCCCAAGACCACTTTCATCACTCGATATGGTTTGTACGAGTGTACGGTCATGTCCTTCGGACTTACCAATGCCCCAGACTTTTTCATGAACTTGATGAACAAAGTGTTCATGGAATTCCTAGACAAGTTCGTCGTAGTGTTCATCGACGACATCTTGATATATTCCAAGTCAGAAGAGGAACACGAGCACCATCTCCAGTTGGTACTCGAAAAGTTAAGAGACCACCAGCTCTATGCTAAGTTTAGCAAATGTGCTTTCTGGTTGAAGGAGGTGCAATTCCTCGGACACATCGTGAATGCCCAAGGTGTCGCAGTGGATCCCTCTAATGTGGAACCAGTCACCAAATGGACTCCACCCAAAATCGTCACCCAGATCAAGAGTTTTCTAGGACTTGCGGGATATTACCGTCGGTTCATCGAGAACTTCTCAAAGATTGCCAAGCCAATGACACAGTTGTTAAAGAAGGATGAAAAGTTTAGATGGACTGCTGAGTGCAACAAGAGTTTTGAAACTCTTAAGGCCAAGCTGGTGTCTGCACCAGTATTGATTTTGCTGGATCAAACCAAGGACTTTCAAGTCTACTGTGACGCATCACGCCAAGGATTAGGATGTGTGCTGATGCAAGACGGAAAAGTGGTCGCATATGCCTCACGTCAATTGCGCCCACACGAGACAAACTATCCAACCCATGACTTGGAGCTAGTGGCAGTCGTCCACGATTTGAAAATATGGCGACATTACCTCATCGGTAATCGATGTGAAATGTATATGGATCATAAGAGTCTGAAATACATTTTCACCCAGCCAGATTTGAACCTCCATCAGCGAAGGTGGTTGGAGTTGATCAAGGATTATGACCTAAGTATACACTATCATCCTGGCAAAGCTAACGTGGTAGCTGATGCATTGAGCCGAAAGAGTTACTGCAACTCTATCCTCATAAAAGGGAGATGTGAACAGTTACAACAGGACCTGGAATGCCTGAACCTGGGAATTGTCGAACCTGGATTTGTGGCCGCTCTTGATGCCCAACCCACACTCTTAGACCAAATTCACATAGCTCAAGCATTTGATGCTGACATAACTGAGCTTAAGAAGAACATGAGGGTTGGAAAAGCCCGCGACTTCACGGAGGACGAGCATGGAACGATCTGGATGGGCACAAGGATGTGCGTACCAGAGGATAAAGAACTAAAAAAGTTAATCCTAACCAAAGCTCATCAGAGTCAGTATTCAATCCACCTCGAAAGCACCAAGATGTACCAAGATCTTAAGGAGAAATTTTGGTGGGTCAGTATGAAAAGAGATATCGCAACGAGTGAACACCAAAGACCAGCAAGGTTACTACAGCCACTCCAAATCCCGAAGTGGAAATGGGAAGAAATCGGAATGGACTTCATCACAGGATTACCCCGGACCTCGTCAGGGTACGATTCTGTCATGCCCAGAAATTCACACCAGAATTTCTGCAGCTAATTTGTGCATTTCACCCTCGTCCAGGCATCAGCCGAGGTACACAAATCGACGTTATTGATAATACAGAATCCTCGTCTTAGAAACAATATAAAAGAGTTACACAAATGCAGCGGAAAAGAAGATAAAACTGACTTAAGCTAAACTTGACACGAGCGAAGCAGGACGCCAACACCACAGCTAAACCTTGACGAGAACAAGCCTACACCTCCTCGAAGACCTCGATCTCAACCTCTGGCACTGAAGGGGGAAAAAGAAGCAAGGCTGAGTACAACCACCGTACTCAACAAGTCACACCGGAAAAGGGGACATGATGCAAGATAAATAACAAGGAAAGGTCAAGAGGTTCAATGTGCATAAACAGCGTTTGCAGAATATAATAACAATATTTGAAGATAGTAAAATAGTAGTAATATTTAAGCAGTATTAAATAAACTCTGTCTAACGCTCAAACCACGTTGCGACAGGCCCATCCATCCACCGCACTAGTTATGCTTCAACATTTCATTCAAATAAATAAGTGCGACTAATCAAGGTGAATCCGGTCGATCGCCCGTAACCGTGGGCACGGCTATTCGAATAGTTTTTACTCGATCGAGGTGTACAACTGTACCCACGGGACACAATCCCACAACACGTTACCGTGCGCCGGTGCACCACCATGGTGCCCGGAAAGGAACTGTGACAGACCCTTCACATAACCCCTCTAGTCAATCGTACCACACCAAGGTTTCGCCCCCATTCCCATCGGGCAACGGGCAGCCCCTCTAGTGCCGCGGTGAATCCGGAAGCTGATCAACCCTTAAAACCGGGGCCGACCCAACTCCATCACGCCCACCCTCTCTAGGATACGTCAACTAGAGACAGCTACGCTACAGACCCAGCCATTACCTATGCTGGCTTGTGGTATGCACGGCATTTCTTGCAGGGTTTCCCGAGAACCGGTCCTTAATCGTCATGAGCACGCTAACCAAAGTCCAACCATGTGCTCACGACCCACCTTCTCTTAATTCAATATTATTAGAAACAGAGTCACCACTTAACATCATCTGAGAGTTAACTTCCAGTAATAAAACTTGATTAGTGTGATTCCCTTAAGTGAGCTAGTTGCGCTAAGCATAACTAAGCAAACCTTAAGCTATCATCTAGTCATATTGAACCCCAAGTTATCAATGGTATAAGGTAAACAATCCTATGGTCGAGTACAATAGGTATAAACATCCCATGAAATGACATTCTAAAACATATGCGTATTTAAAAGAAAAAGAGATATTTACATAAAATAGGTACAATATGGTCAATGTAAGGTATGACTTGCCTTGCTCGGAGACCGAGGAACCTCGGCGACTACTTCGAAGAGAACGGGCTCGCCGGAAAACTCGGGATCTACACGACAAACAAAGCACTCAACAAACACCCTAAAAAGTCTACTGAAACAGCACTGAAAAGTATTTTTAATGGATTCTTGACATTTTTCTGGATTTAATGAAATTTGAATGGGCTAAAACAGAGCTCGGATTCAAAAGATATGAATTTTAGAAGTTTAATTGCGATTTTTAACTAAACGAAAAGATTAAAATGATTTATTGCGCAATTAAGCCCCGGGTGACGCAAGCATGGCGCAAGCGGTAGGGCTGACGCCGTCGGCGCAAGCGGCCGACGTAAGCGGCGCGGGCGCGGTCCACGGTGGACCGAGTCCACGGACGGCGGAAGAGGCGGGACACGCGGCGCCATCGGTGAGGGAGGCGGCGATCGGACGGCGGCGCTTGCGCGCGAGAGCGGTTCGGATCCGCCCGATCCGAAGGATCGGGCGGTGCGGATCGCGGCTAGGGTTAGGGTTCGGGCAGCGGCCGAGGGGACACGCGGCGGCCATCCGGCGTGCGGCGGCCGGATCGAACGGCGACGGATCGATCGCGATCGGACGGCGTGGATTCTCCGATCCGAAGGATCGGACGGCCGCAGGAAGCGGCGCTAGGGTTAGGGTTTGGGCGGCGGCGGCTCGAGCTCGCCGCCGCCATGGCCGCGGGCGGCCGGCCGAGCTCGGCGGCACCGGCGACGGCGGCGGAGGGTACTACGGGTGCGGGAACCATGGCGGAGGGCGGAACGAAGCGCGCGGGAGCGGTTCGGGAGGAGACCCAAAAAACCGAAGAGGAAAAGAACGGCGGCGCACTCACCGGCGACGGAGACGACGACGATGGCGACGGTGGATTTGGGGCTAGCGCAAGGGAAACAAAGGGAAACGCGTGGCGGCGAAGGGGAGTTTTATAGGGGTACCACGAGACCAAAACAAACATGGAAACGGCGCGGATTCGTCGCGGTTGCTCACGGATTCGGAGAGAGAGGGGGAAACCATCGGCGGCGGATTCCGCGCGGATAGGGTTTCCATCGGGCGCGAGGGCTGCGGAGAGGGAAACGGCGTCGCGAGATTGGGCCCGGCACGGGGCCGACGTGGCTTGGATTCAAACGGAAAGGAGCGGAGCGGCGGCGCGCATGGCGGGCGGCGGCCGGACCGATCGGGCGCGGGGACGGGGGCGATGGCGGGACCCACCCATCGGTGACTCGCGGGCGAGGGACGCTCCGCGGACTTGCGCGTTGTGGCGGGCGTTGCGGGCCTCGGCCCACGACCGAGGCGCGCGCACGCGAGCGGCTTGGGCTGGGGAGGGGACCGCCCAAAGGGAAGAGCGGGAGTACTGTGCAGCCCATACGGAAAAGAAAAGAAAAAGGGAAAAAGGATTTTTGGGGGCTTAATTAAATCCTAATTCTTATTTAATTTATTAAAAATACTTAGAGTGCTCTAAAAATTTCAGTAAAAATCCTGTTAGCGTATTTTGACATGCAGAATTCAAAAAAATCCTACCATGTCGTTTCCATTTATTGATTGTATTTTAAAATTATTGGTTGGCTCCAGGTTAATTTCAGAAATTCTGATTATTTCAGGGTAAATTATTTAAATAAATTAGGGAAAAACCCAGGGTGTGACAACCTACCCCTTAAACGGAATCTCGACCCCGAGATTCGGAGGTACCGCGAAAAGGTGTGGGTGCGCGGCCTTTAGCTCATCTTCTCGTTCCCAAGTAGCTTCTTCCTCGGAGTGATGAGTCCATTGAACCTTGCAAAACCCGATAACCTTGTTCCGAGTCCTTCTCTCGCCGATCTCGAGAATACGTGTTGGTCTCTACGTATGTTAAGTCCTCTTGGATTTCGATCCAGTCCGGACTCGCCCGTTCTTCCGGTACCCTTAAACACTTCTTTAACTGGGACACATGAAACACGTCGTGAATACCAGTCATGTTGGAGGGAAGCTCCAGCTGATAGGCCACTTCTCCTCGACGTTCCCGAATCCTGTATGGTCCCACGAAACGTGGTGCCAACTTACCTTTGGTTTGGAAACGGTGTACTCCCGGAGTGGTGTAACGCGAAGATACACAAAATCCCCGCTTCAAAAGCGAGGTCTCTTCGACGATTATCTCGCGTAGCTCTTCCGTCGGGACTCGCAATCTTCAACCTTTCCCGAATCGTTCGGACCTTTGCCTCGCTTCACTTATTACTTGTGCCAAACAAGCGGCGTTCACCGTCGATCCCAAAAAGGGGTGTGCGGCATTTCCGTCCATACAAGTGCTTCATACGGTGCCATTTGAATGCCGGCTCGATAGCTGTTGTTGTAAGAGAATTCGCATAGGGCAAGCTTTTGTCCCACGCTTTTCCAAAATCGAGCGCGCATGCTCTCAGCATGTCTTCCAAAACCTGATTCACTCTCTCAGTTTGACCGTCTGTTTGCGGATGATAGGCCGTGCTAAAATTCAAACGGGTATCGAGCTCTTCTTGCAACTTCTTCCAGAACTTGAAAGTAAACTGACTTCCCCTATCGGACACGATCTTCTTGGGCACGCCATGCAGACACATGATCCTTGCGAGATAAAGCTCTGCTAGCTTCTTCCCTGAGTAGGTAGTATGCACTGGTATGAAGTGGGCCACCTTGGTGAGTCGGTCCACCACGACTCAAATTGAGTCATATCCGGACGTGGTGTGGGGTAAACCCGTGATGAAATCCATTCCAATTTCTTCCCATTTCCACTCTGGAATCTGAAGTGGTTGCAATATTCGGCGGGCCGTTGATGTTCCGCCTTAACCCGCCGACAAACATCACAAAGTGCAACAAACTCAGCTATCTCCCTCCTCATACCGACCCACCAAAACTTTTCTTTAAGATCTTGATACATCTTTGTACTGCTCGGGTGAATTGAGTATTGGGTTTGGTGAACTTCCGTAAGGATCATTTTTTTCAAATCCTTGTCTTCTGGCACACACAATCTCTTTCCCATCCAGATTGTGCCGTGTTCGTCTTCCGTAAAACCACGAGCTTTTCCGACTCTCATGTTCTTCTTGAGTTCGGCCATCTCGGGATCTGATGCCTGAGCAGCCCGAATTTGATCAATGAGAGTGGGTTGGGCTTCCAGAGCAGCCACAAAACCAAAATCCACCACTCGTAGATTTAGATACTCGAATTCCTGCTGCAACTAGTCACACATTCCTTCGACACTGAGGGTGGTGCAGTAACTCTTTCGGCTTAGTGCATCCGCAACCACATTAGCTTTGCTAGGGATGGTAGTGTATCCCTAAATCATAATCTTTAATCGGTTCCAACCATCTTCTCGTCGGAGGTTTAAATCCGGTTGGGTGAAAATGTACTTAAGACTTTTATGATCCGTATATACTTCACAACGGTTACCAATTAGGTAGTGTCGCCGGATCTTCGTGCATGAACCACTGCGGATAACTCCAGATCATGAGTTGGGTAGTTGTTTTCGTGTGGGCGCAATTGACGAGATGCATAAGCGACCACTTTGCCTTCTTGCATCAACACACATCCCAACCCTTGGCGAGATGCATCGCAATAAACTTGGAAGTCCTTTGCCGGGTCTGGCAGGATCAACACTCGTGCAGACACCAACTTCCTCTTAAGCTCTTCAAAACTCTTGTTGCATTCTGCCGACCACTTAAACTTCTCATCTTTCTTCAACAGTTGAGTCATCGGCTTGGCGATTTTGGAGAAGTTCTCAATGAAGCGGCGGTAGTAACCCGCAAGTCCAAGGAAACTTCGGATCGCGTAACCGTTTTAGGTGGGGTCCACTAGGTAACCGATTCCACATTTGCTTGGATCCACGGCTACTCCTTGGGCATTCACAATGTGGCCGAGAACCGTACCTCCTTTAACCGAAAGCACACTTGCTAAACTTGGCATTGAGTTGATGATCTCTCAACTTCTCGAGTACTATCCGAAGATGTTGCTCATGATCTTCCTCCGACTTAGAGTAGACCAAAATGTCGTCAATGAACACCACCACAAATTTATCCAAGAACTCCATAAACACCTTGTTCATCGATTCATAAAGAAGGCCGGTGCGTTGGTTAACCCAAAAGACATGACCGTACACTGCATGTGCCATACCGGTGGTGAAAGCGGTCTTGGGAATGTCCTCTTCCCGAATTCTCAACCGGTGATAGCCCGATCGCAGTCTATCTTGGAAAATACCTTGGCCCCTTTTAGTTGATCGAATAAATCATCAATCCGTGGTAGGGGATACTTGTTCTTGATAGTAACCTCATTGAGTGCGCGATAATCGACACACATCCTCTTGGTCTTGTCTTTCTTTTCCACGAAAATCACCGGAGCACCCCAAGGCGACGTGCTCGGGCGAATATACCCTTTTTGCAACTGTTCATCCACTTGCTTCTTTACTTCGGCCAACTCGTTGGCTCCCATCCTATACGGTCTCTTGTGTATTGGGGCGGTCCCGGGTACTAGATCAATCTGAAATTCAATTTCCCTTTCTGGCGGCATCTGAATTAAGTCTTCGAGGAAAACTTCAGTGGTATTCTCTAACGATGGGGATATCCTCTAACTTCACAGAGTCTTTGCCGCCATTTCGGACGATTCCCGGTGGAAATATGATTCAAACTTGCTATGGACTTGGCTTGCATGGGAGAGGGAAAAACAATTCTTTCTCCTTTCGTATTGATTAAAGTAATGGTGCGTCTAGCGCAGTCGATTACTCCCTTATGTCTGGACAACCAATCCATCCCAAGGATGACATCTATGCCTTTGGACGAAGGAGGATGAGGTTGGCTAGAAACATAGATCCTTGGATTTCTATGGTCACCGAGGGACAATGCGAGTGGTCTCCAAGTGGTTTCCAGGGGTTTGAACCCGCGTAGGTATCTTAAGTCCCACTACTGACAACCCATGTGCCCCAACAAACTGCTTTGAGATAAATGAATGTGTAGCGCCGGAATCAAATAATACGTGGCAGGAGTAAAGTTTACAGGAAACATACCAGTATAACTTCGGGAGCGATCTCGTGCTTCCTCGGCGACGCATGGTTGACTCGAGCCTGGATGAACCTTGGCCCAACGCGTCTTGGCTTTGGACACTTGTCTGCAAAATGCCCGGTCACCACGGTTGAAACAGACTCGGCTTGCCCCCGCAGTCCTTCCTTGGAGGTGGTGGCTGTGACTGTTGCTGGGATGGCGCCGTTGGAGGGCGCGGGCCTGAGTACGCTGTTGTTGACCACCGCCACTACCGCGCTTGGAAATTCCCTGGGTGATAAGGTCGATGCCGACGAACAATCATGGTGGTAGGTCCACTCGACTTCCGGCATGCAACGCGGCCTCGCTGGTTTCCCGTCGTTGAGGAGGTCGGGACGGAATACTTTTCTCTTTTGATCATCTTGTTGCGCCGATCTTCCCGCCGAATGGCCTTGTCAACCAGCTTCTCAAAGTTAGCATACTCTCCGGAGATAAGCTTGTCCGTGAGTTCATCATCCAAACCAGCCAAAAACTTTTCCCGCTTTTACGCATCGTACGCACATCTTTCGGGGCATAACGGGCAAGACGGTTGAACTCGTGCAAATACTCAGAATGATCATACTTCCCGCTCAAGAGAACGGAACTCACGCTTTTTCGTGCAACTATTCCCGCAGGAATGTGTGCGGTCCGAAACCTGTGACGAAACTCTTCCTGTGTAATCACGCTTTGCCCGCCGGCGAGTAACCAAGTAGTTGTCCCACCAAGCCGAAGCAGACCCAGAATCGATGAGTGGCAAACGAGACTTTCTCCGATCCGTGCACCTGCAGCAGATCTAACTTCTTCTCTATGGCATGAAGCCAATCATTAGCCTCCATGGGATTAGTGGTGCTGGAGAAGGTCGGCGGTCGGACACGAAGGAACTCGGCAACTTGTGGGGTGGTGGGGTGGCAAACCGATTATTCTGCCGTTGTTGCTGCATTTGTTGCAGCATCTCGCGTTGCATTTGATGGTGTTGTTGTTGCATCTGCTGCATCATTGCAGCCATCATCTGTGTCTATGAAGCGAGCACTTGAGAAATGGTGGGGTTCTCGGGTGGCGGTGGAGGAGCATTGCCATTGGCGTCGTGAGCTTCGTGGTTGTTGGCACCTGACTGCCCATTGTTGCTATTCGCCCCGTTGGTCCTGGTGTTCACCATCTGAAGGAGACGACCAACCGAAGAGAGAGAAAAGAAGAAAAACAGACAGACTTAGAACTAATCTTTATTATTAGAATTCAAATGCATTGTTCTGCTCTTGACTTAAAAACAAGGAAAAGCACCAAACATCCTTAATTGGTCGGTCATATCACACTTGATATCGACGCGCCGCCTATCCCCACACAAGCAGCCTAACACACAAAGAACTACCAAGAAGACAAACTAAGTTAAACGGTAAAACTAAGGAGGGAAACTAGAACGATCCACGAGACGAGGAGTCGAAACTGCTTCCTTTAGAAGATCCCCATTCTTCCGAACGGCTCCTAGAGTCCTGCGGCGTCACCTCGACTTGGACTCTTCGAGTCGCTGCCGTAGCCCAACCGATCCCGCCTCTTCCCTCCGAGGAGTCTCGAGTCTCGTCGGAGTCCATGTCTTCACCCGAATTCTCGAGCTCGAGTTACCGGAGACGGAGATCCAACCATTACGCCACCTCCGCCTTGATTCGCCGAAGCCGGAGCAAAGGTGAGAGCAGAGCTCTGCAGCGGGAGGAACCGAACCGTGCGCTGAAACCGGAGCGGGTGGAGCCGGAGGAGGCGGTGGAATCCGAGGTGCCACTGGATACGGACGGCGCGGTGGTGGTCTTCCGAGGCGTAGTGCGGAGCGACCCCAACCGGTGGCGGGAGTCCCTTCAACTCAGCTACCTCCTTCTTCGGACGAACCACTTCGTCCTGCGGTCGCGCGATCCTCGGCATCTTCTTGTCGTTCAGCTCTTTGGTTGCCTTGTGTAGGTCGAGTGCATCGATCCAGTCCTTTGAGCACGGTGCACATGTGGCCGAAGGTAGAGTATTCTCCTCTCGCCGTAGACTTGAATGCACCGACCTCGAGGAACTACCTCGACGGGGATGGTAGCGGTAGGAGGAGGTGCGAAGGTCGGCATCATGCAGCTCCTCATCCCGGCCAACATCGGGTAGGCGGCTTCTTGACAAGCGTGATCGACGTGCCTCCGAAGTCGTGACCTCCATGTTGGGAAGACACGTTCCCACGAACCCGTGAACCTCCAACCGAACACGGTAGGGAAACTCGCCACTGAGAGGCGCAACTGTTGTATACTCCGGTGCTTCAGGATATCCAATTGCAAGGGCCATATGCGCCAGCTCTGCAACGAAGCCTGTCATCCCTTTTCCGCAGTGCGTCGCTGGGGAACCTGCCATCTATAGACACAAAAGGAGTGGGAAAAAAATCAAAACATGCTCAAAACCCACGACCAACATCCCATTTTCGCAATTCCTAAACCCTAGACTGACTCCACTTTTCAAAACACCCCCTTTTTTTAAAAAAACATATGCACATGAAAAGAATTAGAGGGCTCTTAAGGTTTCCAGTTGGCTTGTCCTACAGTCACAAGAAGGCTCTGATACCAACTTGTCACGCCCAGAAATTCACACCAGAATTTCTGCAGCTAATTTGTGCATTTCACCCTCGTCCGGCATCGCCGAGGTACACAAATCGACGTTATTGATAATACGTAATCCTCGTCTTAGAAACAATATAAAAGAGTTACACAAATGCAGCGGAAAAGAAAATAAAACCGACTTAAGCTAAACTTGACACGAGCGAAGCAGACGCCAACACCACGCCTAAACCTTGACGAGAACAAGCCTACACCTCCTCGGAGACCTCGATCTCAACCTCGACACCGAAGGGGAAAAAGAAGCAAGGTGAGTACAACCACCGTACTCAACAAGTCACACCGGAAAAGGGGACATGATGCAAGATAAATAACAAGGAAAGGTCAAGAGGTTCAATGTGCATAAACAAGCGTTTGCAAAATATAATAACAATATTTGAAGACAAGAAAACAGTAGTAATATTTAAGCTAGATAAATAAACTCTGTCCAACGCTCAAACCACGTTGCGACAGGCCCATCCATCCACCTGCACTAGTTATGCTTCAACATTTCATTCAAATAAATAAGTGCGACTAATCAAGGTGAATCTGGTCGATCGCCCGTAAGTGGGCACGGCTATTCGAATAGTTTTTACTCGATCGAGGTGTACAAGCTGTACCCACAAGACACAATCCCACAACACGTTACAGTGCGCCGGTGCACCACCATGGTGCCCCGGAAAGGAACCGTGACGGACCCTTCACATAACCCCTCTAGTCAATCGTACCACACCAAGGTTTCGCCCCCATTCCCATCGGGCAATGGGCAGCCCCCTCTAGTGCCGCGGTGAATCCGGAAGCTGATCAACCCTTAAAACCGGGGCCGACCCAACTCCATCACGCCCACCCTCTCTAGGATACGTCAACTAGAGACGGCTACGCTACGAGACCCACCATTACCCATGCCGGCTTGTGGTATGCACGGCATTTCTTGCGGGGTTTCCCGAGAACCGGTCCTTAATCGTCATGAGCACGCTAACCAAAGTCCAACCATGTGCTCACGACCCACCTTCTCTTAATTCAATATTATTAGAAACAGAGTCACCACTTAACATCATCTGAGAGTTAACTTCCAAAACTTGATTAGTGTGATTCCCTTAAGTGAGCTAGTTGCGCTAAGCATAACTAAGCAAACCTTAAGCTATCATCTAGTCATATTGAACCCCAAGTTATCAATGGTATAAGGTAAACAATCCTATGGTCGAGTACAATAGGTATAAACATCCCATGAAATGACATTCTAAAACATATGCAGTATTTGAAAGAAAAAGAGATATTTACATAAAATAGGTACAATATGGTCAATGTAAGGTATGACTTGCCTTGCTCTGGAGACTGAGGAACCTCGGCGACTACTTCGAAGAGAACGGGCTCGCCGGAAAACTCGGGATCTACACGACAAACAAAGCACTCAACAAACACCCTAAAAAGTCTACTAAAACAGCACTGAAAAGTATTTTTAATGGATTCTTGACATTTTTTGGATTTAATGAAATTTGAATGGGCTAAAACGGAGCTCGGATTCAAAAGATATGAATTTTAAAAGTTTAATTGCGATTTTTAACTAAACTGAAAAGATTAAAACGATTTATTGCGCAATTAAGCCCCGGGTGACGCAAGCATGGCGCAAGTAGTAGGGTGACGTCACTGGCGCAAGCGGCCGACGTAAGCGGCACGGCGCGGTCCACGGTGGACCGAGTCCCACGGCGGCGGCAGAGGGCGGGACACGCGGCAGCCATCGGTGAGGGGAGGCGGCGATCGGACGGCGGCGGCTTGCGCGCGAGAGAGCGGTTCGGATCCGCCCGATCCGAAGGATCGGACGGTGCGGATCGCGGCTAGGTTAGGGTTCGGCGGCGGCCGAGGGGACACGCGGCAGCCATCGGCGTGCGGCGACGGATCGAACGGCGGCGATCGATCGCGATTGGACGGCGTGATTCTCCCGATCCGAAGGATCGGACGGCCTGAGGAAGCGGCGCTAGGGTTAGGGTTTGGGCGGCGGTGGCTCGAGCTCGCCCGCCGGCCATGGCCGCGCGGCGGTCGGCCGAGCTCCGACGGCACCGGCGACGGCGGTGGAGGGTATTGCGGGCGCGGGGAACCATGGTGGAGGGCAGAACGAAGCGCGCGGGAGCGGTTCGGGAGGAGACCCGAAAAACCAAAGAGGAAAAGAACGGCGGCGCACTCACCGGCGACGGAGACGACGACGATGGCGACAGCGGATTTGGGGCTACCGCAAGGGGGAAACAAAGGGGAAACGTGCGGCGGCGAAGGGGGAGTTTTATAGGGGTACCACGGGACCGAAACAAACACGGAAACGGCACGGATTCGTCGCCGTTGCTCACGGATTCGGAGAGAGAGGGGGAAACCATCGGCGGCGGATTCCGCGCGGATAGGGTTTCCATCGGGCGCGAGGGTTGCGGAGATGGAAACGGCGTCGTGAGATTGGCCCCGGCACGGGGCCGGCGTGGCTCGGATTCAAACAGAAAGGAGCGGAGCGGCGCGCATGGCGGCGGCCGAACGATCGGGTGCGGGGACGGGAACCCGACAGGCGGGACCCACCGTCGCGTGACTCGCGGCGAGGGACGCTCCGCGGACTTGCGTGTTGCGGCGGGCGTTGCGGGCCTCGGCCCACGACCGGTGGCGCGCGACGCGGGCGGCTTGGGCCGGGGAGGGGACCGGGCCGGCGGCCCAAAGGGAAGAGCGGGAGTACTGTGCAGCCCGTACGGAAAAGAAAAGAAAAAGGGAAAAAGGATTTTTGGGGGCTTAATTAAATCCTGATTTCTTATTTAATTGATTAAAAATACTTAGAGTGCTCTAAAAATTTCAGTAAAAATCCTGTTAGCGTATTTTGACATGCAGAATTCAAAAAAAAATCCTACCATGTCGTTTCCATTTATTGATTGCATTTTAAAATTATTGGTTGGCTCCGTGTTAATTTCGAAATTCGATTATTTCAGGGTAATTTATTTAAATAAATTAGGAAAAACCGTGGTGTGACAGATTCCATCTGGGTTATCATTGACCGACTCACTAAAGTAGCCCACTTCATCCCAGTGCACACCACCTACACAGGAAATAAACTGGCAGAACTATATCTCGCAAGGATTATGTGTTTGCATGGGGTACCCAAGAAGATAGTATCAGATCGCGGTAGTCAGTTCACCTTGAAGTTTTGGCAGAAGCTACAAGAGGAACTTGGCACCCGGTTGAATTTCAGTACGGCCTACCACCCGCAAACCGATGGTCAGACCGAGGGAGTAAATCAGATTTTGAAAGACATGTTGCGGGCCTGTGCTCTCGACTTCGGGAAAGCATGGGACAAGAGTCTGCCCTATGCAGAGTTCTCTTACAACAACAGCTATCAGGCCAGTTTGCAGATGGCACCTTTTGAAGCGCTGTACGGACAAAAGTGTTGTACCCCGCTCTTTTGGGACCAAACTGGCGAGCGTCAGTTGTTTGGGACCGAAGTGATAAGCGAGGCAGAGGAAAAGGTCGGGATAGTAAGAGAAAGGCTGAGAGTTGCACAGTCTCGTCAGAAGAGTTATGCAAACAACCGCCGCAGAGAACTAGCCTTCGAAGCCGGAGACTATGTGTATCTTCGTGTCACCCCACTTCGGGGAGTACACTGATTCCAAACCAAGGGCAAATTGGCACCACGCTATGTGGGACCATATCGGATTCAAGAGCGACGAGGTGAAGTAGCTTACTGGCTCGAGCTGCCACCCACCATGGCGGGAATCCATGACGAATTCCACATCTCCCATCTCAAGAAATGTCTAAGAGTACCGGAAGAACAAGCCAGTCCGGATCAGATTGAGATTCAAGAAGATCTGACTTATGTGAAGAAACTGGAACGTATCCTTGAAACCAGTGAACAGAGAACTCGGAACAAGGTTATCTGGTTCTGTCGAGTTCAGTGGACTCATCACTCAGAAGAAGAGGCCACCTGGGAAAGGGAAGATGAGATAAAGGCTGCTTATCCCTATCTCTTCGCCAGTACCTCCGAATCTCAGGGTCGAGATTCCATTTAAGGGGGGTAGGTTTGTCACACCCCGAGGTGTTTCCCCTTTTAAAAATCGAAAGAAAAATCACAAGAAAAATAGTTAGAATTTAACCTAGAGCAACAAATAATTTTTTAAAATAAAAATCTAAATGAAAATGGCATGGTAGGATTTTTCTTAAATTCTACATGTCAAAATACACTAACATGATTTTTAGTGGAATTTTTAAAGCACTAGAAATAATTTTTAACCAATTAAAATTGAAATCGAATTAATAAATTGTGGGAAAATCCTTTTTCCCTCTCCCCGTCCTTTTCCCGCCCAAACCGGCCTTTGGGCCGACGGCCCATTCCTCCCATGCGCGCCTCTCTCTCTCTCTCTCGCGGGCCGGCCAAAGGCCACGACCCGCTAGCCCCTCGCGCCTGCAAATAAGTCTATTTTGCCTTCCCTGTTTCCGCGGGACCCCGGCAGCCTAGGGCCCACCGTCAGCCCCCGTCATCCACCTCCAGCCGCCCGCCCGCGCCATTACCGCCCACCCGCCCGCGCGGATCTCGCCGCCGGCCACCCCGCGCCCGGATCCCACCGCCTTTAATCTCGCCCCTTCCGCCGGCTTAACCGCCCGCCGCCTCTCCGCGTCCCATAATGGCCGGAATTGATCGCCGGCCATTTTTTCCCCTTTTCTCTCCCTCTCTTAACTCCGGGGATTAAATCCTCTCTTATCCGACCGCCACCGACCTCCCCGCAGCCTATTTAAGCGTCCCCTCGGCCTCACCGTCCTCCCCACACTCTCGCTAAAGCTCTCCACGCTCTCTTTTGCTCTCACGACGTGCGCCCTTGCTCCGGAGCAGGCCGCTGGCCTTCGGCGCGATTTCCGCCGCCAGAGCATTCGGACCTCGCCGCCGCCTCCATCTCGGCACCGGCGTTCGTTCTCTCTCGCCGCAATTTTCGCTGTCGTCGTCGTCTTCCCCATCTCCGGCGATCCCTCTGGTGAGTTGCCCCTCCCTGTCCTCTCGACCATTCGCGACGCCGCTTGCGAGTGCGCGCGGCTCCACCCGCGCGTGAGCCGCGCCACTCCGCCGCCTGCGCCGCCGTCCGAGATGGCGCCGGCCGGCCGCCGCCCGCCATGCGCGCTGCCATGCGCTTGCGTCGTTTGAGCTGCCACGCCCTCCTCAGCCCGTCCGATTCGCCTCGGCAGATCGACGCCGCTCGCTCCCGCTCGCCCGCGTGGCCCGCCACGTGGTCGTCACCTCGCGCCACGTGTGCGCCACGTGGTGCACCACCCGTCTCGGCCCGTGGACCCGGTCCACCGTGGACCGGCGCTCCTGCGGCCGCTGACGCCAGCCCTAGCCAATGACGTCTCCCGGGCGTTATTGCGCAATAATTTATTAAGGACTTTTTCTGTTTCAGTAAAAAACACAGAAAACTTCTAAAAATTATATCTTTTCAATCGGAGCTCCATTTTAGCCCATTCAAATTTCATTAAATTCATAAAAAATGCCAAGAATACATTAAAAATGGTTTTGTTCCTTGTTTTAGTAGCTTTTTGGCCTATTTTGTTGAAGTGCTTTGTTTGTCGTGTAGACCCCGGTAGTTCCTCCGACCCGGTGTATTTTGAAGTGGTCGCGGAGTTTCCCCAGTCCAAAGAGCAAGGCAATTCATGCTTTATCATTGATCATATTGCTCCTATTTTTGCTAAAACACCTGTTTTATTATATTAAACTGCATTTATTTTTCGAATGTCATCTCATGGGGAATATTACACCGTATGGTTAGATCTAAGCCTTAGGCTTGCCACCCTAACCCCTTTGATAAACTTGGGATAACAACATGACTAGCGTATATGCCTAGTTTATGCTTAGACCTGCTTAGACTTAGTAGCACACTAAATGGGTAATTTCATCTAGACTACATTATGGTGGACACATGAAATGAAGGATATAATCCAAGGACTTTGTGGACCATACTAATCACTAAAACATGACAAATGGTGGGTTGTGGGTGCTGTGGTTTTGATAGTGGTGCCCATGGCATTTAAGGACCGGTTCACGGGAAACCTCGAAAGAATGACCGTACAAACCACAAGCCAAAATGGGCAACGGTGGGTCCTGTAGTGTAGCTCTTCCTAGCCGATGAACCCAGGCGAGGGTGAGCGGGATGGAGTGCCAGTCGGCCCCGGTATAAGGGTTGCTGGGCTGTCGGATTCACCGAGGCACTCGGGGGGCTGCCCACATCCCAGGGACGGGAGTGGGGGCGAAACCTTGGTGTGGTTCACTTCGTTAGCGGGGAGGGGGGTTATACGAAAGGTCCTATCACAGTCCCTTTCCGGGGTACCGTGGTGGTATTCCGGCGCACGGGAAGCCGTGTTGTGGGGCTGTGTCTTCTGGGTACAGTTGTACACCTCTGATCAGAGTAAAGCTATTCAAATAGCCATGCCCACGGTTATGGGCGATCAACCGACTTCACCGTGATTAGTCCCGCATTGCTAAAACCTGGTTAATGGAACATGACTAGTATAGTTGGATGGTTTGGGCCTGTCACAACGTGGGGATAACGTTGGACAGTGTTGGCTTTCAATATAAATTAAACACTAGAACTACTACCGTTTTGCCGTGTTCAAAACTCCTTTGTTTTGCAAAACCCTAGCTGTTTGTGCTAAAGGCAACCCGAGCCAAATCCTTGTCTTCCCCCTTGAATTCATACCCTCTCTTTTCCGGTATTACTTGCTAAGTACATGAAAGTACTCATCCTTGCCTCTTCACCATAACCTGAGCAAGAAGCCGAAGAAGAAGATGAAGTTGAGTAGGCTTTGTCCTGCACTCTGGAAGATGCCTGTGGAATGGTTGAAGCCACGTGGCCGGCGTCAAGCTTAGGCTTAGGCCCCTTTTCTTTTTCTACTGCTCTTTTGTAATCTTTTGTAATGTTTCTAAGACGTGGAACTGTAATATCAACAATTGTCGTATGTGTACCCTGGCTGGTCCTGGACAGGGATTTTAATACACATATATCTTCGGAAATTCCGGGTGAATTTCGGGCGTGACACTTGCGCCATCGATCGTCGCCTCCCCACGCCCGGCGCCACTGGCGCTGCCACCGTCGACTGGTCGTGCGCATGCCGATGCGGTGACACCAACGCCGAGGATCCCACGAACGTGGAGGAAGCCCTAGACTACACTGCGGACGCGCACACCGATCGAGTCAAGAGAGCGCCACCGATCGGCTTCTACAGAGCGTGCCGAAGACGCGAACATGACCCGCCACCAGACGCAAACACGATTGTTCGTCTCCTCAACCCGGTCCAAGCCCGACGGCTTTAAGCCCACAAATGACATCTGGCCCATCTACTAGGGGTGGGGGAGCCCAGGTAGCGACCCAGGGTCGCTGGGCCTTGGGCCCGTCCCTGCTTGGAGCAAAGCTTATAATCTCATTGTATACCCTACAAAGAATCAGTTGATGTCAAAATTTAAGGGTCTTTTTTAATCGCAAGAATAGAAAAATGAAGGAATAGAAAAAACATTGGAACCTAACAGGGATGTAATTATAAAACAGAGAATTACAAGACACGGGAATGACCATTTGATTGGTCCATAGGAAAAACACAGAAACCGAATAAGAGATATTGACTCAAAGAAAATTTTCAAGAGATTATAACTCTTGCTAAGTTTCCTTCAAACTCTACATGCAATGAACCATTCCATAGAAATTTCATAAGATTTGGAAAGCTCCAATCCTTTATATCAAATGACCAAATAGGAAAATTTCTAATAGGATTTGAATCCTATAAAATTCCATCATAAATACTTTGATTCAACAAGGCCCTAAATTTTAATTTTAATTTTGGAGTTAATTTTAGGATATTTCAACGTAATCTTTTTTCAGCATTGGCTTTTTTAAGTAGCTAAGGATACATATATATATAAGTATTACCCACAAGTTATTTGTGTTTCATAATAAGCCATTTTGACATATAATCAGTTGGTAGTCAACCAATGAGGCTCTTATGAAATCATAACTTGATTAAACATGAGAAAACAACTTTGAACGCCAACTAAACTAAAATGTTGTAGCTATTTATAACACTGCGATTTATAATTCACAAGGTAGATGTTGTAGCATAACTAACGATGTGTGTTTGTTCCTCTGTGATACTTTATCACATATTTGAAAAGAGAATTATTATCATATATATTGGAATGAACACATTTGATGTATCTTATATGTTTTCCATGTTTGGAGTGATAACTTAATTGTTTTGTTCCATATCTAGAAGGAAAACTCCAAATAACCCCCTAAACTTTGATTGGGGGTCCATCTAGCACCCTAAAATTTGAAAGCAAACATTAAAACCCCTAAGCTTTACAATGCCATTCATATGTCCCCTAAGGTGATTTTACAAAACGATTTTTATTTAATTTGCATATACGTTAGCTGAGATTTGATCATGTGACATACACATTAGACATATATGTTAGATTTTTCATTTAAATCTTTGTTTATACCCTTTATTCAGTCTCAATTACAAGAAAAATACCAGCATAACAGTATTATGATATCACTGCATGGTATAAATTGATAACCTACAATTGATTATATGCAAGTATATTATATTATATATTTAAAGCCATTTGTTTAAGATCCTAAATATGCAAAACCACTATCCAAAGCCACTTTAATTAGGGGTTAATATGAACGGTATTATAAAGTTAAGGGTTGGATATCCGGTATAAAGTTTAAAGGTGTCAAATGAACTTCCATCTAAAGTTTAAGGGGTTATTTGGATTTTTTTTCCTACCTGGAAATGGAACTTTCTTCGGATCTTTGAGTGAATACATTTGTTGCATCTTCATAGATTTTCTCTATTTATAGTGGTCATTTAATCTTTTTCAGACCGGTGCAAAGAAGGCTTATATCTATCACTACTGGAGAAACCATCATTGGTTGAAGTGGCAAAAACCACAGTAGTCCCGGTTTGAGTTGCACCCGGGACTAGAGATGATCTCTAGTCCCGGTTTAAAAATTCAACGACCCTCTAGGAACTTTAGTCCCGATTTGTGTCATGAAACGGGACTAAAGATCACCTCTAGTCCCGGTTCAAATGTTGTCAGAGCGTGTCAGAGTGCCGGGCAACTTTAGTCCCGGTTGGTAACACCAACCGGGACTAGAGATGCCACCTCTAGTCCCGGTTATTGTTACCAACCGGGACTAAAGGTGTTCGGCGCTCTGACACACTCTGACAACATTTGAACCGTTACCTCTAGTTCCGGTTCTTTACACAAACCGGGACGAAAGGTCCTAGAGAGCCGTTGAATTTTTAAACCATTGCGTTGGGGCTAGAGATTTTGCCTTATATACTCCTTCTTCCTCCTCCATCCCGAGCCAGCCGCACTTGTACATCTTCAAAAATTTTCTCTAGCTAGAGGTCCGGTGCTGTCAAGGTTAGCAACTTCTTTGGTGATAATACACAAATATTTGCTATCTACAAGGTTAGCAACTTCTTCCTCTTATAGATTTGCGGTTGTTTTCTATACATTTCGCTATCTACATGTCATGTGCTATCTACAATATAGCACTTCGCATTTTGCAGTTATTTTCTATATATTTTTATCTCTAGATTTGTATGCAAACATTAGGAGAGATTTTCATCCCTATTATATTGTGTTATATTCATATATAATTATAATTAACATATGTTCATATATTCATATATAATTAACAAAAAATATTATAAATTGAAATAATAACATATAATTAGCATTTGTCATATTCCAAACTATTTAAAATTTAACTAATAATATATAATTAACATATGGCCTATTTGAAAAATATTTTAAATTGAAATAATAACATATAATTAACATTTGTCGTATTTAAAACTATTTTAAACCATAAACCCTAAATCCTTTACCATTAACCCTTAACCTAAACCCTAAACCCTATTTTAAACTCTAAACCCTAAACCCTAAACCCTCGTGCGGCTGCGTGATTGGCATGTAGAAATGCTTGCGACACGAGTGGGCGTCAATGCCTTCTCCTCGATCTAACATCGTCTCTCATGGTCTTGGAGGCTTCTCCGTTCTCATCAACGTAATAGAGCGGTGGCAATCCCTTCTCACTTTGTTCTACCTTGTTCTCGATTGCTCCATCTCATCCCAATACTTTAGCACATCATCTTCAAAGATGACACCAAGCTCGTCTGCATGGCAAGAAACAAGTGTCTAAGCAACACAAATCCAGAAAGCACCATTCCTTTTCGATTAGAAAAAAGGAGCATCATTCTTGCATTGATTCGAGTAGAAAGAAGAGAATCATACCTTGTAAACGTTGCTTTGCATGACGGTAGTGCGAGAATGGTGGGATGGAAGCTTGGGAAGGAGATCTTGGAGAAGAGAGTTTCCTCCTCAAGCGGTAACTATCGGGCCAAAGGCTAGTGCAATAAGGCCACCAGCTAGTTCATGAAAAAAGGTTAGATCAATAACGGATAAACGAGATAAACAAAGACAGTCTTGCGGCCAAAAGAAGCTACTGCTATAAAATTTTCTCGCGATGAGCATGGTTAACCATATGCATGATGCAAGGAAAAGCGCATTTTCCTATGTTCTTGGTGGGCTCCATTCTTTCGAGAGACATGAAGCAAATCTCACAATCCAATGAGTCGGGATCAATGAAATAGCTTATCTTAGTCGTCTCATCCGTATCTGCATCCAGCTGCTCCTGATGATCCGTGGAGAGGCCCCGATGCCTTTTTCCTACCTTTTTCATCGATCTTGGTCTCTTCAACATGTTATGATCTATCGTGGTAGCCTTCTTCACCGATCTTGGTCTCTTCAACATGTCATGATCCGGATCACAGTCTTTTTTTTGCTTTTCTCCATTTGCTTCATAATCTTTCTGTCTTGCTCTTTCTTAGATAATCTGACAGCCACATCATTCCGTAAAAACGGTAAAAGGGTGGCTGTCAGATTATCTAAGAAAGAGCAAGACAGAAAGATTATGAAGCAAAGGGAGAAAAGCAAGAAAAAAGATCGTGACCCAGATCATGACATGTTGAAGAGACCAAGATCGGTGAAGAAGGCTACGACGATGGATCATAACATGTTGAAGAGACCAAGATCGATGAAAAAGGTAGGAAAAAGGCATCGGGGCCTCTCCACGGATCAGCTGGATGCAGATACGGATGAGACGACTAAGATAAGCTATTTCATTGATCTCGACTCATTGGATTGTGAGAGTTGCTTCATGTCTCTCGAAAGAATGGAGCCCAGCCAAGAACATAGGAAAATGCAGTTTTGTCTTGCATCATGCATATGGTTAACCATGCTCATCGCTGAGAAAATTTTATAGCAGTAGCTTCTTTTGGCTGCAAGACTGTCTTTGTTTATCTGTTTATCTGTTATTGATCTAACCTTTTTTTCATGAACTAGCTGGTGGCCTTATTGCACTAGCCTTTGGCCTGATAGTTACTTGCTTGAGGAGGAAGCTCTCTTCTCCAGTATCTCCTTCCCGAGCTTCCATCCCCAGCCATTTTGCTCTACTGTCATGCAAAGCAACGTTTTACAAGGTATGATTGTCTTCTTTCTACTCAGATCAATCCAAGAATGATGCTCTCTTTTTTCTAATAAAGAAGGAATGGTGCTTTCTGGATTTGTGTTGCTTAGACACTTGTTTCTTGCCATGCAGACGAGCTTAGCGTCATCTTTGAAGATGATGTGTTGAAATATTGAGATGAGATGGAGCAATCGGAGAACAAGGTAGAACAAAGTGAGAAGGGATTGCCACTGCTCTATTACAGTGATGAGAACGGAGCAGCCACCAAGACCATGAGAGACAATGTTAGATCAGAGGAGAAGGCATTGACATTCCAGCTTGTATCGCATACTTCTACATGCCAATCACGCAGGCCGCACGAGGATTTATGGTTTAGAGTTTAGGGTTTAAAATAGGGTTTAGGGTTTAGGTTAAGGGTTAATGGTAAAGGGTTTAGGGTTTAGGGTTTAGGGTTTATGGTTTAAAATAGTTTTAAATACGACAAATGTTAATTATATGTTATTATTTCAATTTAAAATATTTTTCAAATAGGCCATATGTTAATTATATATTATTATTTAAATTTTAAATAGTTTGGAATATGACAAATGTTAATTATATGTTATTATTTTAATTTATAATATTTTTTGTTAATTATATGAACATATGTCAATTATATATGAATATATGAACATATGTTAATTATAATTATATATGAATATAACACAATATAATTTGGAATGTAATAATTAGTCCCGGTATTTAAAACCAACCGAGACTAGAGGTGAATTTCAATGGACGGGAAAACATCTCTAGTCCCGGTTGGTGGCTTCAACCGGGACTAGAGATGGCCACCTACCTGGGCCACGTGGCTGCCCCGCCATCTCTAGTCTCGGGTTGTGGCTTCTAAAGATCATATCTCTTGTCCCGGTTGAAGCCACTAACCGGACTATAGTATCTCTAGTCCCGGTTGATGGCTTCAACGGGACAAGAGATGCCGTACCTATATAGCAAGGGCCTCACTAGGATCCAAACACTTAGCCGTTTTCGCACAACTTCGCACAACTGCATCGTCTTCTTCGTCGTCGCCGTCGCCGAGCACCAGGACGCCGCCGCAGCATGCCGTCTCCATCGTCTTCGTCGCTGTCGTCGTCACCGGAGGACCGTCGCACCGCCGTCTTCGTCGCCGCCGCCGCCTGCCGCGGAGTAAGCCGCCGCCGCCCCTTTTTCTCCGTGATGCGCGCTAGGGTTTAGGCCGCCGTCGTTGCCATCACCATCGCCGCCATTGTCGTGGCCGCCGCCGCCGTCGCCGTTGCCGCCACCCGCTCCCCTTACCACCCCTCCCCTGATCCCCACGCCGCCGCCGCCCCTAAACCCTTAAACCTTGCCTCCTCCACGCCGCCGCGCAGCTGCATCCTCGTCGCCGCCGTCGCCTCCCCTCCATGCCGCCGCCGCCATGCCGCTGCCGTGCAAATTATGTTTAAATTTACAAATTATGTGAATGTGAATGAATGAGGAGGATTTGAATATGATTTAGATGTGTATGTGTAAATTTGTGAATATGATTTCGATGTGTATGTGTAAATTTGTATGGACTTTATATGTACATGAACTGTTTATTTAAATTTTAATGCATGAATATTGTGAATTGTGAATTTTGAATGTGTATTTAAATTTAAATGCATGAATAGATTTAAATTTGAATGTGTATGTGACTTGTGAAGTTTGTATTTTTGAACGAACGAGAACAATAAAATCAACAAACGGATGTGAATGGACGGACGAACGAACGAATGAACGAGTGTTCGTTCGTTCGTTCGTGGACGAACGGACGGGCATGCACGGACGTACGGACGTGGGCGAACGAACGGACGGACGAACGAACACTCGTTCGTTCGTTCGTTCGTTCGTTCGATGAAGCGGACGGACGGACGGACGTACGGACGTGGACGAACGGACGAACGGACGAACGGACGAACGAACACTCGTTCGTTGGTTCGTTCATTCGGTTGTTCGTTCGTTCGGTCGTTCGTTCGTTCGGTCGGTCGGTCGTTCGTTTGGTCGTTACAACGTACATAGGCATGCAACGTCCTCTCTCTCTCCTCTCCTCTCCACTTCCTCTCATCTCCACCTTATCTCCCTCACATCATTCTCCTCTCTTTCTCTCCTCTCCTCCAGATGATCGTACTCACGGACGTCAACGAATGTTAGAACGAACGGACGATAGTTTAGGATTTGGGTTTGGGTTAGGGTTAAGGGTCCAAACGAACGGACGTGAACGAACGATAGTTTAGGGTTAGGGTTGGGGTTAAGGATCCGAACAAACGGAGACGTGAACGATAGATTGAACGAATGGTAAGTCGTTCGGTCATTCGTTCGTTCGGTCGTCGGTGTGGATGTAATCTAGGAAGTGACTTATGAAAAATATCACCATTGTGGATGTGCACAATTGGCTCTAGTGTCTGTCGGATTTCATCTATTTTTTTCCATCTTCTTCTTTTTGTCTATGTTTTTTTACGTAGACATACATGATATTCCTGAATAATTGATACATGTATTAACCGAATAAATTTTTTCAGAATTCTTTGATTAAGTCCTCAACCCACAACAATCAAATGGCGGATCGTGACGAGGAACAGTTTCTCCTTGATGAGATCGCACGAGGAACAGAGTTTTACAATGAGGAGGGACACGAAGATCCAGATCAGTACCTCAACGAGGAGGGGAACGAGGGGGGAGACGAGCAGAGGAACGAGGAGGGGAATGAGGGCTCCGCCTCCACCTCCACTGGACAGAAGAGGCCACGCGGCCTCAGCAAGAAAATAGAGGGTCGACATGTCATAACGGAGGTGGCACCTGACGGTCGACCAATTGCCCCAGAGGACGCCGCAAGGAAGTTTGTGGCGCACAGCGGATGGGTGGTGAGGGATCACGTGCCCGTAAGCGTTGCCAACTGGAGGCGGTCAACCAAAGGAGGAGAGGAGCAGAGCTATCTCCCAGACTCAGAGAAAGAGATGCTGTGGATGACAATGCTGCAGACGTTCACCATCCCAGACTCAGATCAGGCAAGGGTCAAGGAATTGACGTTGAAGAAAATGGCAGAGCTCTTCAGGAACTACAAGAAACAGTTACACAAGAAATATATCCTGAAGGGCCAGACACCAGACTTTGACAAGTTCCCAAAGCTCAGAGATCATTGGGATGCTTTTGTTGAGCACAAGACCGGTGAAGAAGCGCAAGCTATCATAGAAAAGAACAACGCCAACGCAGCCAAAAAGAAATACCATCACAGGCTTGGGTCAGGCGGCTATAAAAAAGCAATGGAGAAATGGGAAAAAATGGAAGCCGACCTAGAAGCACGGGATATCGTTCCAGGCATAGCAAACTGGCCGGAACGATCAAAGAACTGGTTCTATGCTCACGGCGGCTCACTTAATCCCGTCGACGGCACAGTGATCTTTGGTGATGAAATTCAAGAAGTCGGACGAAGGTTAGAGGAGGCGGTGCAGGCTAGTTCCTCGGGCGCGTTCAGGCCCGATAGAGAAAAGGACGAGCTAACGCTCGTCCTTCAAAACCCAGAGCACCCAGGGCGTACGTGAGGAAAAGATGTCGTCCCCTAGAAATACGGGTTCCAAGCTGACGTCGACACATACAGGAGCCGAATGAGGTCAAAGCGAGAGAATGATGCTAGATTCGCTGAGATGAAAATGAAGCTCTCACAGATCGATCAGATTGTCGACGAAAGGGTGACCCTAAGGTTGGCTGAGGAGCGGAGCCAGTGGGTTAGCCAACAGCCGGATCTAGCAACAACCGCACAACTCCAACAACAGCACAGCAGCTGCGCGTCTACTGGAAATGAAGGCGAGCTGGCCCCACAAGCTCAACTGGGTCCGCCATGCCGCATGGATGACATCACACAGCGGACCCCGTGTGAGCTGCACATCCCGCTGAAAAACATAACAATAAAGGTATGTTCGTACTTTTATGTTGTACGTATATTTTCTTGAATAACTTGTCAATCAACATTCATTACTAACTAATAAGCAATCTTCTCGAACAGGTCGCACCGGGCATGGCTATTCCAGTAGCCCGAGACGGCACCTACCACTCCTGGCCCATTCCACCTTCGTACTCGAAGGTTGAAATTGAACAGGTGAAACGCGGCTTTGAAGATCTGGAGCTGGATATCCCCGGAGGAGACGGGGAGACGACGCTAGGAGAAACGGCTCATGGAATATTTCTCTGGAGGAAGATCTTCATAA
Organism: Oryza australiensis; assembly: GCA_019925245.2. Taxonomy (NCBI): domain Eukaryota; kingdom Viridiplantae; phylum Streptophyta; class Magnoliopsida; order Poales; family Poaceae; genus Oryza; species Oryza australiensis. Next base: position 222,375 of record JAIFGZ020000484.1, read on the forward strand.
AATTCCCCGGACGAATAGCGTCTCCTATCGTTCCACCACCCTCGCCTCCATGTGGGCCGTCTCCTCCACCTCCTTCGCCGCCTCCGCCTCCTGCGTCGCCTCCACGAGCACCGACTCCTAAACGACCGTCCCCAACTCCACCGCCTTCCAACCCTCCTCCGTCGCCACAACGAGCACCGACTCCTAAACGGTCATCATCAAAGAGCGCGCCGTCAATATCAAGCGGTCGTCCAAGAAAGACTCAGAGAATTGAGAAGACACCGCCACCCGCACCAAAGCTTTCCTATTAGAAGACCGATGACGAGCTAAGCGAGGCCGTCCATGCTAAAGTCAGGGCCCAAGCTAAACTGCAAACTGAACCGCAGTCCGACTACGTCCGGACTATTCGAAAGGCTACTGGCAGGGCAAAGAAAGCGGGCAAAGATGTACCCCAGCTTGGCATATAGCCACAGAAGCCTCTGGAGTTCAGCACGATTCCAAATATTAGAACTGATTGAAGACAATTCATGCAAGAAGCTGGAATTAATATGGATCAATTACACGGGCGTGCACCCCTGGCGAAGGCTCCGCTTAAATACAAATTCAAACTTGGAAAGCCTCTCATCAAGCCGGATCAAGTGAAAAGGCTTCCAACTCGGATGTACCGCTTCCATCAGTGGTACATGCAACGATCCAGCAAGGGTGAAGACATGATAACATGCAAATATTCAATTGACTACTTCTTCGATGGAGGTGACTACCTCTATCTTCGATTCGAAGATATATTCAACCTGTACCAACTTGATGCCCTCGACGTCTCACTTCTAACTGCGTGGGTTTTGTAAGTATCGCCCTGTTATTTCGTTTCTTACCTCCTTGAATTTAGCTGACTAAAATTCTTTTTAACCGTTGTAGAATGGCGATCCAATACTGCAACAAGCACGAATGCACCAAGCATGGATTCATGGATCCACGCAAAATCAACGGCCCATTGGTTGATCAGTTTCCTAATGACACCATGGACAACATATACAACGCCCTTGTGCAGCACCACTTTCGGTCCTTCATCCTTCTGCCCTACAATACTGCGTAAGTTTTTTCTTTCTTTCCGAACCAATTTCAATCCCGTGCATACATAAAGTTTCATATGTGTCATCTAAACCAATTTGCAGATTTCACTGGATTCTGTTAATACTTGACATGGGTCAGTCGAAGATCCATGTCTTTGACTCAATGGATAAACCAGAGTCCACGTACTCCGACATATTTGAACTGTTTAACAGGTAATGTCATCTTACTTTCTATTGCATATATGTGGTTCTCGGATAATTACGTGCTAACTTTCAACTGCACGTAGGGCATGAGAACGACTTCGGGTCAATGTTCATGGAAATTGGAAAGATAAGCTCTCTGTGCGGATGAAGTTTCTAGTGAGTAACATGCCTGCTCCTAATTTGAATTGAATCATTATTGTGTTCTAAAATATGAAATGCATATTAAATTTGTCGTCGTTTCTCTTTTACTGTGCAAAACAGTCACAGGGCACCAACCTATGTGGATATTACGTCTGCGACTACATTCACCGCTTTGTGACCGAAGTCAAAACTGTCGATGATCTAGATGTACGTATAACAACAATTCATACATTACGTCTCGATTTCTTATTCACTTCATATATTTGTTTCTCGTTTGATCGAATTAATGACAGCTTATGCGAGTAAGAGACGACCTCCCCACGAGACTTTCATACAAGCCGCTCGGGAAGAATTAATGGGATTTATTAACGAGCAGGTCGTTGATCCCGCGGGGGAGTTCTTTATTAGTTTTAGTAGCTAAACCACTCCATCCACAGTAAAGTAGATTAGAGATAATTTTTATAAGCTAGCTAGGAAACATGAATGAATATTGTACATATTTTGGTAATATATGTATATTTCCTTTCTTAAGTTCATTTAAATGTGTGTAAATTATATATTTATACATATATATGCTTGTTGCATATATATGTATATGTGTAATATAATATATGTGTGTAATATATATATAGCAGTACTACTAGAGATGGCGGTTGGCAAATTTAAAAAATAAAAAAAATCTTTAGTCCCGGTTGATGGCTTCAACCGGAACTAAAGATGCATCTTTAGTCCCGGTTATTTAACCGGGACTAGAGGTCGCCTATCTCTAGTCCCGGATTCGTAGTCCCGGTTTGACAACCGGGACTACTAAGGGTTACCAACTAGGACTAGTGTGGCTTTTTCCAGTAGTGTCTCTATACTCCTTTTAAAAGAAGGCAATAGTGATGGCAATGAATCTGCCACCCCACTAACTCCACTAACTGTTGTATAAAGTATTTTTTTAACCAACTACTTCTTCATGTTTTTTACCAACTACTACTTCATGTACTTTAAATGTTACAAAATAATTCTTCTTTATATAATTCTATCTATTTTATTCCTATAATACATGTTTATCATACAATGACATCAACAGGGGTAAAATTGTGCCAAGAACGTCACAATTAATTTGTTCTAAACGATAGTAGCAGATGTATAATTTATTTCAATCCATAGCAAAAGCCGTGAAATTCAAACATTTCAAAAGCACCACAGCTGATTAGAAACGCAGACAAGATACATAACGATGTGGTCTTTGTGGAGCATCATCAAACTCGTGCCATCTGCTGTCCATTGAACCTCAGCAAGAGAGGGGAAACCCTGATGTGAATGATTTGGACTTGAGCTTACCTGATGAGGTCAAACTAGCAACAAATTTGGTTATTTTTACTGTTCTCACTAAATTAGTCTAAATCAGACGTTTTAATTTGGGAGATGAACGCAGGATTGTGATGCTGTTTTTGTTTTTTTTTCAAAACTAGGTATGCAGCCCTGATCTTATTGAAAATTGTTCCGACATCCAACCTTATGAAATGGGTTACTAGTGTGGAGCATGGCTCCAGAAAGAGATGCCATATATTGGTCAAATCTTTGGTTATCCTACGAGCACCTTTGGATTCGCCGGATAGCTATATTTATGGGTTCTTTTTTTATTTGTGTGTTGTTATTTCTCATACCTGTGACGAGAGGGCCTCTAGCCTAGAAGTTGTAGCCCTTAAGGAGCACTTTTAGGTTTTGGTTCGACTTCTCATGAATTTTAGGTCTGATTAAAAAAATCACTCGTGAGCCATTTGTAAAACACGTATTATGAATTGACTTATGGCGGGCAGGTATTTGTGTACGGGGCATGATTCTTAAAGCACGGGTTGTTGAGTTTTTTTATTCTCATACATGTGATATTTAGATCTAACTCATTGGAGCAGCTGTAGGATAAGCTTTCTTTCTTGTAGCATCTTCAACAGCCTCTTCATCTTACTCTTCAAGTTAAAATTTTACAACTTTAAAAAAAACATACTCCAATAATCTCTTCATCCCACTCTTTAAGTCATCCAGATGGCCAAATTTCTTCTCTCACTAGCCAAACTTGGCCGCCTACTTCACTTGCCATCCATGGGTCCCACCACCTCCTGTTCATTTTTCCTTCGTTCGGAAACAACGTACAGATGCGAACTCGTCGTCCCTATATAGCGACTTGCCCGATTAATTAATTAATTAGCGTCAATTAATAATTAATTAATTACTTTAATTAGCTTCACTTGTAATTAATTAACAACAAATCATGATGATTAATTGCATCGTCATCGTCATTTAGCTGGTTCGCTTAGCAAACGAGCAAACTCACGCATTTTTAGCAAAATGTCTTACGAGTTTGTATTGATTGGCTAAAAGGCTCGTAAAGATTCAGTCTTCGATTTATATTTCGTGACCAATCCTTCATAATTCACATTGTTAAAATAATTTTTTTAATTTCTCACATTCTTATTTTGTTTCGGATTGTAATCCCTAATAAAAAATAGCTCTGGATTGTAATTTTTAAATTTCAAATTTTAGTTATTTCTAAACTGTATTTCTATATAGGCGTAAACTATACTTTTTTATTTTTTTAAATTTTGAATTTTAATTACTTCTAAATTCCTATATGGACTACATGTTCTTCTTCCAATATTCTTATTTTTATAATTTTGAATTTTCGTTATTTCTAATTGTATTTCTATATGGATTCTAAACTCGTCTTTCAATATTTATTTTTTATTTTGAATTTTAGTTCTTTAAAATTATATTCCTATATGGAGTCTAGCCTCTTCTTGCAAATGAAGGGTGTAAATGGAGAGATTGTTGGAGTAAGCAATGAGTGTAGCTTGCCAAATTAGTTGGAGAGTTGGCTATTTGAATGTTTGGAGAGTCTGATTTAGGTACTTTGTTGGAGTTGCTCTTAAAAGGGTTGATCATTTGAAAAAATACGCATTAAGAATTGACCTATGAAGGATGGGTCTTCATGTATGGAGCAGGGTTCTCAAAGCACATGTTGTCGAGTTATTTTTTTATTTCTCATACCTATGATATTTATACGAGGGTCTCACTCATTGGAGCTGCTACAGGACAAGCTTTCTTTTTTGAAAGGCATATTGAAAATATAAGCATGTGATGATGTGAACACTCACCTCTAGTACACACTTCTTTGATTAGAAAGACATAGCTAAGAAGAAACCATAGTTTTTTACACTTTATATATAGAAGGACATGCTCAATGATAAAGCCTCAGGCCCTTAGACAACATAAGATTATTTAGAAACCGTATTCATATAATGGTTGAGACAACAAAGGTTCTAACCATTAACTCAATACATATATTTTTCATTACTATTATTTCCTTTTTTTCACCCTCATGTAACAATGTTTTCATTTTATAGAGGCTAAGATACGATGTTGAGCCGTTGTTAATCATAGCTATGATATTTTCCTCTCGTCTTTCTCTCTTCCGTATCAGTAAATATTTATAATTAATAAGGCTAAAAGCCCCCTATTAGTGTGTTTCGTTTGGGGATCAAGTGTGATGGATTAGGTCCATCCTAGTTTTTAGGATGGGAGAAACTAGGATGGGATAGTCCCATCTATGTGTTTGACACAATAGTTGAAATGTTCCTATTTTTTAGGGCTTGGAGGGCATGACCCGTATGTCAATGATAAAGAGGAAATGGGTTGGATTGTGTTAACATCAAAATTTGGTAAGATTCTTTGACGAATTCGGTTAAGGAAAGAGATCAACCATCCGATAAAAATTTATCTAGAAGAGACTGAATTCAAGAAGAAAACATGAAGGCCACGACATGACAGCTTAATTTATTTATTAATTAGGCATGGTTTACTAATTTTATTTTTTAAGGAAAGTCTGTGTCATGTCCAATTAGGACTCGTATCGGCCTGTGGGTATAAATATGTACACCTAGGGTCTTTATAATCTATCTCTATAGATCAATGCATCTACTTTCGGCACATCACCACCCTAGTCTTCTAGATTATATTTTGAGAAGTTCTTGTTTTCAAGCATGGGCTGCATCGATTGAGTTCAATCTCCAGCAAGAAGTGAGTTTTATCAACTTCTCTTGTGTTGGCATGGCTAGAACTTCCTCGGTTGAGACCGATATTCTAATCGGGCTGACGCAAGTGGTCCTTTTCTATTATATCATCTCTATCTTTAGTTCCTTTACTGTTTATAGTCATATCGGCTTAGTTAGGACTTTCTCGGTTAGGTCCGGTATTCTGATCAAGTTGATGTTTCTTTAAACATAATATCATTTTAGATAGATTTGTTATATCCATCACATTAGACAAATTTATCAGCTAATTGAGTATTAGATTATCATATACAATCTCGTGTTGCATCGGTTAGGCCCGACCTACTAGATTGTTACTGATAATCTATGTCTTGCTAAACCAATATGTTTATGCTAATATTTCATCGGAGGGTTAGCCGATCTTATCTGATGTGTTAATTATCTCTTTGATGGTTTTACTGTCTTGGTTAAATTTAATGCATGACTACTTTGATCGGTGTCATATCGGCTGGTTTAAATCTATCAGGCAATCATCAACCTTATGCTGCATCAGTTAGGTCCGTCCTATAAGATTATGGTTGTAAGTTAGATTTATTTAAGTCAGTAGGCATCAATCATTATTTTATCGGGGGCTCAACCGATGAGTTATCTTGATTAAGAGTTGCATCGACTTACAAGGATTATATACAAGTTAATTTTAGCCGATTGCAGCAAAGGTTTCATTGATCATTTAATCATTTGGATTTAATGACATCAGATTTTCAGTCGATGTATGTTTTAATTATTGAATCAGTATTTATTCTATCATACCATTATTGGCCAATTGGTTTCTATTGGATTACATTATCATTAGTCAATTGCCTTTATATCAATATTTATACAAGTGTCAGAATATATGTCAGACATATAGCTGATTGTTCAAAACCCTATCGACATCGGCTAGTATTGCTACATCGGCTATTGGCTGGCATCAACAACTATTGGATATCGACTATCATACTATCGGCTGGTTTTACAGCAAGCTATCACCTATCGGTTGACATATATCTTTTGGATTTCTCAGCAAGACCTAGGCTTCATTTCACCGACACCAACCTGTTGGCCGATCAACCTTACATCTTGTCAATTGTAGGATCAAACTAACTAACACGCCTGCATCTTACCAATATTTTAGGACCTGCATTGGAGCTAAACAGATATCCCAGCCATTGTGTTTGTCGACACGGTTGCAACAACACAAATTTGGCACCATTGGTCGGGCGCAGATTTTGCGTCAACACAGATTTGGCACGCCCAGTGGGACACGAATTTTGTGCCAACATGTGTGAAGAAGAAGTCGATGCCAAGATTCTGGTCACAGTGGAGAGTTTGACAGAGGGACAGAGGCAATAGATGGAGCAATCTATGGCTGATTTTCAAAAGCGTTGTCTTCAATCTTTCGTCATGACGTAGCAAGGTCCGATTCAGAAGACTCAATTCCTCACGCCAGGTTGAAACACTTGATAAATCAATTGCTCAAGGAATTTGGCTCGGGGGGCAACTATATCAATGTCGGCCAAAAGAACCTCATCAGTATCGGTATGGTGAAAAGTATCAATATATGCAAGGAACAGTGCCAAATCAATATTACATGGACAATGCAAGGAAAAATGAGTTGGCCGATAGAATTATTAAGACAATAAGGGAACAATTTGGGATCAAACCTAAGAAAAAGATATGTGTGTATCGGTGTCCATATCCTGAGTGGTTTGATAGAGTTTCATTGCCTCATCGATACAGGGTCCCAGATTTCTCCAAGTTTTCAGGCAAGACAACATATCTACAATTGAACATATCAGTCGATTCTTGGCTCAATGCAGTGAAGCATCGGTTGAAGAAGCTTTGAAATTTAGGTTGTTTCCATTATCATTGTCCAGATCGACTTTTACATGATTTACATCATTGCCACAAAATTCTATCAGAAGATGGGCCGATCTAGCAAAACAGCTTCATCAGTATATCTTTGTTGGAGTCGATGAGATGAGACTATTAGATTTGGCATCGGTTAAGCAACAAGATGATGAATCAGTGTTAGTATATATTCAAAGATTTCGTGATGTTTGCAGCCGATGTTATAGTTTGAACTTAAGTGATGAGCAATTAGCAGAATTGGCATTTCAAGGTTTATCAACTGTCACGCCCGGAATTTCTATCCAAAATTCCAAACGCTTACATGTGTGTAAATCCTCGTCCAGGAATCAGCCGAGGCACACAATAACAAAATGATAATAGAGTACAAATTACTAATCAAAATAGAAAGTTATTACAGAGGTAGATAGTTCATCTCAAACATTAAAGTTCGAAGCAGCAGATAAAATTAAACTAGCATTGGCGACTCCATTCCACAAGTAGATTGACCAGAGCTAAACCTAGTCCTCTAGACCTCCATCTTCACTGTAGAACACCTCCTCTCATGATTATTGCAAGGTGAGTACATAGAATACTCAACATGCCACACAACAAATATGCAAAGTGCACAAGGATACAAAAGATGGCAATAATAGGATTTTATCTGCGAAGGCAACATTTAGCAAACAGTTGAGAATTGTAAAAGAGTAGATTAATTAATCAACAGTGAATAGCACTCTCCTGCTGCCCATGCCCATCCATCTCTGAACAACCAACTCTGGTTGTACAAATATTAACCAATTGATATAATCAATTTCTTAATTATAATGAGCAGTGTGAGACTAATTGCGAAAAATATTGCTAGGCCCACCCATAACCACGGGTACGGCTATTCAAATAGTTTTACTCTGATTAGAGGTGTAGAATTTTACCCACAAGACATAACCCCACAACATATTGCCATGCGCCTCAATACCATCATGGTACCTCGGAAAAAATTGTGGCAGGACCCTTCGCATAACACGCCCAACAGAATGACACCCACTAAGCATCTGTCTCCGGCAAAGAATGACCAGTTACCTAACTGGGATACTACTTAGTGCCCAAAAACATGTGAACTTAGTTGGTTCCCACCTGTGGACTTAGTTATCTGTCACAATAAAAAAACATACCACCATGGTGTCTCCTGCTGAACATGTTATACTACAAATCTAGTCGTTGCCCATTCTCACTTGTGGTTAGTACGGTTAATGCTTCACAATAGTAGATCATGAACCGGTTCTTAATTGTCATGAGCACGACCATCAAAACAACAACCATTTGCTCACAACCCACCATTAGTCAAGTTTTAGTTGCCAAATTAATGAATGAATTAATTAACCAATCACAATAGACCACCGTGAGCTACCATTAAATATCCATCATAATGATATAAGTGAATCATTAACTATCACACATGAAATGACATTAATGATCTAAGCATGGCTAAACAATTGTACCTAATCTATTGTTAAACCATTATATAAAGTTTAACTAGTCAAATTATAACCCAAGGTATCCAAGAATAAGGGAATCAATGCAAATTGGCCATAAAAAATAAATAAGTTCATACCACCCAATGACATTCAAAAATAAATGCATATTTGAAATTAATAGAGAATTTAAATATAGGATCAACATGCTCAAAGGAATTGTGTTTGGGATCCATGTGACTTACCTTGCCGGGCTTCAAAAACTTCTCAACCTTCTTCTGCGAAAACGGTCTCTCCAAAAACGTCAAAAACTAACGCAAAAGAACAAAATCAGCAAAACAGCATAAAACACTAATGAACAGTATATATGGATATTTTTAACATGTAGATCTTGATTTTAGATGAATTTAGAAATTTGAACCACCTAAATCCGAGTTAAAATGAATTAGTTATGAATTTTTTAAATTTAAACCGATTTCAAACATTTTCACGAATATTATCAGATTTATGGTGCAATAAGAAATTAATTTTGAATAGGAAAAACAGATTTATTGCGTCAGCCCTGAACCTGTCCACCGTAGAAAATGTTCACAGAGAGAGTCCATGGGTTCACCAGAAACGGACGGCCTGTTAACGACCAAATTTGGTAACTAAATCCCTAAGTTCAAGGTTGAGATTGAAGTGGAATCGGATCGGGAAAGTGATTTGCGGAGAAACAGAGGCTGCATCGGCCATGATTAAATCAGCTGGGAGACCAATCGGCTGAGGCCGAATCAGATAGGGACAGCCGATAGCTGATTCTGATTCAGAGAAGAAGATGGAACCGTTTCCGATAAAGTAGCTTGAAGATAAAAGGAAGATTCGGTTCCCAATTTTTCATTAAGATATTGCTATCTATGGATAGAGTCCTGTAACGGCAATTATATCTGTAAAATAGGGATTTATATAGGTATTCCTTTTGTAACGCGACATGGGATTACTTCCCGGAATATTGTCGTACCGTGTATAGTAGATAGATAGAAACCGTGTTCTACACTGACTTTGTTGTATTTGGGTATAAATAGGACCCGAGACCTCTTGTAAAACATACACACACATCAATACAAACTCGACGTATCGCCATACCTTTTTCTTTTAGACGAGTTCTTGATCCCGCTTCGGGCTGCATCGATTTTGACCCCCGAATAAGATAAACACTTGCCAAGGACGGACCTGCACTGGAGTTAAGCAGATCTCCCATGCCAGCGCATGGGAAAGATTTCTCATCAACACGCTTATTGGCACTCCCAGTGGGACCATCAACTCGGCTAGAACGCAGTAACAAATTCGACATGATGGTTAACGTCAAGAGCTTCGAGATCAGCGAGGAAAACATGGTTCCTGTCAAGATGGAACAATTGTCGGCTGAGCAATTGGCCGACTACAAGAAGATGGTGGAGGAACTACAGGCCAACTATCTACAATCTTTTGCCCAGACCAGGTCTGGGGCAGTCCACCAGAAGTACAAATTCAGCATGGATGACTTCAAGGCATCCTCCTCGGACGATACAAAAGGAAAACGTAAGGTGGAGGAGCCAAAGCAAGAACAATACGATTCAAGAATGCACACTTTGCAAGACCGGATCGACTCGGTTGTGCACCACGCTCTCGTTAATCAGAGTGACATCTTGGTCAATACCCTCAACAACATGATTGCCACTGTGGTCAACTCGAAGATTGCCGATCAACTGCACCGGGGGCCGACTTATTTCACTGATGGCCAGTTCCCCAACTACAGGTGCTTGGCAACTCAGAATCGGCCGATGCCACCACTAGTACAGCCAGGGCCACCAGGAGGGGTCCTCAGTCAGCCAACTGCATCCGCATCGGCTTCAAGCCCGCCACCCGTCATTTTGAACCGGCAACAACCTCCTTCTCAGGAGCAACTAGCTGGCGTATTCGACTTCGATCGACGGCAAGAACCTGCCGCCAATCTCATTCAAGGGACACAGTACAATGTCGGCGGCCATCGGCTCTTCTCCGACCAATCACCACCACCGGTGAATCGGCTACCTCCCGCCGTCGACCCAGCTCAGTACCAGTACCAGGGAGGCCAACATGACCAGCATTACTGGCTGCAGACACCGCCACCTCAGTATCAGCGAGCACCCATACAATACAATCAATACGAGCCGATACAACAAGCCCAAGATAACAGGACCTAGGCCGATTTGATTGCCGATGTCATGCGCGATCAATTCGGCCTAAAACTGAAAGAGTCTAGCAATATGTATCGGTATCTATACCCAGAACATTTTGAGAGGGTGCCACTACCCAACCGATACAAAGTCTTAGATTTCTCCAAGTTCTTAGGGCAGCACAATACTTCTACATACGAACACGTCAGCCGATTCCTGGCGCAATGCGGGGAGGCATCGGCTATAGACGCCCTTATGGTTTGCTTGTTCCCGCTCTCGCTATCGGGATCGGTCTTCACGTGGTTTTCTTCATTGCCTTACAACTCCATCCAGAGTTGGGCCTATCTCGAGAAATAGTTCCACAGCTACTTCTACACCGGCAACCACGAGATGAAGTTGTCGGACTTAACAAGCATCAGGCAGGAGCATGAGGAATCAATTCAGGACTACATCCAGAGATTCAGAGAAATGAGGAACCGCTGCTATAGCCTGGTGTTGTCCGATTCCCAACTGGTCGATTTGGCTTTTCACGGACTTCTGGCACCGATCCGTGAAAGGTTTTCGGCTCAAGATTTCGACAGCTTGGCCCATCTGGCGCAAAGGGTGACGGCCCACGAACAACGGTTTCAAGAATCAAGGAAGGCCGTCAATAGGGTTGCCCACGTCATTGTTGAGACCGACTCAGACACGAGCGACGATGACGCAGAAGTTGCAGCAGCCGAATGGACCAAGAATAAGAAGGCCATCGTCTGCCAATGGCTGCTAAAAACGGCTAAGAAGGAAAAGTACGATTTCGACATCACCAAAGCTGATAGGATCTTCGACTTATTGCTTAAAGAGAAGCAAATTCAGCTTCCGGCCAACCACACAATCCCATCGGCTGAAGAACTCAAAAAGAAGAAGTACTGCAAGTGGCACAACTCCACCTCCCATAGCACTAACGATTGTAATGTCTTCAGGCAGCAAATCTAGTCGGCTATTGAGGCCGGGAAGTTGAAGTTCGCCGATTCACCTCGGCCGATGAAAGTCGATGGCAATCCCTTCCCGGTCCACATGGTTCAGGCCGGCCCCAGGCGAGCTGATAGGTAGAATAGAGTGACGTACGGCTTAGCCGAAACTCTCAAAGGGGTCAAGGCCGAGAAGAAACTAGCTGGAGATCAAGCTGCACCAGTCAACATGGTGCATTCCACTGGCCGATCAGCCGATTGGCGACCCAGGCGCATCGACCCCATGCCCTGTTTTCAACAACGCTTTCGCGAGGAAGAGAAGGCCCGGCGCGGCAAGCCTTACGTTAGGGAACCTGAGGTCAGGGGACTCCAATTCGTCAGAAACCACAGTGGTTATGACTCCCACGGCGCGTGAGTTTTCCGATTCTGCTGGAATCGGGGATGAAGCGCAGACGATAGACAAGCGTCGGACTGCGGTGAATATCGTAAAGACGAATACAGGGATCCGTCGATACAAAACCCTACCCAATTCGTCCCCAGGGCCGTGCAACTTAACCAGAGACGGCAATCGGTACATGATTTGCTTGGGCTGATCCACCAAGACTTCTTCGAGGATGAAGATGAAGATGAATACTATGAAGAAGAAGCCGAAGATGAGCAATTGGCCAACACCCAATGGTGCCCTTTGAACCTCTTCACTAAAACACAAAAGAGAAGCATCTAGCGGCTCAAGAGCGAGGGGCGGGAGGAAGAAGTACGACAGATGATCCGATAGCAACAACGTCGGCAAGGCGCAAAACGATGGCGCGTCAAGAGACAAACGCCGACTGCCGAGGAAAGCCCAGCCGACGAAAACCCAGCCGACCAAGCTAGGAGGGCGGCAAAAGGAAAGGGAAAAGTTAATGCGTTGGTTAACATGGTCTTTATATGGTCAGCCGAATTTAGTGCCACAGAGGCCAATGCAGATAGCATGGAAGACACCTTGGCGAAACTAGCACTCTCCCTGGAACATGCCGTTTTTGAAAAACCAGAGGGGAATGATAATCGGCACCTCAAACCACTGCACGTGAAAGGATTTGTTAACGGGAAGCCGATGTCAAAGATGCTAGTCGATGGAGGGGCAGCAGTCAATCTCATGCCCTATGCCACTTTTCGGAAGCTAGGCAATAGAGCTGAAGATCTAATCAAGATGAACATGGTGCTCAAAGACTTCGGTGGCAGTCCATCGGAGACCAAGGGCGTGCTGAACGTCGAGCTGACTGTCGGCAGCAAAACCGTGCCCACGACATTCTTTGTCATCGACGGGAAGGGATCTTACAGCCTGCTACTTGGGAGGGACTGGATCCATGCAAACTGTTGTGTCCCTTCCACAATGCATCAAAGTATGATCCAATGGCAAGGCAACAGGATTGAAATTGTGCCAGCCGACAGGTCAGTGAGCGTCGCTAACGCCGATTTGCCATTTTGGGAAATCGATGGTATTGATTGTTTGTCCGGCAAAATCTAGCAAGCCGATTTTCTAAAGGTGTCCGATTCTGCCATACAACCTATTTGAAATGAAGAGCCTCAATTATTACTTTGAGGGCATCGTGGAGGGCTCGAACGTCTATGGCAAGGACACCACGGAAGACGACAATGGCAAGCTTGGGCAAGGTTTTATGTCGGCCGACGAGCTCGAAGAAATCGATATAGGTCCTGGAGACAGGCCTAGGCCGACATACATTAGTAAAAAAATGTCTTCTCGTTGTAGATCCTAGCTTATCGATTTATTAAAGAAATATAAAGATTGTTTTGCTTGGGAGTATTTCGAGATGTCTGGTCTTAGCCTGTCTATTGTTGTGCATCGGCTGCCTATCAAGCCGGGGTATCGGCCATACAAACAGCCTCCTAGGAGGTTTAAAGCCGATATGTATGATGCGATCAAAGCCGAAATCACTCGGCTATACGATGCTGGATTCATTCGTTCTTGCCGATATGCAGAGTGTGTTTCGAAAATTGTTCCAGTAATGAAGAAGAATGGTAAACTTAGGGTGTGTATTGATTTCAGAGATCTCAACAAAGCTACCCCTAAGGACGAATACCCAATGCCCATAGCCGATTTACTCGTAGATGTTGCTTATGGCCACAAGATCATAAGTTTTATGGATGGTAATGCAGGTTATAATCAGATTTTTATGGTTGAAGAAGATATCCACAAGACTGCTTTCAGATGCGCAGGAGCAATCGGCTTGTATGAATGGGTCGTCATGACGTTTGGCTTGAAGAATGCTGGAGCGACTTATCAAAGGGCCATGAATTACATTTTCTATGATATGATCAGCTCTCTGGTCAAGATTTACATTGATGATTTGTTATCAAATCTAGGGAAATGGAAACCATATAGCCGATCTTAGACAGGTTCTGAAGCAGACAAGAAAATATGGCCTGAAGATGAATCCACTGAAATGCGCGTTCGGCGTGTCGGCCGGGCAATTTTTAGGGTTTCTTGTCCATGAGAGAGGGATTGAGGTTACACCAAGGAGCATTAATGCCATCAAGACGATATAGCCTCCGAAGGACAAGAAGCAACTACAATCTTTGATCGGCAAAATCAACTTCATCATGCGATTCATAGCCAATCTTTCAGAAAATATGGAGCCGTTCACACCATTGCTTCGGCTGAATGTCGATCAAGCATTCACTTGGGGGCAGAGCAGCAGAAAGCGTTGGACAATATCAAGAGTTACTTAAGCTCACCTCCAGTCCTGATTTCTCCACAAAAAGGGGTACCATTCAAACTGTACCTATCAGCTGACGACAAGTCCATCGGCTCGGTCCTGGTTCAAGAGATCGAGGCAAAAGAGAAAGCCATCTTTTATCTCTGCCGATGGCTACTGGAAACAGAGACAAGATATTCCCCAGTGGAGAAATTATGTCTTTGCTTGTATTTTTCATGTACAAAGTTGAGGCATTATTTATTATCCAACGAGTGCACAGTGGTATGCAAAGCCGATGTAGTCAAATATATGCTATCGGCTCCAGTACTCAAAGGGCGAGTTAGGAAGTGGATTTTCGCTTTAACGAAATTCGACTTGAGATATCAGGCGCCCAGGGCAGTTAAAGGACAAGCCATAGCCGATTTCATCGTAGAACATAGAGATGGTTCAATCGGCTCGGTGGAGATCATGCCTTGGACTTTGACGTTTGATGGCTCGGTTTGCACGAATGGATGCGGTATCGGCTTGGTCATCATATCACCAAGGGGGGCAAGCTTCGAATTTGCCTTCTCAATCAACACCCATGCCACAAACAATCAAGCCGAATACAAGGTAGTGCTTAAGGGATTACATCTTCTCAAGGAAGTTGAGGCTGATGCCATCGAAATAATGGGAGATTCACTGTTGGTCATCAGCCAATTGTCAGGGGAATATGAGTGCAAAAATGATGCGTTGATGGTATATTATCAACGATGCCGAGAATTGATGGACAGCTTTCGGCTAGTAACATTAAAACACATTCCCAGTGAGCAGAATACAAAAGCTAATGATTTAGCTCAAGGGGCATCAGGCTACAGGCCGATGACAAAAGATGTTGAGATAGAGATTGCCACCATGACAGCCGACTACTGGAGGTTTGAAGTCTACAACTATCTGCAAAACTCTTCCCAGTCGGCTTCAAGGAAATTGCGCTACAAGGCTTTGAGATATATATTGCTCGATGAAGATTTATACTATCGGACGATTGATGGAGTGTTGCTCAAGTGTCTTAGTGCCGATCAAGCCAAGGTAGCTATCGAAGAGGTGCATGAAGGAATCTGCGGCACGCATCAATCGGCTCACAAGATGAAATGGCTACTTCAGAGAGCAGGTTATTTTTGGCCAATGATGCTGGAGGATTGTTTCAGGTACTATAAGGGTTGCCAGGATTATCAGAAGTTTGGAGCTATACAAAGGGCACCAGCATCGGCTATGAACCCAATTATCAAGCCTTGGTCGTTCAGAGGTTGGGGAATCAACATGATCGGCTAGATCAATCCACCCTCGAGCAAGGGACATAAATTCATATTGGTGGCAACAGATTATTTCACAAAATGGGTGGAAGCAATTCCTTTAAGGAAGGTAGATTCAAAGGACGTAATCGAGTTTGTTAAGGAGCACATTATATACCGATTCGGTGTCCCTCAGACAATAACAACAGATCAGGGATCTATCTTCATATCGGATGACTTTGTTCAGTTTGCCGACGACATGGGTATCAAGTTGCTCAATTCTTCGCCGTATTATGCTCAGGCTAACGGATAGGCAAAGGCCTCTAACAAGAGTCTAATCAAGCTGATAAAGAGGAAGACCGCTGAATATCCTAAGCAATGGCACAGCCGATTAGCCGAATCACTTTGGGCCTATCGGATGGCTTGCCACGGATCAATCCAAGTGCCTTCATATAAACTAGTCTATGGACATGAAGCAGTCCTGCCATGGGAAAACATCATCGGCTCAAGAAGAATTCAGTTACAAGATCAGCTTACAGCCGATGATTACTACAACCTGATGGTAGATGAATCAGAAGATCTAATGTTGTCACGGATGAGGGCCTTGGAAAAGGTAACAAGAGATAAAGAACGAGTAGCCCGCCATTATAACAAGAAGGTTGTGCCTAAGTCTTTTGAAGAGGACGAACTCGTTTGGAAATTGATATTGTCGATTGAATCAAGGGATAGTAAATTCGGCAAGTGGTCATCAAATTGGAAGGGGTCTTTCAAGATTCACAAATGCGTCTCCAAAGGGGCCTATATGCTAGAAGGATTGGATGGAGAGGTATTTGGAAGGGCTCTGAACGACAAATATTTAAAGAAATATTACCCAACTGTATGGATCAACTCATGATTCGGCTATGGTTGTGCCGATTTGTGTTAGCCGATGCGTTGTGATGCACGCATCGCCTTTAGGACGATATTACGCCAAATTTCCCCTAATTCTTCTACATCGGCTCAGCCTAGCCGACAGCGACAAGATATTTGATTTGATAATTTTGTTAATGCTGGGAACACCATCAACAAAATTAGGGGGCAAATACAATATGATATCAAGAAGGCAGAGCGAATTTTTCAAAATTTTTGAAGCCTTCAAGCAAGTTTAATGTGATCGGCAAGCATGCATTAAGTGGAGAATAAGTAAGGGAAGCCGATTACAAAAGATAGTTCGAATCGATTACAAGAGTTGGTGAAAGACGATTGCAGAAATAGTTAGATTACAAGATTTATGAGTTTTGCCCCAGCCAATTATTACAACCGACTCAGCACCCAAGGAATTCAGCAATAGCCGAGATCGTTTTACGACGGATCTCGTCGATGTCTTCGATCGCCTTAACATCGGTTGCATCGGTCCCGGTCACTGGCTTCATCGCCTTCGTCAGATCCGTCAGATAGGACACTATCGCCTTGATGTTTGATCGTTCATCTTCTATCTCTTTCGGGAGGTCGGCCACGTATTCTTCTTGGACCACGATCTCGGTCTCAATCGGACGAGTTCAGCTACCAATTTGTCCCGACGCGTGTGAAGCCCATCGAGTGTGGCAATCGGCTCTGTCTTCAACGCATCAAACTTGGCCTTCTTCGCCTTGATCTCTTCTTGGTTACATTTGATGGCCGCCGCTAGTGATTTGTTCTCTCGGCGATCGGCTATGCGCTGCTTTGCTCGCTCGTATTTATGCCAATGCACTTCAAGGAAGTTTGCTGGCGCGATTGTATCGGCCAACTCGTCTAGAAGCCTGGCTTGGATCTCTTCGAACCAATTACGGACGGAACCACAATCAGCTACCAGCGCGTCCAATGAGCCCTCCAGCCGATTAGCGATGTCGGCCAGCGTGTTCCTTAGGTCTTCATCAAGCGGCACCAGGGCCCTGTCAGCGACCTCATCCAGATCGATGAACTATGATAAGTCAAAGCCCAGGAGATCAGCTATGCTCTGCCAGGCAAAAAACAGTTATAGCATGGACAGAGATCACGGAGCCGATTGCGGAGAAGACAACTATAATACTTACTTGGACTACTGGAACTGACGTAGCTTCGTCATCGGCATTCCTATCACCTGCAGCCGATGGAGTGTGTTCACTTGGTACCTGGGGGGCAGGTGTCAGGGCGCAAGGAGGCTAAAAAGAGCACAAGGTTAAAGATCGGCTAATAAGAGAGAGTATGTGGAGTCCAGATAACTTACTGAACGGAGAGGAGCTATTTTCTTCTTGGTGGCTAGCTTCTTCCTCTGCCGATGTAAAAAATATAGTAAGACGAGTATGAATAGAGAAGTCAGGAGACCAAAAGTATTGAAAGTCGCTTACCAGCGTCGGATGGATGGGGCGTTTTGGTTGACTTGGTGTTTTCTGCACGGAGGCCTCGTCGGCTGATGGAGTTCGAGCGTACTTGTCGGAGGAGCTTGATTCGGCTGCCGCGTCGTCAAGGGCTTTTTCCATCTCCTCGTCCTGAACCTCTTCATCGAGCATGGCGTCGTCATCCGGGTCGACGGGGGGTAGATCATCGGTCAGGCTTGGTTTCTGCTTCTTTGCAGGCTTCTTCTTCGTCGCAACCGGTGCAGCGGTAGCCGATGGCTTGTCCCATTTTTGCCAACGGAGAGGTTTGCGGGTTTGGCCGTGGAGCAGTATTGACACCTTCGGTGCGTTGAAGCCGATTATGGATGGCGCTAATCCACAGCCGCTTGGCAGCACGCCAGGGCCATAACTAATGGTCGCTCCTGATCGGCTGGCCCGGGGAGGAGAAACATCGTTTGTCTACAGGAACAAAGGCGTGAGTGATGAGACATGCACATTATAGCCGATAAAGGAGAAAGGACTGGAAAAGGATTGCTTACCGATGGAATCATGTCAGGGTCGACGGTGGTGAGATACATGGAAGCTGATTGGTGGAATATGTGTGATTTCCATTCTGCCCACCATCGGCTGAAGGCATTTGTCCTTGTGACCGCTAGCTCGATGACCCCGAAGCTGCCAAGAGGAGGGCTTGGGAGGCTTAACAGCTGAAGCATCATGATTCTGCCGTCGATAGTGCCTCTGGTTTGGATTTTGTCTGAGTAATACAGTCCAATCGGCAATTGACCTAACCCAAGTTGCCTTGCAGCTGCCATCAGATGGTAGAATTCGTAGCTTTTCTGAATGTTTCTTCCTTGATGGATGCCGACTGGCAGGATGCAAGGAGAGATGGAAGTGGTGAAGATCTCTCTCGGCTTATCAAACTTTGGGGAATTGATTTCATCTAGCCGAAGGTCGTCCAGCCGCTCAAACTTGCTAAACTTATCGTAAGCGAACCAGATGGTAGAGGCGGCTGGGAACCCGTTGTAGAAATTGCTGAACCAGTTTTTGAAATATTCGGCTGACAGCTTTGAGCACGAGTAAGAAGAAGCAACTTCTCCATACGACATACAGCACCGAGTGCTTATCTCCTCGTCATCACGGTGTTTCGGCTCGGCTAGGGGGAAATCGGCCTCAAGCAGGCTTGGCCGATTAGCAACTTTATATGTGTATACGTTGAGCCACAGCTGAAGCAGCCACCAGGGCCCTCCGGTGTTGATAGATTGTTTCAAAGCCAGCTTCATCGGCACACTGCTCAGCATTTGGTAAATGTAGCCGAGCAAATATTTCCCCAGGGGGATTTTCCTTTCCTCCACTAATGCTTCGGCTACATGTTGTCAGTTGGTGGTCAGCCCACAACTTGATTCGCAGAAAACGAATTTCTCCAACCACATCATCAAGAAAGCTGCATGTTCTCTGTCGGAGACCGGGCCATCCTTCATGTTCATTGATATGAATCCGCTCCAGCCGCCGATGCTCTTGGTCTTGAAATTGTGGTGGCATTTGATATTCAGATCAGAGGGGGCAACAGCCGATGTTATGTCCAGACCGGTTAGCATGACTATGTCCATAAGAGTTGGCGTTATCGGCCCTTGCCTAAAGAGGAACGCGTTCAGCATGTCCGACCAAAAGTAACTAGCAGCCGATAGCAGTGGTTCATCCTTCGACATGTCGACTAAAGTCAGAGCTAAGCATTGGCCGATCCCTATTTCGTCCCAGGTGGCTTGCTTGCTAGCCGACATTCTAGCATACCAGGATGACCAAGATTTGTCTGTTGAGGGCCAGGATTTAAAGGTCCCTGTCCAGTAAGATAAGTCTAGGGTAGAAAACCTAAAGGGGATCCGATTGGTTTCAGCGTTGACGAACTCAGTAGGGTCTAGGTTACCAATCAACCCTAACAGCAGCTGGTCGGGATGAAGAAGGCTAGGGATCGTAATTTGGTGGGATAGGTGCTACAAATCGCAAGAAGGAATAATGGAATCAAAAAAGAGGGGAAAACCAGATTGCGCAAAGTGAAGAGTTTGAGCCGACAAGAAACTTACCTCAGGGTACTCCACGGGGATCACGTCGGAAGGGGCGCTTGAGGATGCCATTGGCGTAGGAAGATCGTCGCTTCGGGGGTGCTCGCCGGTGAGATCTGGAGGCGTTTCCGGTGAGGCCGTTGAGGGAGAGGGAGAGTTTTTTATGGGCTAGGTCTTGAGGAGTAAAAGTGACAGCGTGGCTTGTTTCGGCGTCGGGAAAGCAATATTTAAAGAGTTTTTTAGCCGAAACGGAATAGGAGGGAAGTCACGCGGGAATTTGAAAAAGCGGAAAATCCACGATATTATCTTATCACGGACTTGGGGGGCATGTGTTAATGACCAAATTTGGTAACTAAATCCCTAAGTTCAAGGTTGAGGTTGAAGTGGAATCGGATCGGGAAAGTGATCTGCGGAGAAACAGAGGCTGCATCGGCCATGATTAAATCGGGAGACCAGTCGGCTGAGGCTGAATCGGATAGGGATAGCCGATAGCCAATTCCGATTCAGAGAAGAAGATGGAACTGTTTTCAATAAAGAAGCTTGAAGATAAAAGGAAGATTTGGTTCCCAAATGTTCGTTAAGATATTGTCATCTATGGATAGAGTCTTGTAACGATAATTATATCTGTAAAATAGGGATTTGTATAGATATTCCTTTTGTAACGCGGCATGGGCCGAAATATTATCGTACCGTGTATAGTAGATAGATAGAAACCGTGTTCTACACGGACTTTGATGTATTTGGGTATAAATAGGACCCGAGACCCCTTGTAAAACATACACACACATCAATACAAACTCGGCGCATCGCCAAACCTTTTTCTTTTAGATGAGTTCTTGATCCCGCTTCGGGCTGCATCGATTTTGACCCTCGAATAAGGTAAACACTTGTCATTATTAGTTTATATCGTTGAATCTAGTGCTTACATCGTCATGATACTCTAGATCTGATGTTATAGACTTTGCAATTTATCATATACGGTATATAATCTAGCGTAATGTCTAGATCTATCTTGTCATCGGCTCGTTTCCCTCAGGAGACAGTGGTCGATAAAGCTAGATCTAGATGTTGAACTAGTTTATATGTTGTATCCACCATCTCGAGGGGTTTACATCGGTTCATATAGGTCTAGTACTTCTTTTCGTAATTAATGCTACATCATTATGACCTATTAAGTCGCTTTTAGAATTATTAAGATCTATTCGGCTAGATGTTTACCATTAGAGACAGTGCCGGGGTTTCAGTCGGCCTTATCTGTTTTGATTATCTTTTAGAGTCATCTACTATTAGATATATTAAAGCTACCTCTTATATTAAGATCTCAATCTGGTTAAATGCTTTAAGCCAGTATCAATCTGTTGGCAGCAGCCGATAGCCGATTGATCTAGGTTTAATGCATTTAGGTTAGATTAATATCTTTTCATAAGATGTATCGAAATACTAGCCGACTCACGTTAGATCTGCAGCATCGGCTAGGTTATAAACGAATATATTTGTTACCCTGATGTATATTTAGATTAAGTGGTTTATACTGTCTCGGTATAGCCGATCTATCCCAATCACTTAGTTTAAATGTGCTTTGGGATAGCAATTATATGTAAATTGATTCCCTTAGCCGATCCGGTAGGATCTAACCTTAACCTTAACGCATGTATTTTTTATTTCTTGTTGGTTAGCAGATCAAACCAACTGGCACGCCTAATTCATCAAAGGTAGCCAAGGACGGACCTACACTGGAGTTAAGCAGATCTCCCAGGCCAGCGTGTGGGAAAGATTTCTCATCAACACAGCCGAGATCATCCGAACAAATCTAACCCTAGATCGGGCGGCTTAGATTAGATTGGCACAGATCGCACACGCAAGTGACACGCAAGAAAAAGAGGGTGACATGGCACTGACGTGGCTCGACTGGCGGCGAGCGGCTCAGAACCTTATGGTCGCCGGCGTTCCACGGGGCGACAACAAAAATGGAAGGCACGGTGGGATGCATCTCAATGCGGGGAACTCGCTGCTGGGCTCAATGGCGATAGATGCGACGGACGGCGATGGCGGAGATCTTTGGGTTGACGACGATGGTGGTGCTCTAGTGTCTTTCGGTGGCAACGGAGTAGCGAACGATGGTCTTCTCCTCCTTGCGAACCCAAAAGTAGCGACGAGGACTGCGATGATGAATGGCGACCGGTGGCACGACTGGAAGCTACGGCGCCGGCGGAGCTCGGCTTCCTTGTGGCGATGACGCTACAAGTGACAGGGAGCTAGGGCAAAGGTGGTGACAGCTTGCGGACGGCCGGGAGCACTATTTATAGTGGCGGAGGATGGAGTCCAGGCCCGAATAGAACTTGCCGGCGATTGGAAAGTTTAGGGTTTCAGAGTCTGATTGGAACTTGATTTCCCCTCGATTTCCTTCGAATTAGCATAAACTACCAAAAGATAAAAGGAAGAGATCCAGAAGAGTATTTACCCTCTATTGATTTTGCCAGAGATGGAAAGAATCAACGAGATTGGAAAGGGATTGGGCGGCGGCGTTGCGAACTCCGAAGGCGAGAGGTTGAAGACGACCTGATAAGTGGGGCCCACCAATCGACGAGGGAGAGAGGGGAACACGTGGCAAACTGGGCTGACTGGGTCGATGCGACGCGCACATAGGAAAGGAAGGATGGGCCAATGGGCTGAATTCGGCCCAGAACAGTGAATTCGGCCTGGGAATGGGAAGAGAATTTTAATTCCATTTAAATAATTAGTGAAATGATGTTTCATTTAATAAAAATACTTTCCTTGCTCAAATAAATCCCAGAAAATTCAAGAAAATGGAAAAGCAAGAGAAGTATTTAATAAAATTTTATCTTGCCCATTTTTATATTGGGATTTATTAAGAAAAAATTAATTATTCTCTTTTAGGCTTTTAATTCAATTTCTAAAAAATGAATTAAATAATATATTATTAATTGATGCGATTTTTAGAGCGTGACATCAACACTGTCAAGGAAAGTTTTTCTTCCAAGAGTTTGAGAGTTTAGCACATTTGATACGAAGGTATCGGCTCATGAAAGCCGACTGCAAGAGGAAAAGAAAGAAGAATTTTGGAGTCATTAAAGCCAGGAAAATGAAGATAATTTTGAAGCATGAGCCCTCATACTCTAAAATTAGGGGGCATGTGTTAACGCCAAAATTTGATAAAATTCCTTAATGAATTAGGTTAAGGGAAGAGATCATAATAATTAGTCTTTCTCTTTCACTTCGTTTTTGATATTTATTGATCAAACTGGTCGAGCTGATTTTAGATCAATAATTTCTTCCATCGGCTTCATCTGTAGATCTCCTTGGATAAATCATATTTATTGGAAAAGGAAGTCCATCTATTATCATCGGCTTTCGATTATCATCAAACTTAATTCTTCCTTGTTCCACAACAGATTGAATATGTTGTCCGAACACCTTGCATTCATTAGTACTATAAGATCCTATATTATGCCACTTATAATATTTTCTCTTCTTTAATTCCTCAACCGATGGAATAACATAATTTTGAGGTAATATAATCTACTTCTTTTGTAATAAAAGATCAAAAATTCTATCGGCTTTATTAATATCAAAATCAAATCTTTCTTCTTTCCCATTATCTTTAACCCATTGGCAGACAATTATCTTTTTGTTTCGTTCCCACTCTGCCAAGCCAATCTCTTGATCTTCATCTTGATCTGAGTCAGAAGCATAATTATAAACATTATTAACATTATTAGCCTTCTTAGTAAATCGCTCCCTTTTGAACACTTGGAATCACTGTTCATGAGCCGATATTTTCTATACCAACTGAGCTAAACTTTCAAAGTCTTGTGAAGAAAACTTATCCTTTATCGACCCCAACAATCCCTGAAATGCCAAATCGGTCAATTGTGAATTGGTCAGGTTTAAACTATAACATCTACTCCTTATATCTCTAAACCTCTGGATAAAATCTGGAACATATTGGTCCACTAGTTTTTAGGGATGAAACTGACCCGAATTTAGAGGGAATATTCTTTTTCAAGGACCATCCCATCTCATCTGTCCCTAAACCAAACACCCTAAAAAAGATGTTCGCTTCAATCCAACTCATTAGTCCCTCAAACCAAACACATACTAAGTGTGATAATTGAATTCAGTCATTTTTTATCTTTCCATCTGAAATTTGGAAGCCTAGATGGTTGGGAGGTAGAGGAGAGGAGATGGTACTGGCAGGTGGGTCCCCCTGCTAGTCTTTTGTATTTTTCTGGAGACAAGTCCCCTCTAGATCATAGCCCATGCCTGTTACATAGCGTGGGCCGTCTGCGGAAATCCCATTCCGGCCCATGAAACTCATGGTCACGTGGACCGGCCACAATCCCATTTTGGCCCATTCAATATGAGGTCGTCTACTGGTCAAAAAATTGAACCGGCTCATATGAAAAATACTGTAAGACGGTACGATTAATTTCTGCGGTACAAAAGAAAGCCCTCATGTGTCAATCGTCGTTGATCTGCAGCAGCAGCTAAGATAAAAGTGAGAAATTTTACGGTAATTCGAGAAAATATCTGTAGGTATCAGTAGTAGTACACGAAGGTACTAAATTTTATAAAAAAAATATTATACCTCATAATATCTTCTCAAAAATAATGAAATTATCCAAAGCAAAAGTATACCGTCTTCTTTTGCTGGAGACTTGGAACTACTGCCCGAGTATCTTGGGTTGGTCGTCCAGGTTTATCACTGAACATCTAATAAAATTACGATGTCATCGTAGTACAAAAATATAACTTATATAGCAACTACTTGTTGGAGCACATGTGAATTATCCGTCCTTACTCCTCAGCTTAATCCTTTATTCTTTGGGTTAAACTAATTGATACATGTAACTTAACATCATATCTAAGCGATATACATATTAGATGTCTCGATCGTCCGTTCTGATATCATGCTAAGTTAAAAATGCATCAACTTAGTTCAACCTAAAATTTTGAACCGACGAAAGAAAAAAAGACAGACAATTCAATTATACTTCGACAACAGTGCATATAAAATGATATCCATATAAAGTAACAACTAACCTAATGTAGTTAGATTTACCCAAAATTTTCAAAGTTTTCAGGCGCTGCCGTTGCCTGCCCTCTTGGATATGGGTACCAGCTGCTGTGCTGGTCCCTTCCCTTGGATCTCATATATATATCATATCTGTACATGCATACCGGGGCACGGGCACAGGTGAGACCACACATCCACAGCAGATGCAGAGCAGAGGTAACGGATACCTATTCTGCTCGACATTTTCGATTGGAGGGATGCTCGGGCCCAGCGACAGCGACTAAAGAAACAGTGCCACCACTAACAGGTGGGGACACCAAACCAGTACACCACGCCTACAGCTTCTGTCTGTGGCCCTCCAATTCCTTCCCCCCCCCCCCCCGGGTCCCCCAACTTCACAGGGTCGCCTCTAATCGTGTACTCCCTTCGTATCAAAATATAACAACATTAAACATATTGATGTATCTAATCCGATTTTAGTTTATTATATTTTGAAATAGACACAATACTATAATCGTATAACCTGTATGGTTTTTATGGTTTTGTTTAAAAATATAATGGACATGTATATAATATGTCATATATCTACTCTCACTTTGTTCCAGAATGTAATGTGTTTTAGTTGCTTCTATATTGAACTTTTCTGCCATTGACCAAATGTACTATAAGTACTAGGAAAGTACACCAACATTTTACGATATCAAATTAGTTTAGTTTCATTACATTCCACCACGAGATATGTCTTGACATATAGTGTATTTATTTGCGATATATGTTAATTATTTTTCTCTAAATTTGGTTAAAGTTAAATACCTTCGACTTAGGATAAAACTTTAACACCTTAATTTTGGATCGGATGGAGTACCGTTTACTTGTCATTGATAATGTGTTGCAAATTCAGGCATAACTTGGATTCAGAATTTCAAATCCTTCTCCACAAAGTTTAGATCACCTGATACTTCAGATGATCATCAGATCCCTAAAAGGGGAGAATTTCCCATTACAACTGCAACATCAACATGCTCTACTTCAGTAGAAACTCAATATCAACATTTGCTTAATCAAATAAAAAATTACTCATTATAGTACGATTGAACTCTAGCAGAAGATCATGATATTAGATCTAACTACAGCATAGCCTAGCTGCATGTGTTTAGGGGGTGCTAGAAATGAATAATCCAAACAGTGTTCAAGGACACAGCTACTGTTACTACATATAATATGCATTTCATACCATGGGCACCATGCATTATTGTCATACAGACGTTCTACAAAATCAGCAGACTACAATCAACAAGCCTAAATGAAATGCTAATCTTAATCAACATAATCACCTAACCATCTACTCAATTCTATCCTACCATCACCAAAATGCAAATCAAACTAGGTTGCCTACCAATTCATGCACAACACTACCCACATAAATTCAGCAAAATCATCACATAAGACACACAAGATTAAGGGAGGTGAGCAAACACTGAGCCAATTGTGATGATCAGAATGCTAGCTGCCACATCAACACAATGTAGCTAAGATCAGAATGCTGAATCAGCTGGACTGCGACGGTGGTGCCTAGCTCGCCCACGGCGGTCCATGGATCTTGCCTCGCCCGTGGGGAGGAATAGCTCAGCCTCGGGGCCAACTTTGCACTCTGATGGAGGTGTAGGGTACCGAAGACGATCATAGCAGTAGCCGTAAGTCATGTACTTCGTCCTGAACCTCTCCATCGCCGATCGCTGCCTGCCAGACATGGCCACCGCATTGTGGATTCTGGCAATGTCCGGTGCGCACGTCGTTGCGCGGGTCAAGGTGTCTATAGCGCAGCCATGGAGCATGAGTTCTGAAAACTCCGCAACGAAAGGGGCATACTTGTAGTTCACCTTGTAGCGGCCACCGGAGGTAGCCCAGCTGGAGCCGTCCCAGATGGTCGCGTACAGCGACATCGGCTTGGAAGGGAACTGAACACCCATGGATTTGGTCCTCTGAATCTCCCGGATCGGAGTCTCATCAATGTAGAATCTGCGACAGAGAGTGAGATAACCATATGATAAGAACCAGCAAGAATGAGAATGGGGAGGGAAACTAACTGTGCTGAGAAGAAAATAAAAATAGTAATAGATTGGAACATTCTAAATATGCCTGAAATTATCACTTTTTTTTTTGTGAAACAGTGATTCATCCGCAGTAGCATACAAGCGTATATCATAAGTTAGAACAGTAGAGTACAAAACATAACATCCAATATTATTGTTGGTCCATGTATGTTTCTTGGCATTGAATGGTTTGTTAGTCAAATACATAGTCACCTACTTTGGTGTCTTCAAAAGATCTGTACTGCATACGGTTATGTCATTATGACCATGGGAAATTTCAAACAAGTACTTCAAGAGACAGCTCTCCTGACCTGTACTGTTGATATCA
Source organism: Oryza australiensis (assembly GCA_019925245.2). NCBI lineage: Eukaryota > Viridiplantae > Streptophyta > Magnoliopsida > Poales > Poaceae > Oryza > Oryza australiensis. Next base: position 250,102 of record JAIFGZ020000484.1, read on the forward strand.
TAAGTACTAACCAACAATGTCCTCAAGTTAGGTGCTGAACTACACAAAAGTTCACTAGCATGACCACGAGTAATTGTGCCAAGTTGTACATTTTTTTTGAAACCCCAGCATATTTATGGGTACAAATTCCCCTAAGCTGTGCGGCATATGAGTCTCTGTAATTTCAAGAAAAGGAAGGGAAGGCAGATGTCATTTTGGATGCAAGAACCTGAACATGTGAAAGCACATGATGAAAGTGGTTGTGTAGTGGTAGAATGGTAGTGGTGACAACTTTTTTCAGTTTCTCTTCTCCGGTACATGACTCGAAAAGTTTTGCCGACTGATCATAATAGCTTTCTATCATTGTCGACAAAGCAGGTCTGCAATGAATGGTAGAACAAGAATCTTGGTGGAAGGATCAGGTGGAGGATGATAGATCATGAAAACGACCAAGGATGGAATGCTTAATTAAATGAGGAAAGTGATTTTATGTAGAATGAAATTCGGTGCTGAAAGAGTGCAAATCAACGTGACAAAAAAAAGAGAGAAAATTTGGGTCTGAATATTATTCAAGTCATGTGCATTGGGATGTCAGATGGTTGGACCATACATTCAAACCAAAGAAGCATTGAAACCATTTTACTTTGCAGTGATTAGTTACTTGACGATCTTTTGTGGCAATCCCATTTAACTCAACTTGGGTCATCAGTAGAGTACATTATTAAAGTGGCAATAATCCAAGGGAACATACAAGCTGTAAAGAATGGGAAAATCACTCCTCTCAATCATGGAGGAGGATAAAGTAGAGGGGACAAGGAAAAAGGTACTTGAAGGTAATAATGGTAATTATTGATTGTTTCAGTACATTACATGAGTAAAAGGACAACCAGATCAAACACAACAGATATAATAATGCCATCTTCACGAGTACAGATACCCTCTAAATACCAGTATGCATAAAGCTACAAACTCATATTAATTCTCTGATTATGGTAATGAAGTACACATTACAAGCAAAAGTGGGTTAGAACATATGTAAGCCACTGAAATCTAGTAAGATCTTCATCCGAGCAATAGTGATTATATGAAAAGTGAAATATAATTAAGAAGAACAGAACTGTATAATGATAAATTTCACTACAAGAACATGTTGTTTCTATGCGCCCACTTGCTGCATGTTCAACCAAATGCCTTTCTTGAAATGGTTCTCACTTTTACTACTCAATTCATCTTCATCTTACATTTATAAGTTTTTTACCTTCTTTTTGTTGTTCAGATTCTTATAAATGTTCATCACATTACAAAGCCACAAAACTAAGACGGTAATGTGCTTCAGTGCAAGCTTGATCATAGTATCTTTAACAAAACAAGTCATAAAAAAAGGATATGAAGGGAGAAGGTACTAAAAAGCTTGATCATAGTATAACCAATCATGCATGAATGTAAATTAAAGTGAAGGAGAGGAGAGGGGGGTTCCTTACACTATACGGTCATGGCTCCAAAGAATGGCGTAACGATGAAAATCCTCCGTTGGATCAAACCAGAGGCCATACCTCTCCTCCCTGCCGACCGACGTACTGCCATTGCCATACACATTGGTCTGCACCCTCCACTCCCTCCCCTTAATGTTCCCTAGGAACTCAAAATCCAGCTCGTCATGCGTCTTCTCATACACGTCGCCGTTCGACATCTAAGTTATACACGGCAACATTAACATTATGATTATGACATTTTCAGAGTTAAGGTTTAAGAAATACGGATTGTGTTTGTAGAACTGAAACACATAATTTATTATGGACGAGAATGCAGGCAATGCAGGCCATAATCAAACAGTATGCAAGTTCCTTTCTTTATCCTGTAGTAAGTAGCCATTTTGTGAGATATTCAGAAGTATGACAGATGCACAAGTGGGTTGCATGTCTTTACACAGTAAGCCAAAATAATGGAGTATGAAATATAGAAATAATTACCAAGGTACATTTTTTTAATGGGCTGCAAATTTCGTTCTGGATTACTCTTTAGTAGAAGAAATCAGAAAGAAATGCACTGTCTCTGCTGGATATCTAGTACAACATGCAAGAGGTGAAAAAGAAATTGAAGAGGAAACAAATAAAGCATCTTACATAGAAGGCGACGACGACGCCGGCGGCGTAATCTGCCGGCAGCTTGATGCTGGCGCTGAAGAAACCGTGCAGATACGCATCCTGCGACGCGAATCCGGCGCCTGAAGAAGCAGCATACAGATTACGGGGGCAAGCCAAGAACTCAATCCACAACACAAACAAGATTCAGCACCAGAGGAGGAAGGAGATGCCACCTGTGCGCTCATCGAGGGAGATGCGGACCCGCTTGCCGTCGCCATGGAGCGCCAGGTTGGAGTCGCCGAACAGCTGCGTGTAGCCCTCCCGGAACGACACCGCCGGCGGCCTCGGCAGCCTGGCCGCCATGGCTAGCACGGCCTGCCCCTCCTCCCCAGCGGACGCAAGCAGGGGAGACAGCAACAGCAGAAGGAGGAGGAAGAAGAAGCAACGAGAGGTGGCCATGGCCATGGCTTGCTTGCTTGCTTCTTCTTCTTCTCGCTCTGCTTCTTGCTTTCCAATGCTCTGTTTTGCCCTGTGCTTCTTGCCCTCTTGGTGTGTGTGCAGCTGAAGCTGAAGCTGGTGGGTTTAATAGAGAGATAAAGGAGTTTATCTTTTCTGCATTTGGTGGTGTGAATGCAGCAGCAAGCTCACTCCATTGCCATTGGTGACCTCTTTTATGGGCACCTGCAAGTCTTGCTGCACCCTCTCTCTCTCTCTTCTTTCTCTCTCTAAAACACAGGTTGCATTTGCAGGAGAGAGATAGAGAGAGAAAATACACAGAGATTTTGCAGTGGATTGTGTGCAGTGGTGGCAGAGTATGTCTAATAAAGAAATGAGATACAACTATTCCATGGGATTTTGTTTATTTAAATGGATCATACATTTATTATTTATTTATAACATCATTGAATATCTCACACATTACATTGATGAGTATCTCACACATTAGGCATTGCCTGTCCTTTTGTCTCTAGCAATGCATCCATGGGCTCTCATGTGAGAACTCACAATGGGAAAAGTTTTTATTAGCTACTGTGCTGATTGACCAATCACTGTGGAAGAATCTTTTTTGTTATATGGTCTAATCTTTTGTGATTTTCTTGGGAACTTCTTTGGTGGTATTATTATATGTAGTGATATCTATCCTGAGGAGTTTGATCTGTGGGAGGGATATGTAATCAGTTGGGATGCAATGCATTGCCTGGCATTTTGATAAGCAATTAATGTACAGGGATTCTGTCATGAAAGTCTACCAAATTTGGCAAGGAGAGGACCCTTTGCAACAGGGTACACCTAAAATATCTCAAAGTGTCAATAGGTAAAATGTTTTTGTTGGACCAAGAGTTAAATCTAGAGGGGAAAATCCTCAAGATAGTATTTGAATTTAGGGGTGAAAGTCTATTTTACTCCCCCGAACTATTTTGTCATAGCACTTAACCCCCTAAAGTATTTTTTGGCATATTTTACATCCCAAAATATTTAAAATGGTTCATGTTGCTCCATGACTTATTTCTCTCTTTTTTCTCTATATAAGACGTATTTTATACTGAAATTTAGTAGGATTGATAAATACATTATAGCTTACTTCTCAACATTTTTTAGATTTTTTTATCATTGTTACATAGGATGGAATCACTTATTGATTTAAACTTCAAGACTTAAGAGTTCAAGCAAACAATCACAAAAATATTTGAAAATCTATACTCCTTTAAAAGATACTAGTTATGGTGACAGGGAATTTACCATTGCCACCCACCGTTCTTTTGCAACTTTTACAAATTAGTCCATAATATTTTTTGATATTCTAGAATAGTCCAGTATTTTTTTCAAACAAGTGAATACCATATATTTAAATAAGCAAAACAAGTGGTACTAACACATTTGATTAAAAGATGTATTTTGTCTATAACATATTATAATATATTTTGTTTTACCCATAGTAAAACATAGGCATTTTGCTTGTATTTTAGAACTTTGACAATGTGTCATCTATGGCTCTAAAAATCATCTTAAAATCCAACTTATACAAAGAGAAATAAAAAATAAATACTATCAGGCAATAAAATGGATCATTTTAATAGTTTAGGGGTGAATGACCCAAATCAATATCAATAGTTATGGGGAAGTGATCCCAGGGAATAGTTCGAGGGATAAAACGGACGCTTTTTATTGGATTTATCATAGTTCTGCTTCATAGTGAATTCATGGAATAGACGGATTTAAATAGGAATTTTCGGTCCCACGGTAGTACATTTTTAGATAATGGAATAATGTTTTTACACATTTTTCCAAAATTGGATCTAGCATGCTTATATAATTGCACATCACTAAGTGTAGTTATTAGGAATTCAATCTCTTCTCTCATGAAGCTACATTATCTCAATATGACTTCTTAAAATGTTTTAATCTATGCTGCATGTTGGACAATAACCATCTTTGAGTAAACCCACATTTTTTTCCCAATCATTTTTAGGCTTTGCACAGTTATTCTGAGGTGCAGATGGTGCAACTAAAGCAAAAAAAATCAACTTGCACTCTAAGGGCATGTACAACCCACAGACAAGGTGTTGTCTGTATGTCTGTGTTGTCTGTAAGTTTTCTTCAGGAACACGCATATAGACAACTAAACAGACAACATGTACAATGGGTTGTCTATTGACCTGTCTGTAAATTATTTAATGCATGCATGTAACCATGATCAAGGATGCATATGCTCTCTATATATCATTATGTTGCTTCTCGATGAAAAAATCACGTCTAAATAACCCAACTAAAAAATATTTGACAGAAGTTCGTTCTAATAAAGACAAATATGAGAACAAAAGTTTATTGTAATAAATAACACAACTAAAATATTTAACAAAAGTTAAACATATAAAATTTAACAAATTAACAGTTAATATTTTGTACATTACATATATCAATTTGTGGCTTATAAAAATTGATATATGTACGAATATATATGTGGACCAACATATATATATATATATATGTGTATATATATGTTTATATACATACATACTACCATAATATTGTGAAACATCATCGTACCAGGCAGCACCAGCATATATTTTTTCCCATGTTACTACTGTGCATGTATAAATCTTTCAGCCTTTTCCAGAAGAATCTACAACACGCACGCGTGGAGCGAGCAAAATTTCAGCCTTTTCTAACAATCTACAACGTGCTTTTTGAGCAAGAGTGAGAGCAGAGAAAGCTGAGAAAATCGGCAGCGGCCGCGTACAAAATTAATCGTTCTGCACAGGATCCGCATCTCGCCGATGAGTCTGTACAACACGACGTCTTCCGTCGCTTCAGACCTCGGAGCACGAGCCGCCCTTGTCGCCTCATGAGACGCCGGGCTCTGGTCGTCTCCACGCTCACGAGGGGCTTTTTGCAAAAATTATCTGCTTACAGACACGCTGTACATGTCCTAATGGTTAGCATTTCATCATGCAAATTTTTCGGTAGTAAAACGCCGGATTCTCGTCTACATTTATCTCTGCTCTTGGCACCCCTTAATTCACAGTGGGAATTAATTACCTCACTGTAAATACAATTTCACATGATTTACCTACCTGGCTAGTAAATTATGCATGACACCCAACGTGTGGCCTTGAATATGGGTATTTATTGCCAAGAGACCCTTATTCATGGTCATTCCAAGGCCACCAAGCATAGCATTGGATAGGATTGCACTCCAGTAATGATCCAACTACCTTCCTTCAAAAGATGAGACGATCATGGGGACGGCGGTTTAGTTGCTGAAATATCAGGTGGAGAGAGTACTCATCATCTCATGTGCTCATGGTACAAATCGAAGTGACAATGCCATATAGTACTATGTCATATAGTAGGAGTATATGTCTGCATTCATGTGGCAGTATACTACTGCAGGTTTTGGAACGTAAAATAGTTATATTCCACTATTGGAGAAAGCCACAATTGTGTCGGTTCGTAACCATCGTAGTCCCGGTTGTCAAACGGGACTACGGATCGGACAAGAGATCGGCGATCTCTAGTCCGGTTAAATAACCGGACTAGAAATGCATCTTTAGTCCGGTTGGCCAGCGGACTAAAGATGCGGAGCAAAGTCATCTTTAGTTTTTCAACCGGACTAAAGATTTTTTAAAATTTTTTAATTTGCCCTTTCTCCAGCCCTTGCCCTCGATTCTTTTGTTTTTTCTTGTCAAAATTCTAAAATCATCACAGAATCGAAATCAAATATCACGATTCACAAATAGCAATGAACAATACATATCCCAAATGTTTTTTCATTTTTTCTCCACATATCAAATACATCTTCAAAATAAAAAAAATCACAGATCAAATATTATCACAAATTTGTTCACACATATATATACAACAAAATCCACTATATATTATAAAATACAACAACATCAATTTTTTGCTCGGCTGCGCTGCTCCCGCTCGCGTCGCCGTCGACTCCCGCTCGCCGCTCGCTCCGCTCCGCTCGCCGCTGGTGAGAAGATGACGCCCATTGCCGCCACCTCCTCCCCGCTGCCGCCATTTCCTTCCCTCCCCTTGCTTGCGAGGGGAGAGGAGAGAGAGAGGGAGAGGGAGAGGGAGAGGAGAGGGAGAGGAAGAGAGCTAGAGAGAGGGAAAGAGATCGAAAATGTGCTAAGTGTTGGATCTGTGGAGAAGACGATGCGAGCCGGGGATATATATAGCCAATCATCTTTAGTCCCGGTTGGTGGCACCAACGGGACTAAAGATAATTTCCGCTATTTCAATTCATCTTTAGTCCGGTTGGTGGCATCAACCAGGACTAAAGATAATTTTCCGCTATTTTCAATTCATCTTTAGTCCGGTTGGTGTCACCAACCGGGACTAAAGATAATTTCCCTATTTCTAATTCACCTTTAGTTTCGGTTGGTGCCACCAACCGAACAAAAGATAATTTTCCGCTATTTTTCTAATTTATTTGGTCCCTAGGTTAACAATTAAATAATTCATTAAATAGGGTCAAATTAAATTCATTAAATATAGGTTTAAAACAATAATATTAAATTTTAATCAAACCTAGATAATCCTAGACATTAATGTGCTCCTCTAGATATTGTTTCTCTTTTGCCCTCGCTTTTCTTTATTTTCATCGCTGTTGAGCAAGAGAGGAAAAATTTGACTTTTTTGTTTTACTTTTTTTATATTTTTATGGACTTAGGAGCACACGAGAGGTAACCACATAAAATTTGAGTGTAAACAAGCAAAAGACGTGGCCTGTGGAAAATTCGGAAGACACGCTCAAAATCGAAAAAAAGCTTCCGGGCTCGAAAAGGCAATCTTCTGAGGATTTTTAGGGGAAAATAAAATCGCCAAACACGGCAAAGCGGCGAACGAACGCATCCAAAAATTTTTCTAATCGATTTTCATATATGAAACGTCTCGATCGGAGTCGTATGCGAAAGTTATGGCCGTTTTAAAACCGACTCCGAGGTAGAGGACGAAACGGGAACCATGCGCGTAAAACTTGTTAAACGCGCATAAACTAGACGTGACGACCAGGGTTTAAATGTCTTTATCAATATTGTACATCCCTCCGATTCGTATATTATCACCAAAATAATTTTATAAAAGATTTTGTATATTGAGAATCAGTTAATAACAATATGATGATATGTAATAACAAAATTAAATCTTCCTTCTATCTTCAATGACCCACCTCCACACAACACCACACTCTTTGAAATTACAGATACTCTTAAATTAATTTTTGGTCATTTGAATCATGTAGCAAAATTTATATATTTTTATTAGGTTCAGTTAAAAAATAAGTACATTCACTTTTGTCCCGGTTGATAACACCAACCGAGACAAAAAAATAGCATCTCTAGTCCCGGTTGGTGTTACCAACCGGGACTAAAGATGGTGTCAGAGGCTATCAGAACCTGTCAGAGTGCCAGACATCTTTAGTCCCGGTTTGTAGCACCAACCGAGACTAAAGATAGCATCTCTAGTCCCAGTTGGTGTTACCAACTGGGACTAAAGGTGTCCGGCGCTCTGACAGGCTTTGACAACATTTGAACCGGGATTAGAGGTGATTTTTAGTCCCGGTTCGTGACACAAACCGGGACTAATGTTCCTAGAAATCCGTAGACTTTTTAAACTAGGACTAGAGATCATCTCTAGTCCCGGGTGCAACTTAAACCGGGACTACTATGATTTTTGCCACTTCAACCAATGATGGTTTCTCCAATAGTGTTCAAGGGTGAATGCCAACATATGTCTGACCTGATCACCACCAAGATTCATGAAGAAAGGACTCATACACAGCATGCATGTTGGACCATATGAATCTCTCATTTCTAAAATAGTTATCTTTCAAATTTTATCTTAAAATAATTGTCATTATAGAGTACTAATTGTCTCCTTAATTACCTTCCATTCAAATGACTTTCTATTATACCCTCAACCACCCTTCCGCTTTCGATCAATAAGGTTACTATATTCTTTTCTTATCAAACCTTAATCTATCCTAAATAACCTATAACGACAAGTGCTAGAGACGGAGGGAGTATTATGTATTTCATTTGTCCTAAAAGACACTAACTTTGGTATGAATCTGGACAACCATTTTTTCCCAGATTCATATAGTGAAAATGAGGACTTTTGGGGATGGATGTAGTACATGCAGAGGTCTTTCACGAAGGATTTACTACTGGAGAAACAATTTTTTCATGCGGGCCGAAAGGCATCTTCCCGTGTGGAAGGTCTGCCCGCATACGCGAAAAGGTCTATGAAAAGATCATTTTTGCGTGCGGGCGGCCCAACCGCACGGGAAGATCGATTATCCGGTGCGGTCGGCTTAAGAGCCCGCACGAAAAGATCGATTATCTCATGGGGCCCACTTTACCAGACCGCACGAGATAATCTATCTTCCCATGCGGTTCGTTAAGTTGACCGCACGGGATAATTAATCTTCCCATGCAGTCCGTTAAGTCGATCGCACGGGAAGATGGTCTCTCATGTGCCTATTATTTTATGTATAGATCTGTAGCTATATATATATTGTCCTCTCTCTCTCCTCTCCTCTCTGTCCTCTTTCTCCTCTCCTCTCTGTCCTCTCTCTCCTCTCCTCTTTCTCTTAGTAATATTATCGGTCGATTGATAAGATGCTTGTATATATATATTTCGCACGAGAAAAAAACATTTAATTATATTATTTCCTCATAAAAGATATAAATGCACACAGATTATACATTATATACATATCAAGTTTCGTCTCGTAAATATTACAGAAGTCTAGCAACAATTTACAAATCTTTTGAAGTCTAGCAACAATTTAGACAGATCATTCATGACGGTGCTCTTTTTTCCACTCCCTAAGTCTTTTGAATTTGTCGTCCATCGCAAGCTCGCTCTCCGGATCGTAGAAATCACCCAAATGGTTGCAGACATCGCGACGGATGAATTGACAAAGATCTGCAACCAAGTTAAGCATGGTTCGATTGTCGAACAGTTCGCTACAATTGGAGCGGAATTGATCTGTTTAAGGAAGAATACACATACATACGATTAGGAAAATTATACAAGATCGATCTTAACATGTAGAAAGATATTTTCTCTGAACTTACTTGTTCAAACTTTGTAGTGTATCTCCCGTAGATTCTTAGCATCTCCCACGCGTAGTAGTCTCATAGGCTAGTGCCTGGTGGTTGCTTACAATACTGTGTTGAATAAAATTTATTACGTACGTCAATATTTAAAATTAAACACAGTATAAAATATCGGCATATAGCGAGCATATAATTACCGGCTAATTTGTCTTCACCAGAAGCTTCTTCTTTTGTGGATCCTTGACCGGTCCACCATTTCTTACATAATTTGCGTGTGCTCTATGTAGACAAAATAATTGTTTCACTCAATTGTTTATTCGAGAGTAAAAACAGATAAAACTTATTAAATGGTGCATGATAGTACTTACAAATTTAACACGATGAGGAACTCTTTGAATGTTTCCTAGCTGTAGTGTGCCGGATCAAACACTACGGCCACGTGGTCCTACGGGATATACCAAAAATAGTATGTTGTGATCGCTACGATGGAAGAGATATGTTAACTATAGGTGATATCGTAGTAAAATATTAGTTTTACGGACGAATATTACATACCGCAACGCATAAGGGACCATGAGGACATTTTTGTCTCTATGCTCCAACATAGCTCTGCCTAAGTAGAATGCTACCGCGATCATCTTGTCCTTGTGCATTTGTTTGATGATCGCCTCTTTTTGTTTCTTTGTTTTGCCTTTGAGCTCATCGCAATCTGCACGAAGATGAAACTTGTGTTCCGTCCAGCATATCCTTGTTGGGTTAACGTATGCAGCTGGATAAATTGTCTTTTTCGCGTCTGCGTATTGCATCCTAAGTAATGCAGTGAGTAATTAATTATTCACAAGTTAGTTTGCAAATGAATTCATTAATGACATTAAGTGTGATTGATACTTACAGGTAAAACGCAGCAACGAGATTTATATCCATTTTTTCCATCTTAAATAATGCGTGAAGGTCGTTGAAATCGATGACTAGCATCCCATTTGGGCCACTGGTGAAAGCGTTATCCGAGACCTTCACCGTAAGGATGTTGAGCCCCAATCTGGACGCCTTTAGGTACCAGTCGTGCATTAGCCTAATTTCCCAGGGCATGTCTTCCATGACATGCCACGGCAGAAACGACTTGCCGTACTCGTACTTTGTTGGCACTTCGTCCGAAGTCCAATTTTGCAGGTCCTCCGCTTGGTTCTTCACCGATTGTTGTGACTCCGACAACTTTGACGGTTGATCCTACGGCTTGTCAGTCGGCCCCCTCCCCCTGAAAGCCAGGAACACTAAGTTTTTCTCGTCTTTGGCCATTAATTCCTTATCATAGCTGGATCGAACCATCTTTGGGATAATCTGACGAGGTTGAAGCTTGCTCAGACTTGGAAGGCTTGTTGTTTTCAGAAGAGGCCTTTGAGGTACCGCCAATGCTGACTGTGGTGTCGAAGGAGATTGGTGAATATGTTGGACATCTGTTGGAGGCTGTTCTGCAACGACTTCAGGGGCTGACAGCATCGGCGAATCAGGACCTTTATCCTTAGGAGGAGAGCGAGGTGGGAAAGCAGGCCGAGGTGGGGAGCGAGGTTGGGAAGCAGGCCCTGGTGGAGAAGGCGGTGCAGACGCAACAGCAATCTGAGGAACCGGCTGGACTGGGGATGCTGACTATGTACCGACAAGCAGGATATCTCGTCGATGCCATAGAATCAACTGATTCACTGCATTCCCAGGAAATTTTATCCCTTTAGGTACTGGAATGTCTAGCTCTAAGCTGTTATGCTCTGCATGCACCTTGGCTACCTACATCCTTGCATATTCCTCAGGGATTGGAGTGTTGTGAAATTGTCGCCCTGGTATAGCAAGTCCTGTACCCACCTCCTTTCTCTTCTCGGCCCTTCCTATCGGCACGAGGAGGCTGCACGGCGTTGGGCCAGTTATGATATCTACTGGATAGGGTGTGGTGTCAACTGACCCGACGCTGCTGGGCATCTGTACTGTGGGTTCTTCGGATTGCTGAAAGAAAGTTAGGGAAGGCTTGGCGATTCTGTGCAACAATAGAGTAGAAATGCTCTTCAACTTGTTTTGCTATCTTCTTTTCAAGTTTATGTTTGTATATGTTCCTTTTCTTGTAACTTGCAGCTTCCTCAGGAAACCCTTCTTTCCAACTTGTCTTTGACGATACACCCCTTACTCGTCCAGAATGTTCGGGGTTGCCCAATGCAGCTATCAACTGATCATGTTCACTCTTAGCAATAAATTCCCCAGTCTTCTCCTTTTCAACAATGTCTTTTAGACTTGTGGTCACACGCTCTATATCCGGATCCTCGAAAAGGATCTCTTCCTCGTTGGTGACCTGTCCCGTGCTGCGTGCCCACACCCAGTTTTTGCTTCTTTCTTTTAGTGCATCTACAAGCAGGGGCTTTCCTTGGGCGGCAAACTATTCTTCGGTTGCTCGCCACTTCTCTACGTGACCATCGTAGCCGCTAGAGCTCAACCGGTGCGGGTACTTGTTCCTTTTCGGGAGGTCGGACATCTTCTTCCTCCGTGCTAAGGCTTCAAGGCTTGTCATCTTCGCCACGAACCTATCCCGTTCGGTGGGCGTAATACCACCGTAGTGTTCGAATGGGGACTTGTTATTTTGCACGTAGTGAGTGTTCAAGTTCGATTTCCACTGCCTCCACCTCCCCCCAATCATTTTTAAGGCAAACTCTTTTCTCATAGCCTCTGAACTAGGCGGATATACAAGCCACTTCTGCAACTCGTTCCATATGAAGTTCGTCAAGTTGTCATCCACCTGCTCCCAGGAATCTACGTTTAAAGGGCCGTGGGTTCTGGCCAGTACCCCGCAAGCGTTGTTGAACTTTGTCATTGCTACCTTGGGCTCTAATGGCTTCCTATCCTGGTTTAGAGAGGTGATATAATATGTCTCCTTGGGGTGTTGGTTCTTACTTCTCTGACCACATCTTTTTTAACGTCCTCCAGCACTCGCGAACGTGTCGGTTTCTACCGGACCGGACGTTGTTGTGTCTGTCTCGACTTCGGCAATTACGGCAGACTTGGCGGACTTTCTTTTTGAGCGGCGCCTTGCTTCCATCTGTACGTACAACAGAGAATGTTAAACAAGATCCTACGATAGGGATCATAATAATATGGTTCGACTTCCTACTTGCTCAATAGGGATGTAGTCGGGTCTTCTTCAACCGGTGGTGCTGGTGCTTGCATAACTTCGATGAACGGATCGCTTGGTTCATGCCATGTGCCTTCGCTCGAAGACTTCTCCGTTGATTCGACGTTGGGTGCCTCCGAGAGAGCTTTCTCATTCGACATTTGATCTACGGTTGTTCATAACACACAACTTGTGAAATTTGTGAACGAATGGACTAGATAGTTTTAATATGGTGTATATAAGAGGTGTACATGTGCACACAAAGTTTACCCTAAAAGAAAGTTGATCATAAAGCTTAGTAAACTACTTTAAATTGTGAATGTCGTCTTTGCTGGGGAATGCAATGAGAGTAGCTAAGGGAGCTTGAAGTTGCAGGGGCACATGCAATTGTCTGTGCCCCATCAAGCTCAAACTCCCTTATCTACTCTCATCAATACCCTAGCAAAGGCGACAATCACAATGTGAATTTTGTGAACGTTCCTAATTTCACTCGAAGACTGAAAATTTTGTGATTCTGAATCCTCTTCCATATCAGAAGGAAATTGTCACGGCGATGGAGAACACGGTGTCAATAGAGACTCTCCATTGACACTGTGCTCTCCATCGCCGTGATGACTGCCTTGTGATTAGGAAAAAGATTCAGAATCACAATCGAGTCTCAATGTCCCGAAAAAAGACTATTGAAGAAGAACAAAAAACTAAATGTATTTTTTCCTTCTTCTTCTCTGTATTTTTTGCTGTAGGTCAGGTCTTCTTCTATCCAAAAAGACTTTAGCAATGAGAGTAGCTACGGGAGCTTGAAGTTGAAGGGGCACAGGCAATTTTCTGTGTCCCTTCAACTTCAAACTCCCTTAGCTATTGTCATCGCAATCCCCAGCAAATTTTGCTACGCAAAAGACATAGAAAAAAACTAAAGACAAGAAGAAGAAGAAAAATTGTATTTATTTCCTTCTTCTTCTCTTTATTTTTTTGCTCTCAGAACAACAAGACTATATATGTCATAGCATGAGGCATTGTGGTAGGTAGGGTGGCTACCAAAAGATCTCCGTTGTGCCCTGTGACACAAGGTTTGATGCGGAGATCTTCGGTAGCCACTCAGCCTACAACACGCCTAAATAATTCGAACCGTATTTGGATGTTGCAATTTGCCATATGTATGAACGGCTCCAGTTCATCATCGAGCAAAATTTATTTTAAAATGTGAGACAGGGAAAGGGGAAGAGATGAGATACCGAGGACAGGGAGAGGAGAGAGGGAGATTAGAGAGGGTGGGTATATTTATTTGAAAATCTAAAATCTAACCTAAATGTAAAACTATTTCACATCAACTAATTCACATCACAACAATTCATGAAAAAAATAACAGTCCATTTTACAATCAATTTACAATTATAACAGTCCATTTACAATCCTAAAATAAATAGTTCATTTACAATCCTAAAATAAACATTCCATTTACAGTCCATAAATCATCTAAAATAAAAAGTCCATCATATTTTCTAAAATTCATTTTACATCTCCATCCATAAATATTTTCTAAACATTTTACAGTCCATAAACATTTTACAATCCATATTTTCTAAAATAAAACTACTACTATTACTATGCTGCAGCCCTTGTGGGCATTTCATCGAACACTTGGCGTGCAACCAAACATTCACTCCTAAATTTGCCATCCAACAAATAATTCACCAAACAATATAGCCATTCATTCATCCATTCATTCATTCATCAATTCAACCATCCATCCATTCATTAATCGAACAAAATATTCACAAAAATCAATTAGGGTCGGGCATCCATTCATTCACAAAAATCACAAATTTCATCCATTCATTCACTAATTTAGGGCACGGCAAGAGCATGTGGTACCTCCGCGATGAAGGGCCGGCGCCGGCGGCGTTGAGGGCGGCGGAACGGTTGAGGCGTCGGGGCCGGGCAGCGTTGAGGCGCGTCGGCACGGGCGGTGAGGCGCGTCGGCTTTGCGGCGATGAGGGCGTCGGGCGGCGGCGGGCGATTGAGGGCGCGTCGGCACCGGGCGGCGTTGAGGCGCGGTGAGGGCGCCGCGCCGGTGAGGGCATCGGTGGAGTGCGACGGTGTTGGTGAGGGAGCGGCGTTAGATCGGCATGGAGGGTGCGGCGGTTTGGCGGCGGCGGCGGGGTGAGGCGGAGGGCGAGAGAGAGAGGGAGCACGGTGAGGGTGGGAGATCTGGGCGGCGGTTATCGGCGACGAAAATTTTGGCAGCCTAACGGTGCTCTGGTGTTCGAATGTTCGCCTAGACTTAGAAATTTTTAGGAGGCCACGCGCGGGTATATATAGGGGGCCGATTACGCGTGCGGGCGGCTTATCGGCCCGCACGGGAAAATGATCTTCCCGTGCGGGCGGCTTAACGGCCCGCACGAGAAAATATCTTCCTGTGCGGGCCGTTAAGCCACCCGCACGCGATAATCGCCCTCCTTAATAATTTATAACAAATTGGATATTAATGAAAAAATTATGAAACTGATTCAAAAATTACTAAATTTTTCCATAAATCAATCTATGCTAATTATTGCCTATGGAAAATTTTTTGAAATCAAACGATAATTCGGCCGTCACTTTCTCTCCAAATTTAACCAATTCTTCTCAACACTTATAATCTTCTTCGGAGAATCTTTGGTTTTGTGAGCGTCGTATCTGATAAAATATTCAAAACCTTCTCAATTTTTTACCACAGCCTCGATGTATAATATCATGACATGCAGACAATTTTCATGATTTTCCGACTTCGTTTGCTATTTTTACAATTTTAAAATCATTCGGTCAATAGGTTCCTAATCATGTTTCATGAAGAAAATTTCAAAATTTATTCTCATTTACAGGATAATGACTCAAGCGGGTCTAAATAACATGAATATAATTTTTCCACTAATTTTATTCCATTTTTAATCACTTGCAGTTCAAATGTGAAACTTGGCAAAAAAATTCATGAAAATAAAATAAATCAAATAAATATAGCAAAACCAATCAAAAAATTACCAAATTTTATAATTAGGAGTTAAATTTTTATTTACATAGTAGAGAAAGTTTGGAGGGTGGAGGAGAAATTTTTTTCAAAATTTTGCCGAGTGCCAGGGCCCTTAAGCCGACCGCACGCGATAATCACCGCCCTTAAGCCGACCGCACACGATGAATTTACATATTTTATTTAAATGCACATATTGTAATGTAAATTCATCAAATATTGTAAAAAAATAACATATTATATTTAAATTAATCAATGTAAATTCATCAAATATTGTAATGTAAATTCATCAAATATAAATTCATCACATATAGAAATATCAATCCATCACATAGAAATATCAATTCATCACATAGAACCACACATTCGCTCATAACACCATAAGTTTGATACATTCGCCGCAAAAACATACTATACGCAAAAAAACAAACTAGCGTTTTACAATTTTTGGATTAACATCCTTCCGCACGGATGCAAACTTTGATTTGTCGAGGACGCTCTCGATGCGTTTCATCCGCGTAGGAAGATCTATGAATAACGAAATGGCGTCGTATTGATTATAATCGGACGCGTCTTCAATGTTGTCAATACCAATGATGTGTTACTTGCCCGATACAATAATGTCCATCTTTTCATCGGAAGGATCCTTCAGATAAAAAACTTGTGCAACATGCTCGACAAAGACCCATGGATCATCCTTGTGTCTAATTTTACTGAACTTTTAGCACACATAAATCCAAATTTATCTACCATGCTATCTTTCACCCATTGGCATTTGAGAACAGGGATCTGAATGTTTAAACCGTAGTCAAGTTCCTATATTTCTTGTATGATCCCGTAGTATGACTTCTTCTGCCCTGTTGCGTCCAACACTTCGACACGAACCCCACTGTTCTGCACTGAGCTTTTCTTGTCTTTGTTGTTGGTGTAAAAAGAGTATCCGCCGATGTCATACCCTTGCCATGAGGTCACAAGGCTTGTTGGGCCAGCTGCAAGTCTTTCTACCATTTTTTCCTTGAGTGATTCACCAGACGATAGCTTTTGATCCTTAAGCCATTGGTGAAAAGTGTGCTTCTGTTCTTTCGAAACCCAATTGTCGGATCGCCCAGGATTGCATGATCTGATCTCGGAAGTGTGTTGCTCAATGTAGGACACAACGATGGCGAGTTGTTGAAGAACATTGTTGTGTGCATCTGATACCGCTTTGTAATCATTGTCGTAGAAGTATTTTCTTCCCACAGTACCCTTCCTAGATAATCTTCCATCATGTCGAGGCATCGGTATCCCAATGGGGTTTGCATCTTTCATATAATCTAGGCAACACTCGACAACCTCCTCAGTTGTGTAACCCTCTATCATTAAGCCCTCCGGATGAGCACGATTACGAACATACCCTTTCAGAACAACCATGTATCGCTCGTACACCCACATTTGATGTAGGTATAGAGGACCAAGTTCAATAATTTGATGGACAATGTGAAAAATGAGATGTTCCATCATGTCGAAGTACGATGGAGGAAAAAACATCTCTAGCTGGCAAGCTGTTTTGACTGCGAATTTCTGAAGGGGTCCTAATTCTTCTGGATCAAAAACTTTCTGTAATACTCGATTAAAAAAATAGCACAGCTTTGTTATCACTACCTTGGTGTGCACTGGTTTCACCGCCCTTATACCGATAAGGAGGAATACCGTAAGCATCTTATGACAGTCGTGAGCGTTGTATCCAGAAATTGACAAATCTTTCATTGATACTAGTTTTCGGATATTCGATGAGAATCCAGTCGGCACTTTCAATTCATGAAGATATTTACAGAAAGCTTTTTTCTCTTCTAGTTTCATTGAGTAGCATGCCGGTGAAATCTCAATCTTACCATTCGTTAGCTCTATCGGGTGGAGATCTTTCCTTATGCCCAAATTGACCAGGTCGTTACGTGACTTCAACCCATCCTTTGTTTTACTAGGGATGTCAAGTAAAGTCCCGATGGTGCTGTCAAACACGTTTTTCTCGAGGTGCATGACATCGATGGCATGTCAAATCTCCAGGTCTTTCCAGTACGTCAGGTACTTGAAAAAGATTGAATGTTTCTTGAAGGGCAGCGTGTTTTCTACCACTTCTTTCTTCCTCTTGCCTGTAGTTGTCTTTCCCTTGCCAAACATGACCTTTATGTTCTTTGTCAGCTTGAACACCGTGGAACCATCCTTTGCTTCGGGGGCAGTACCTTCCTCGACAGTTTTGTCAAAAAAGGTAGACATCGCACGATACCTATGCTTATGTGGTAAGAAACGACGATGACGCATGTAAACTAACTTTTTTGACGAGGTCAGGTATATGTACGATGTGTTATCCAGACATATCAGACATCCGGTCTTTCCTTTAATCTGTCCGGATAGGGAAAAATTGGCTGGTAGATTGTTTATAGTAACAAATATGATAGCACGTAGAGAAAATACTCCTGGCGGTACGCATCAAATAATCATAGACCCTCTTCCCACATTTCTTACATATTCTCCATCAAAGGTTCAAGAAACACATCTAGGTCGATGCCAGGCTGTTTTGGCTCTTGTATAAGGATAGTCAACAAAATGTACTTTCGCTTCTGACATAACCATGTCGGAAGGTTATACATGGTGAGCAGAGCTGGCCAAGTGCTGTGCGAGCTGCTTAGGTCACCGAACAGATTCATTCATTCCGTGCTCAACGCAAACCTGACATTTCTCGGATCATTTGCAAATTCTGGGTGCTTTGAATCAAAGTTTTTCCATTGTCGAGCATCGGCGGGATGTCGAATCATACCATCCGTCTTTCGACCCTCTGGATGCCATCTCATCAACTCGGCGTCAGTGGGGTTCGAGAACAAACGCTTCATTCGATCTTTCACTGGCAAGTACCACATCACCATGGCCGAAATCTTTTTTCCTGGCTCGACCAAAGCATTTGGTTCGGCAACGTCACTATCGGCGACACTATTATCCTTTTTGTACCTGCTCGCCCCACAAGTTGGACACTTATCCAAGTCAGCATATTTCTTGCGATAAAGTACTTATTGATTAATACATGCATGGATCTTTTCCACACCAACTGATAATGGACATATCAGTTTCTTGGCTTCATAAGTGTTAGCTGGCAACAAGTTAGGCTTAGGAAGCATAGCTCTCAGGTGACCCATCAAGTCGTTGCAACTAGTATCAGACCATTCGTGCCTGGCCTTCAATCTAAGAAGTTCTAGCACTGACCGCAACACTGTATAATCCATATCACATCCTTTTGCTTGATCGTACAAAAGATCTTTCGCTGCTTTCTGCAACGCCTCCCAATTGTTTAAATCTCTTGCTTTCTCCGTTAGGACCTCTGGTTCATCGTGCCGCAACATATCCTCAAGATCAAGATCAATATCAACCTCTGCATCATCAAAACCAGAGCCGCCAAAATCACCCGTCATTTCACGGGACATGTCCTCAATTATAAAATTCTCTGCTTCATCGAACCAAATATCAGGAATCTCTTCCGGAGGGGCGACTTCCCCGTGATAAGTCCAAACTATGTATTTCTGCACAAATCCACGCTGAATTATGTGTCCGAGAATTACATTCGAATCTTTCAACATCTTCTGATTCTTGCAATCCACGCAAGGACAAAAAATATCCTTCCTATTCTCCCTCAAAGCGTGTGCCTTAGCCTTATCAATAAATGTTGATGCTTTTCTCATGAACATTGGATGAGTTCTCCGTGTCTCATACATCCATATCCGATCCATCTAAAAAAGTAACAGCATAAATTAATATTATATTGCCGGTGTTTTCTAAACAAACAAATTAAACTTAAATCCTACTTTATAACTAAAACCTCAAGCACAACAAATAATAATAATGAGACAAAATTAGTTACCAAAAAATGGTTCAATAAAAAAATAAAATATTTGACCTACAAATTACAAAAATAGCTCAAAATATATAACAATTCAAACAATTTTAAATATCTTCGCATTCAACCGATGAAATTTTACAAAAACGGAAGCAAATGAAGAAGATGATCAAGCACATTACCTTTTATATTGATTTCAATTGAAGATTTAAAGTCTAAGCCTCCCACAAAAATAAAATGCCTATTATTGAAGAGAGAAACCAAGTTAAAAAGTTCAAATATCTTCGCATTCAACCAATAATTTTTTTTAAAAATGAAAGCAAATGGAAGAGATCAAGTATGGTACCTTTTGTATGATTCTAATCGAAAAATTCAAGTTGAAAACCTTCCCCTATAATAGCCATTTTTTGGAGAGAAACACCATGGTAAATGTGCAACTGTCGGGTTGGACGGGAATTTATGATGCATCATCGCATGTGGTCAACTTAATGGCCCGCACGGGGAAAATGCATTATCCCGTGCGGGTCTTTAAGTGGCCGCACGGATAATGCACCATTATCCCGTGCGGGCGGTTATGTGGGCTGCATGGGATAATCGCATTATCTCGTGCGGGCCACTTAAGCGACCGCATGGGATAATAGCCCGTGTGGTCGCTTAAGTGGATCGCACGGGGTAATGCATTATCCCATGCGGTCCAATAGCCAGCCCTCTTGGGACCGGTTTTTCCAGGCTCGGCCACTTATGGCTCGCCTGAAACCTATTGGGGGTCTCGTCTAGGAAAATCGTTTCTCCAGTAGTGATTTATAGTTTTCATGTTGATTAATTTGTAGATTTAGGAAAAAAGGATTTCAGGCATCTAATTAATTTTTATAATTTTTCAACCACCTAAAATTGTACATTTTTGACGAAGAATTCTGTTTTTCTTATTCATTCTGATCAGTAATTTTTTTCTTTTGTGCAAGTTACCTCTCTTGCATGACACAAGCAAGGCCTGTACTGTATTCACGTGCATGATGATGACAAACTAGGGTTCAAACTTTGGCAACTCAATGTCTTCGGTTATAAATTAAGGACACATGACATATCTTATGTATCTAAGTGTATCAAATGGTGCTTCTGCCCTATTCTAAACAGCTTAGTTATGTGGATATAGATTATCACTGCCACTTTCAAAAGTATGATTTCTCAAAAACCTTCCAACATCAGTATTGCTTGGATAACTTTTTCTAAAGATATTTTTTTACTTTACAATGTTTCATTTATTCTTATAAATATTTTTTATTTATTTATAATCTACTGTACCTCCATCCCGTAATAAATACATTTCTAGCATTTGTTGAGCAACACCAAAGTCTTTTCTTCTTAACCTCTGCTAAACAATCTAGAATACTTAATATTTAGAATGAAGTACATTAATAAGGTGTGATTTGAAGTGAGAGAATGGTTAATTAGAGGCAAAATGGAAAGAAATATGGTAGGAGGTGATTAATGGGACAATTAATTCTATCAATGTAAATATATATATATATATATAAATCTAGTCATATAATTTTTTACCATATCTATATTCATGTATATTGATTTATTTTGAGAAAGGAGAAGGGTTATTTGGTTGGCTCCCAAAAATTATCACACCAAACCTTAGACATGCCATAATTTGTTAGTATAATGTTTGGTTGGTTGCCACATTTATATCATGCCTTCACTTTGCTAGTTCTTGGATCTACGTGCAATAGACTTTGTGGCCAACAAATTACTAACCAACCAACTATGTGGCATGATACACTTGTGCCAAAGTGAGGTATGGAAAACCTAGCCATCAAACGAACAACCCTGTAACAGATTTATTTTAAGATGGATGTAGTAGGATGCGTCCTCTAAGCATAAGAGTAGTTCCAGCCTTTCATATCAGCTAGTATATATAATATTAAATTTGTTGTCCGATAAGAAAAATAAAGTGACAAGAGAGTTAATGGGGAGAGAGAAAAAAATGACGAAATCATCACTTTTATGCAAGAAAAGAAAACAACTCTACTCATGAAGCAAGAATATATGAGAGGGAATAGGTGAATGAAAGAAGAGATGAGGTGATTGGATAAAAATTTATTTTAAATAAACTACCCACTTAATATATAAATTTTATACATAATATCTATATGACAGTATGAAAACCACTCGATAATTTTTACTACCTCCATTCCAAAACAAATTCATTTTCATCAATCTCACATATACCAATACAAAACCCAACAAACTAAAATACCCTTACTTTATTAAATCTCAATGTAACATTTTCTCACTTCATCTACTTTCAATGCAATTATTTTTTATTTTTACAAACTTTGATATAATAATTATTTTTAAAAATAAACTTATTTTAGAATAAATATAAAAATATAAAAATAAATTTATTAAGAAACGAATGGAAGTATGTTGGGATTATCCTCAGCCAAGGTTGAGGATTTGAGTTCGTTGGAATTTATTGCTGAACGATTTTTCTCCTCTTGTCTCCCACGAAGGGGAAAAGGCTGACGTGGCTGTGACCTGTGACTGCCATTCATGTCAGTAAGTAGAGTACGTAGCCGGTAGCCGTTTGATGGCCGATATGACCCGTGGAGCCGATGAGTGACGTCCTACGAGGTCTTGTACAGCGAGAAGAAAA
Source organism: Oryza australiensis (assembly GCA_019925245.2). NCBI lineage: Eukaryota > Viridiplantae > Streptophyta > Magnoliopsida > Poales > Poaceae > Oryza > Oryza australiensis. Next base: position 272,412 of record JAIFGZ020000484.1, read on the forward strand.
AGCGTTAGGTTTAGGGAGTAAAATAAATCGTTTTCCATCGCTTAGGCCTAAAATCTGCATCTGTTTTAAAATAATTTAACTCGGTATTTAGATTTATATAAAAATGTAATCTATTTTAAGATAAAAAGAATAAAACTATATAATTTAAAAGAGTTAAGTGCTACTGTGAAATAATAATAATTTAAGAGAATAAATGAACTTTTTTTTAAGCATGGGCAAAGACAAGCGTATAACAATTAGGGTTAAGCCTTAGGCTTGTCTTGTCTCTTGAGTTTTTTGAAAATCCTTTAAAATTTTATGGGAAGTTTGAAGATTCAATACAAATTGTATTGGTTAAGTTCTCGTCTTTATAAATTCCTTGCTCGGCTACCGTTTTCAAGTATGTCCGTAACTACTAATTACTGGTGGTAACATATATACATGTATGTCACACAGACGGGTGTGCCCTACCATTTTCACAATCACGTACGGTCACGGCCTGCGAAATATTCCAAGCAGAAGCAGCCTTGTGGCATGAGACAATAGTACCTTGCAACTTGCCAATAATATGTAGCTCTAGCTAGCGGCCACTTTTCTGAAATTCGTATATCAATTCACAAGCAACAATGTATGGATGCACTTTTTAGCTAGCTAGCTCGTTGCCAGCTTGGTTCTGCTGAAACAATCGTCCTAGCTAGGTGTGATCTGATTCTTAAAACAGCTGATCTGAATATGCTCAACTTAACTAGGAGTACGTCCTTTTTTATTAAGATACGTAGATTTTGTTTCGGTTTCTTTTAGCATGTTTTTCAAACTACTAAACTATATATTTTGTGTGAAACCTTTCTATATAAAAATTATGTAAAATATCATAAAAATCTATTTTTTTTAAGTTTGTAACACTTAAAACTCAATCAATCATATGCTAATAAATATTTTATATTTTGTGTCCTAACTTCGTTTTCATTTTCATTAGAACTAACATCATCATTCACTACTGGAGAAACGATTTTTTCGTACGGGCCGAAAGGCATCTTTCCGTGTGAAAGGTCTGCTCGTACGTGTGAGAAGATCTGGGAAAAGACCATTTTCGCGTGCGGGCGACCCAACCGCTCGGGAAGATCGATTATCCCGTGCGGTCGAGAGCTTAAGCGCCCGCACGGAAGATCGATTATCCGTGCGATCCACTTTACCCGACCGCACGGGATAATCGATCTTCCCGTGCGGTCCGTTAAGTCGACCGCACGGGAAGTTTGCCTCCCGTGCGCTCTATTTTATGTGCAAAGCTCTCTCTAGCCAATGTCCTCTCTCACCCTCTCTCCCTCTCCTCTCTGTCCTCTCTCTCTCCTCTCCTCTCTCAGTAATATTATCGGTCCATTGATCAGATGCGTATATATATATTTCACACAAGAAAAAAAGATATTTAATTACATTATTTCCTCATAAAAGATATAAATGTACACATCATGCATGTTTATATAAATATCAAGTTTCGTCTCGCAAATTACAGTAGTCTCGCAATTTACAAATGGTCTTTTTCCCACTCCCTAAGTCTTTTGAATTTATCGTTCATCGCAAGCTTGCTCTCCGGATCATAGAAATCGCCCAAATGGTTGCAGACATCACGATGGATGAATCGACAAAGATCTGCAACCAAGTTAAGCATGGTTCGATTGTCGAACGGTTCGCTACAATTGGAGCGGAATCGATTTGTTTAAGGAAGAATACACATACATACGATTAGGAAAATTATACAAGATCGATCTTAACGTGTAGAAAGATATTTCTCTGAACTTACTTGTTCAAACTTTGTAGTGTATCTCCCGTAGATTCTTAGCATCTCACACACGTAGTAGCCGCATAGGCTAGTGCCTGGTGGTTGCTTATAACACTGTGTTGAATAAAATTTATTACGTACATCAATATTTAAAATTAAACATAGTATAAAATATCGGCATATAGCGAGCATATAATTACCGACCATTGTGTCTTCACCAAAAGCTTCTTCTTTTGTGGATCCTTAACCGGTCCACCGTTTCGTACATAATGTGAGTGTCCTCTATGTAGACAAATTAATTGCTTCAGTCAATTGTTTATTCGATAGTAACAACAGACAAAACTTATTAACTGGTGCATGATAGTGCTTACAAATTTAACAAGATGAGGAACTCTTTGAATGATTCCTCCTTGTAGTGTGCCGGATCAAGCACTACGGCCACATGGTCCCGCGGATATACCAGAAAAAGTATGTAATGATCATTACGATAGAAGAGATATGTTAATTCTAGGTGATATCGTAGTAAAATATCAGTTGTTCGGAAGAATATTACGTACCGCAGCGCATAAGGGACCATGAGGACATTTTTGTCTTTGTGCTCCAGCATAGCGTGGCCCAAGTAGAATGCTACCGCGATCATCTTCTCCTTGTGCATTTGCTTTGATGATCGCGTCTCTTTGGGACTTCGTTTTGCCTTTAAGGGCATCGCAATTTGCACGAATATGAACCTCGTGTTCCGTCCAGCATATCCTTGTTGGGTTAATGTATCCAACTGGATAGTTGGTCTTCGACGCGTCTTGGAATTGGATCTTAAGGAATGTAGCAGGTAATTATTCAGAAGTTAGTTTGCAAATGAATTCATTAATGACATTAAGTGCGATTGATATTTACAGGCAAAACGTAGCAACAAGATTTATATCCATTTTTCATCTTCAATAAAGCGTGAAGGTCATTGAAATCGATGACCAGCATCCCATTTGGGCCACTGATGAAAGCGTTATCCGGGACCTTCACAGTAATCATGTTGAGCCCCATTCTGGATGCCTTTAGGTACCAGTCGTGCATTAGCCTTATTTCCCATGGCATGTCTTCCATGACGTGCCACGGCAGGAACGGCTTGCTGTACTCGTACTTTGTTGGCACTTCGTCCGAAGTCTAATTTTGCAGGTCCTCAGCTTGGTTTTTCATCGATTGTTGTGACTCCGACAATTTTGGCGTTTGATCCTGCTTCTTGTCAGCCGGCGATCTCCCCCTGAAAGCTTGGAACACTAAGTTTCGCTCGTCTATGGCCATCACTTCTTTTTCATAGGTTGATCTAACCATCTTTGGGATAAGCCGACGAGGTTCAAGCTTGCTTGGACTTGGAAGACTTGTTGTTTTCAGAAGAGGCCTTTGAGGTACCGCCAATGCTAACTGTGGTGTCGGAGGAGATTGGTGAATATCTTGGACATCTGTTGGAGGTTGTTCTGCGACGACTTCAGGGGCTGACAGCGTTGGTGAATCAGGACCTTTATCCTTAGCCGGGAGCGAGGTGGGGAAGGAGGCCGATTAGGTGGCTAATCGGCCACAGTGGAGAAGGCGGTGCGGGCGCAGCGGCAATCCGAGGAACCGACTCGATTGGGGATGCGAAGGTGGACCGACCAGTAGGATATCTCGTCGATGCCATAGAATGGACTGATTCACCGCATCCCCAAGCAATTCTATACCTTCAGGTACTGGAATATCTAGCTCTAAGCTGTTATGCTCTGCATGCACCTTGGCCACTTGCACCCTTGCATATTCCTTAGGGATTGGTGTTTTGTGAAATTGTCGCCCTCGTATATCAAGTCCTGTACCCACCTCCTTTCTCTTCCTGGCCCTTCCTATCGGCACGAAGAGGCTGCACGGCGTCGGGCCAGTTATGGTATCTACTGGATAAGGTGCGGTGTCAACTGACCCGATGCTGCTGGGCATCTGTACTGTGGGTTCTTCGGATTGCTGAAACAAGTTAGGGAAGGCTTGGCTATTCTATGCAACAAGAGAGTAGAAATGTTGTTCAACTTGGTTTGTTATCTTCTCTTCATGTTTGTGTTTGTACCTGTCCCTTTTCTTGTAACTTGCAGCTTTCTCAGGAAACCCTTCTTTCCAACTTGTCCTTGACGATACACCCCTTACTCGTCCAGAATGTTCGGGGTTGCCCAATGCAGCTGTCAACTGATCGTGTTCTCTCTTGGCAATAAATTCCCCAGTCTTCTCTTTGTCCGCAATGTCCTTTAGACTGGTGGTCACATGCTCGATATCCGGATCCTCGAAAAGGATCTCTCCCTCGTCGGTGACCTGGCCCGTGCTCCGTGCCCAAACCTAGTTTTTGCTTCGTTCCTTTAGTGCATCTACAAGCAGGGGCTTTCCTTGGGCGCAAACTTTTCTTCGGTTGCTGGCCACTTCTCTACGTGGCCATCGTAGCCGCTAGAGCCCAATCGGTGCAGTACTTGTTCTTTTTCGCGAGGTCGGACATCATCTTGCTCCGCGCTAAGGCTTCAGGGCTTGTCATCTTTGCCACGAACCTATCCCATTCGGCAAGCGTAATACCACCATAGTTTTCGAATGGAGACTTGTTCTTTTGCACGCAGTGAGTGTTCATGTCCGATTTCCTCTGCCTCCATCGATGCCCAATCATTTTTAACGCAAACTCTTTTCCCACAGCCTCTGAACCAGGCGGATATACAAGCCACTTCTGCAACTCATTCCATATGAAGTTCTTCACATTGTTATCCACCTGCTCCCATGAATCTACATTTAAAGGGCCGTGGGTTTTGGCCAGTACCCCGCAAGTGCTGCTGAAATTTGTCATTGCTACCTTGGGCTCTACTGGCTTCCCATCCTGGTTCAAAGAAGTGATATATTATGTCTCCTTGGGGGGTTGGTTCTTACTTCTCTGACCAAGTCTTTTCTTTTGACGTCCTCCAGCGCTCACGGACGTGTCGGTTTCTACCGGACCAAACGTTGCTGTGTCCGTCTCGACTTTGGCTATGACGGCAGACTTGGCGGTCTTTATTTTTGAGTGGCGCCTTGTTTCCATCTGTACGTACAACAGAAAACGTTAAATGGGATCCCACGAGGTGCACTGGTCAGTTCATAACAATACGATGAGACTTACTGCTTGCTTGATAGGGATATAGTCAGGGTCTTCTTCAACCGGTGGTGCTAGCATAACTTCGATTAAAGGACCGCTTGGTGTCTGCCATGTGCCTTCGCTCGAAGGCTGTTGCGTTGGAATCTCGTTGGGTGCCTCCGAGGGAGCTTTCTCGTTCGACATTTGATCTACGGTTGTTCATAACACACGACTTGTGAAATTTGTGAACGAAGGGCCTAGATAGTGTAATATGATGTATATAAGAGGTGTACGTGTGCGCACAAAGTCTCCTTCTACCCTAAAAGAAACTTGATCGTAAAGTTTAGTAAACTACTCTAAATTGTGAATGTCGTTTTTGCTGGGGAATGCAATGAGAGTAGCTAATGGAGCTTGAAGTTACAGGGGCACAGACAGTTGTCTGTGCCCCTTCAAGCTCAAACTTCCTTAGCTACTCTCATTGATATCCCCAGCAAAGGCGACATTCACAATGTGAATTTGACGATTTCGTCTAGGGTTCTTCGATAGGGGAATTTCCGTGCTCCCTTAGCCACTCTCTTGGCAATAAATTACTTATTTATGCTCGTGCTTAACACTAAATAATATAACAGAGCAAAATATAGGATTGCATCTACATATTCCTCTGTTAGATTTTAGCAATGAGAGGAGCTACAGGAGCTTGAAGTTGAAGGGGCACAGGCAATTGTCTGTGCCCCTTCAAGCTCAAACTCCCTTAGCTACTGTCATCGCAATCCCCAGCAAATTTTGCTACGCAAAAGACATAGAGAAAAAACTAAAGAGAAGAAGAAGAAAAAAATGTATTTATTTCCTTCTTCTTCTCTTTATTTTTTTCTCTTAGAACAACAAGTCTAGTAATTTTTAGAAATATGTAATTAAAGATACATATTTTTACAACATGTCCGAGGAGAGGGAAGAGGAGAGAAGGAGATTAGAGATGAGAGATGAGAGACTGAGGAAAGGGAGAGGAGAGAGGGAGATTAGATTTGTAGGTCGTGCGGTAGGAAAATCCTAAAATCTAAAATATAACCTAAATCCTACAATTCATCCAAAAATCGTCCTACACATTTACTATAAATCATCCATCCATCCATACATTTTTTAACATAGTATATACATCCATTTTTTTGCTAAAAATTTTGAAGTCCTACACATCATTTTTAATGTCACAATCTCACAACAATTGAAACAATTGAAGCCCCACCCCCAACTGTATCCATCCATCCATTCATTCAACAACTAATTCACATAAAAATAATCACAGCAACTATTTCACATAAAAAATTATCAACAAAATTCATCAAAAAAATAACATTCCATTTTACATTTCCATCAAAATTAACTATAGTTCCATCAAATAAATAACAGTCCATTTTACAATCAATTTAAAATAATAACAATCCATTTAAAATCCTAAAATAAACAGTCCATTTACAATCCTAAAATAAACATTCCATTTACAGTCCATAAATCATCTAAAATAAAAAGTCCATCATATTTTATATTCGAGACTAAATTCCAAAATAACTCTCTACAATTTATCCATCACAAACTTTACCATCCATCCAATATATCATCTAACATTCATACATCACAAAAATAAATTCATCCATCCATCCTTCACGTCATCAATTCAAAATTCATCCATTCAAATATCACGACAATATATGCACCTATATGCTAAATATATCCATCCATCCATCCATCACGACATATATCCATCCATCACGGCATCAAAAATAAATCATGACATATATCCATCCATCCATCCATCCGTCCTATATGCTAAATCATGGCTTCCATCCTATATGCTAAATCACGGCATCCATTCATCCATCCATCAAAAATAAATCATGGCATGTATCATCATAGCACATACATTCAAATCCATCCATCAAAAAATTCATCATAGCACGGCATGTCTCACCTGTGGTTATGGTGAAGGGTGCGGCCTCGGCGTCGGTGAGGAGGAAGGGCATGGCGTCTGAAGGGGCCTCAGCGTCGGCGGTGGTCGACGATGTCGGGGAAGGGCGCGGCGCTGTCTTGGGGTCTCGGGGAAGGGCGTCGCGTGCTGTGGAGGCCAGGGAAGGACTGGTCGGTCTTGAGGCGGCACGGTGAGGCCGGCGGCGCGATGAGGCCGAGAGAGAGGGAGAGAGGCGTCGTGAGCGGCAGCGCTGAGAGAGAGAGGCGGAGAGGGCGAGGTGGTGAGGGCGAGGCTGGCGGCACCGAGAGAGAGAGAGGCGTCGCGGGCAGCGGCAACGAGAGAGAGAGGCGGCGCGGTGAGGCCGGTGGCGGCGCGGGGAAGGCGGCGAGGGCGCAGCGGCGGTCGACGGTTGCTCGGGCGAAATTTTGGCAGCCTGGCGGCGTAGATCTGGAATTCACCGGGACTTAGAATTTTTGGGAGCCCGCGCGGCCATTATATAGGTGGCGATTATCCTGTGCGGGTGGCTTAATGGCCCGTACGGGAAAATCATCTTTCCGTGCGGCCGCCACGCCCGCACATGGGAAAATCATCTTTTCGTGCGGGCGGTCTAAGCGCCCGCACGGAAAGATGATTTTCCGTGCAGTGCCGTTAAGCCACCCGCACGAGATAATCGCCCCCATTTTATAAATTCATCACATATTAATTTTACTAATTAATTTAAATTCATCACAAATTAATTTTAATAATTTAAATTCACCACATATTAAATTTAAATTAATCAATGTAAATTCACCACATATTAATATAATTAAATAATATAAATTCATCGTATATTCTAATGTAAATTCATCAAATATTAATTCATCACATAGAAATATCAATTTCATCACATAGAGATATCAATTCATCACATAGAACCACACATTCGCTCGTAACACCATAAGTTTGATACATTCACTCGCAAAAACATATTATACACAAAAAATAAACTAGCGTTTCATAATTTTTGGATTAACATCCTTCCGCACGGATGCAAACTTTGATTCGTCGAGGACACTCTCAATGTGTTTCATCCACGTAGGAAGATCTGTGAATAATGAAATGGCGTCGTATTGATTATAATCGGACGCGTCTTCAATGTTGTCAATACTAATGATGTATTGCTTGCCCGATACAATAATGTCCATCTTTTCATCGGAAGGATCCTTCACATAAAAAACTTGTGCAACACGCTCGGCAAGGACCCATGGATCATCCTTGTATCCAATTTTACTCCATTCAGCACACATAAATCCAACTTTATCTACCGTGCTGTCTTTCACCCATTGGCATCTGAGAACATGGATCTGAATGTTTAAACCGTAGTCAAGTTCCCATATTTCTTGTATGATCCCATAGTATGATTTCTTTTGCCCTGTTGCGTCCAACGCTTCAACACGAACCCCACTGTTCTGCGCTGAGCTTTTCTTGTCTTTGTTGTTTGTGTAAAGTTGTTTGTGTAAAAAGAATATCCCGCCGATGTCATACCCTTGCCATGAGGTCAAAAGGCTTGTTGGGCCAACTGCAAGTCTTTCTATTGTTTTTTCCTCGAGTGATTCACCAGAATGTAGCTTTTGATCCTTCATCCATTAGGGAAAAGTGCGCTTCTGTTCTTTCGAAACCCAATCGTTGGATCGCCCAGGATTGCATGCTCTGATCTTGGAAGTGTGTTGCTCAATGTAGGGCGCAACGATGGTAAGTTGTTGAAGAACACTGCTGTGTGCATCTGATACCGCTTTTTAATCGTTGTCGTAGAAGCATTTTCTTCCCACAGTACCCTTCCTAGATAACCTTCCATCATGTCGAGACACCGGTATCCCAATGGGGTTGGCATCATTCATATAATCTAGGCAACACTCGACAACCTCCTCAATTGTGTAACCCTCTATCATCGAGCCCTCCGGATGAGCACGATTACGGACATACCCTTTTAGCATAGCCATGTATCGCTCGTACGCCCATATTTGATGTAGGTATAGAGGACCAAGTTCAATAATTTGAGGGACAATGTGAACAATGAGATGTTCCATCATGTCGAAGTACGATGGAGGAAAAAACATCTCTAGATGGCAAGCTGTCTCGACTGCGAATTTCTGAAGGGGTCCTAATTCTTCTGGATCAAAAATATTCTGTGATACTCGATTAAAAAAAGCATAGCTTTGTTATCACTACCTTGCTGTGCACTGGTTTCACCGCCCTTATAGCGATAGGGAGGAATACCGTAAGCATCTTATGACAGTCGTGAGCGTTGTATCCAGAAATCGACAAATCTTTCATTGATACTAGTTTCTGGATATTCGATGAGAATCCAGTCGACACTTTCAATCCATGAAGACATTTACAAAAAGTTTTTTTCTCTTGTAGTGTCATTGAGTAGCATGCCAGTGGAATCTCAATCTTACCATTCGTTAGCTCTATCGGGTGGAGATCTTTCCTTATGCCCAAATTGACCAAGTCGTTACTTGACTTCAACCCATCTTTTGTTTTACTAGGGATGTCAAGTAAAGTCCCGGTGGTGCTGTCGAACATGTTTTTCTCGAGGTGCATGACATCGATGGCATGATAAATCTCCAGGTCTTTCTAGTACGTAAGGTACTTGAAAAAGATTGAATGTTTCTTGAAGTGCAGGGTGTTCTACCACTTCTTTCTTCCTCTTGCCTGAAGCTGCCTTTCACTTGCCGAACACGACTTTTATGTTCTTTGTTAGCTTGAACACCGTGGAACCATCCTTTGCTTGGGGGGCAGTACCTTCCTCAACAATTTTGTCAAAAAAGATAGCCATCGCACGATAACTATGCTTCTGTGGTAAGAAACAAGATGACACATGTAAACTAACTTTTTTGATGAGGTCAAATATATGTACAATGTGTTGTCCAGATATATCAGACATCTGGTCCCTTTAATCTGTCCGGAGAGGGAAAAATTGGCTGGTAGATCGTTTATAGTAACAAATATGATAGCACGCAGATTAAAATACTCCTGGCGGTACGCATCAAACAATCGTAGACCCTCTTCCCACATTTCTTGCATATCCTCCATCAAAGGTTCAAGAAACACATCTAGGTCGATGCTGGGCTGTTTTCGCCCTTGTATAACGATAGTCAACAAAATGTACTTTCGTTTCTGACATAACCATGTCGGAAGGTTATACATGGTGAGCAGAACAGGCCAAGTGCTGTGCGAGCTGCTTAGGTCACCAAACGGATTCATTCCATCTGTGCTTAAGGCAAACCTGACATTTCTCGGATCATTTGCAAATTCTGGGTGCTTCGAATCAAAGTTTCTCCATTGTCGAGCATCGGCGGGATGTCGAATCATACCATCCATCTTTTGACCCTCTTGATGCCATCTCATCAACTTGGCGTCGGTGGGGTTGAAGAACAATCGCTTCATACGATCTTTCACTGGCAAGTACCCCATCTCCATGGCCGGAATCTTTTTTCCTGGCTCGACCAATGCATTTGGTTCGGCAACATCACTATCGGTGGCACTGTTATCCTTTTTGTACCTACTCACCCCACAAGTTGGACACTTGTCCAAGTCATCATATTCTTTCTGATAAAGTACGTAGTGATTAATACATGCATGGATCTTTTTCACACGAAGTTATAATTGACATATCAGTTTCTTGGCTTGATAGGTGTTAGCTGGCAACAAGTTAGGCTTAGGAAGCATAGCTCTCAGGAGACCAATGAAGTCGTTAAAACTAGTATCAGACCATCCGTGCCTGGCCTTCAATCTAAGAAGTTCTAGCACCGACCGCAACACTGTATAATCCATGTCCCATCCCTTTGATTGATCGCACAAAAGATATTTTGCTAATTTCTGCAATGCCTCCCAATTGTTTAAATCTCATGCTTTCTCTGTTAGGACCTCTGGTTTAGCGTGCCGCAACATATCCTCAAGATCAAGATCAATATCAACCTCTGCATTGTCAAAACCAGAGCCGCCAAAATCACCCATCATTTCACGGGACCTGTCCTCAATTATAAAATTCTCTGCCTTATCGAACCAAATATCAGGAATCTCTTCCGGAGGGGCGACTTCCCTGTGATAAGTCCAAACTGTGTATTTCTTCACAAATCCACACTGAATTATGTGTCCGAGAATTACATTTGGATCTTTTCACATCTTCTGATTCTTGCAATCCACTGAAGGACAAAAAATATCCTTCCTATTCTTTCTCAAAGCGTGTGCCTTAGCGTTATCAATAAATATTGATGCTTCTCTCATGAACACGGATGAGTTCTCCGTGTCTCATACATCCATGTCCGATCCATCTAAAAATTCATAGCATAAATTAATATTGTTTTGCCGATGTTTTCTAAATAAAAAATAAACTTAAATCCTAATTTATAACTAAAACCTCATTCACAGCAAATAATAATACTGAGACAAAATTAGGTACCAAGAAATGGTTCAATAAAAAATAAAATATTTGACCTACAAGTTATAAAAATAGTTCAAAATGATAATTCAAACAAGTTTAAATATCTTCGCATTCAACCGGTGAAATTTTACAAAAACAGAAGCAAATGAAAGAGATGGTCAAACACGTTACCTTTTATATTGATTTCAATTGAAGATTTCAAGTCTAAAACGTCCCACCAAAAGAAATTTTCTATTATTGGAGAGAGAAACCGAGTTAAAAAAGTTCAAATATCTTCGTATTCAACCAATAAAAATTTTGAAAAATAAAAGCAAATGGAAGAGGAGATCAAGTATGGTACCTTTTGTATTGATTCCAATTGAAGAATTCAAGTTGAAAACCTTCTCCCTATAATTGTCCTTTTTTGAGAGAGAAACACCATGTTAAATGTGGCACTGTCGGGTGGCAGCTGTTTTATGGTGCATCATCACGTGCGGTCCACGCGCACGTCCATTTTGATCTTTGGACCGCACGGATAATGCACCATTATCCGTGCGGCTGTTATGTGGGCTGCACGGATAATCGCATTATTGTCCCGCGCGGGATAATAGTTTGGGACCGGGACGGGACCTGCGGTCCAACAACACCATTTCAGCGCAGACGGCATGAATAAAAGGAGCATTTAGAAAAATCAAAACTGAAACTGTAGTAGTGATCGATGCACCGAACCAACTCCTTTCGTTGTTTTTAGCTGAGTTTAGCTATATATATTGGAAGTCGGCCATAAAAGCAGTTTCTCTGACATAACGTTATAAAACGTGAGTCCCTAATAGATAAAGCCCTTTGAGTTACGTCAGAGGAGCCTAGTAGGTCGGCAATGGAGGAGACAAAACCAGTACTGTTTAGGTGTAGCCGTACGTACGTTGCCCGGGCTATGGAGGGCAACATCGACATGGATCGATGGAGCCAACCGATCGATCACACCAATAATCGCATGGCAATCGACAGCGGCATATGTATGCATATGTCGTTATTTAATTAGGTATAGTCATGCATAATCAACATCATATATATCCCCGTGACCTACCTAACTTGCAACCATGCAAAATATGCATAGCATATGTGTGTATCTATGTACTTAGATCCCGTGATAGCTAGCTAGATATATTGGGTACCACTGGCACTGGCTAGCTAGCAGCTGCATGCATGCATGATCCACATACTGTTTACTTAATTGATCAAGATACATATATTAATATAATTAAGCTAGTAGTACTATGATCTCCCGTGATCGAGTTTGCATCTATAGCTAGGAACCGTCCCTATCAAGTTGTCTGAGATCATGTTGGTTATAACTTAACTAAGGTTTGGTTCAGACATCTAGCGGTGTACTTCCTCCGATTCTTTTTTAATTGATGTTTTAGATGACTAGAGTAATTAATTAGGATCCTTATTCTCTATTTTTTTCTCGTATTAAATATATTCGGTGGAACAATTAATCAATCACTACTTAAAAAACACATTGGTATCAGTTGGGAACCAATCACGGCTTTGCTCAGTAAATGACTATATCGTTTGTTAAAGACAGATGATACTTGACAATGCTCAAGATCGTTTGTATTTCTTTTGTTTAGGTGAAATTCCGAACTAAAAATGAAAAAAACGACCCCTTCCTATAGATGTTATGTAATACATATCTAGGGACTAAACCTCTAGTTCAAGTCCAATGAAAGAGAAGAGATTCTCATTGTTAGGCAAGTCTGATGAACCTTAAACGGGATTTCCTTAAATTCAGAATTTTTCTCATTAAGGACATATCACAAGTAAGATTTTGGGAAGACAAATGGTTAGGAAATTCTACTTTGAGAGAAATATATCCCTGTAGGGGGTGTCATCCCGGGGTAGCCCGCGGAGCAGAGTTAAGGTCAGTTGAAGTCGGACCGGGGGTCCTCGGTCTAGGGTCGGAAGCCCGACCCCCTCTTGGGGTCGGTTGTCCCGACCTCCCCCCAGGTCCGACCTTGGTGTTTCTTCTCGACCGCAACTCAGTGACCCGACCTCAGATCTTCTCGGAAAGGAAGGCTTGCCTTGCAAGGTTCACAGAAGAGCCAAGGAGGGGACAACCCGGCAGAAGATGACGTCACCCGACAGATTGCGCAGATAGTACCTACGAAGGACGGATCCCAAGACAAGATAAAGCATGAGATGCCCATGGCGCGCAGGACCCGGGGGATCTCTATGTACTTTTCAGATATTGTTTGTGCTTGCTTTTTAGTCTTTAGTCTTAGCTTTATTAGCCCCCAAGTGCTCTTGTAACTGCCCCAACTGCCCCATTGAGCTATAAAAGGGAGGATAGGGTGAACGGGCAGGGGGATCGCCTTCTGAGAACTCTTCTCTAAACTCTAGTCTTGGGGAGCTAGATCCAATCGCTAGAGCGCCTAAGAACTCTCTCTCCATTATAATCCTTGTTCATACACCACCCTAATAAAGAACACTGGACGTAGGCCTATTATCCTCCGGGAAGGCTGAACCAGTATAAACTCTCTTGTCTCTAGCTCGTTTGATACCCTAGTCGACCATCGGATCCATCGTTGAGACGTCCCGACTAGTCTATTTCACCTCCTTGGGTAGCCCACTCGGAGGACTGCTGTTAACGACCAAATTTGGTAAGCAAATCCCCAGGTTTGAACCAAAGATTGAGGCGGAATTGGAGGAACGCACGATCTGCGGAAATAGAGATTGTATCGGCTGAGTCCGAATCGGCTACGGAGCCAGTTAGCTGAGTCCGAGTCGAAGCAGGATAGCCGATTCCGATTCAAGACCGAAGGAAAGACTAATCCTGGAGGGAAAGCTTAAGAGATAATTATTGGATTCGGTTTCCAAAGTGCGTTAAAAATATTATCATCTACGGATGAGGTCCTGTAACGATAATTGTATCTTTTAAGTTAGGATATTTTGTATAGTTTCCTTTATATATAATGTCGGTTTGTTTAGAGATTCAATCTGTAACAGAAATTGTGTCTGTTACGGACTCATTGTATATTCGGGTATAAATATGACCCGAGACCTTGTAAAAAAGATATCAACACACATCAATACAACCTTCGCGCATTGTCAAACCTTTCGTTTTTACTTTTCTCGATGAGTTCTTGCTCTGTTCTTGGGCTGCATTGACTTCGATCTCGGAAAGGTAATTTCTTGTTACAAGCGGCTTGTGGTATCGGGGCCAGTGCTTCCATCATTATGATACTTTGATTATGATGTTGCAAACTGCTTAATTTACCATATGCGATATATAATTTAGATTAATGTCTAGATCTGTCTCTCAATCGGCTAGCGTATCTTTCAAGATAACAGTCGATAGAGCTAGGTCTAGGGGTTGATTCAAATTATATAGCGTATCTACCATCTCGAGGGGTTTTCATCGGCCTAGGTACGATCTAACACTAACCAAACGCCTATCTTTTGTTTTCTTGTTGGTTACAGGATCAAACCAACTGGCATACCTGCTCGATCACCAGAGGCGACCAATTTCAGACCTATACTAAAGTTAAGCGGATCTTCCAGGCCAGTGCGTGTAAAAAAATCACACCAACACTCTTTTGGCTCGCCCGGTGGGACCACATCTTCTGGATCCAGCGCAATGGTGAACGTCATATCGGCTGATCTTGACCAGGAAAACGTCATCTCGGTGACCATGGACAAGCTTTCGGCTAAGCAAAAGGCCGAGTATCAGGAGATGGTTGAGAGGCTGCAAGCACATTATCTGCAATCTTTCGTCCAGACCAGATCTGGGGCAGTCCTCCAGAAATTCAAGTTTAACATTAAAGACTTTGACACTTCCTCCAGCGAGGACAAGAAAGGGAAGAAAAAGATGGAGGAAGTCAAGCAGGAACAGGACGATTCAGAGCTCCACACGCTACAAGATCGGATCGACTCGGCTGTCCACCACGCGCTTGTCAACCAGTCAGGGATACTGGTGAACACATTAAACAGTATGATAAGTACCGTGGTTGACTCAAAGATAGCCGAGCAATGCCGCCGAGATATTTCACCGATGGCCGTTTCACCGTACAGACGCTGTCAACCCACGGGTGCTTCGGCCCTCCACTCGGGCAGCCGATTCCTCCAGGGGGAGCCCCGATCCAGCCGAATGCACAGTTGTCGGTTGCGCGGCCGCATCCCAAGGTTCTAGTTCGGCCACAGCCTCAATATCAGGGCCTCGGCATCCCAGTGACAACTCAGGAGCAGGCGGAAGACATGTTTAACTCCAACCGACAATCCATCATACATAACGTGTCGATTGGTAACTATCTGCCAGATCCACCTCATAATTCTGGTGGCAATCGGCCTCTCCCTGAGCAAACACCACCATTTGCCTCCCGGCCGCCTCCTGCCACGAACCGTTTCAGCATTAGTTTTCAGGAGGCAACTACGAGGAACACTATCGGTCTTAGACGCCACAAATATAGTATCGACAAGGGCCCGTCCATCACGAGCAATACGAGCCGATACCACCAATCCAAGCTCAGGAAAACAAGCCTTGGGTCGACCTGATCGCCGATGTAATGCGTGATCAGTTCGGCCTCAAACCGAAGGACTCCGGCAACATGTACCGGTACCCATACCCAGAATATTTCGAGAGGGTACCCCTGCCAAACCGGTACAAGGTGCCGAACTTTTCAAAGTTCTCTGGGCAAGACAACGTATCAACTTACGAACATGTCAGCCGATTCCTAGCACAATGCGGAGAAGCATCGGCTACTGACGCGCTCAGAGTGCGCTTATTCCCACTGTCACTCTCAGGATCGGCCTTTACATGGTCTTCATCCCTGCCTTACAACTCGGTCCAGAGCTAGGCCGATCTCGAAAAGCAATTCCACAGCTACTTCTACTCTAGCACACACGAAATGAAGTTGTCGGACTTAACCAGTGTCAGACAGAAGCACGAAGAATCGGTGCAAGACTACATCCAGCGGTTTAGGGATATGAGGAACCGCTGCTATAACCTGGTACTATCAGACTCACAGCTAGCCGATTTAGCCTTTCATGGCCTTTTGGCCCCGATCCGTGAAATGTTTTCGGCTCAAGATTTCGAGAGCTTAGCCCATTTGGCCCAGAAGGTGACAGCCCACGAACAAAGGTTTCAAGAATCAAAGAAGGCCTTCAAGAAAGTCACCCACGTCGCCTACACAGCGTATTCTGATTCAAGCAACAACAACACTGAGAAGTTCGGCGAATGGACTAAGAACAAAAATGCTATAACTTGCCGTGGTGAAGAAATGGGCTAAGGAAGAAAAATATGATTTTGACATAACCAAAGCCGATAGGATCTTCGATCTACTGCTGAGGGAGGAACAAATACAACTTTCGACCAACCACATCATCCCATCGGCTGAGGAAGCTCAAAAAGAAGAAATACTGTAAGTGACACAACATCACCTCCTACAGCACCAACGATTGCAAGGTCTTTCACCAATAGATACAGTCAGCCATCGAGGCAGGGAAGATTAAGTTTGAGGAATCGGCTAAGCTGATGAAGGTCGATGGCAATCCATCCCTGTCAACATGCTCCAAGCCGGCCTTGGGCGAGCTGATCAACAGAGCAGAATGGAGTACAGCTTAGCCGAATCCCAACAAACAACCACGGCCGACTCGGACCAACAAGAGCCAACTGCGACTAAAGCCGCGCCAATCAACATGGTCTACATCAGCGGCCGATCTGCCGACCGACGACCCAGACAAACGGACAGTCGGCTGCGGTTCCAGCTCAGTGTTCAAGAGGAAGAAGAGAACCAACGCGGCAGGCTGTATCACAGGACACCGGATCGGCTAGGGTGGCATACTTTCGCCGTCATGACGGCTCTGATCCACACTGGTGCTGCAAGTTCTTCTGATTCTGTTGGGAATTGGGAATGAGGCTACCCACCCTCGAGAACTGCCAGCCTGCAGCGAGTACAGAGAGGACGAATACAGAGAACCACCAATGGAAAGCTCTAGCCAGTTCGTCCCCCGAGTTGCTCAGCTCAATCAGTGAAGGTCGTCCATCCACGATCGGCTCGGCCCAATCCACCAGGACTTCTTCCAAGAAGAGGACGAAGAGGAGGCTAAAGAAGAACAATCGGCCAACCCCCAATGGTGTCCTTCGGACCTGTTCACCAAAACGCAGAAAAGGAAAATTCAGAGGTTGAAAGCGAAGGACAGGAGGAAGAAGTCCAGCAGATGATTCAACGACAACAACATCGGTAGGGCAGAAAACAGTGGCGTGTCAAGAAAAGCGCAGCCCCGCCGACGAGACCCCACCGACAAGGCCAAGGGCGGCAAAAGGCAAAGGAGTAGCCTCGCACGGTCAATATGGTGTTCATATTGACAGCCGAATTCGAGGCTGTCGAGGCCGATGCAGATACCGTTGAAGACACCTTGGCCAAGCTAGTACAGTCCCGAGAACAGGCTATCTTTGAGAAACCCGAGGGGACAAAAAATTGGCACTTGAAGCCCCTGTACGTCAAAGGGTTCGTCAACGGGAAGCCGATGTCAAAGATGCTAGTCGATGGAGGGGCCGCTGTCAATCTCATGCCCTATGCAACCTTCAAAAAGCTGGCCAAGGGAGCCAATGACCTGATCAAGACCAATATAGTACTCAAGGACTTCGGTAGCAACCAATCAGAAGCCAAGGGAGTTTTAAATGTTGAGCTGACCGTCGGCAGCAAAACCATGCCCACAACATTTTTCGTCATCGACGGGAAGGGATCATACAGCCTACTTCTCGGAAGGGATTGGATCCACGCCAACTGCTGCATCCCTTCCACAATGCATCAAAGCTTAATCCAATGGCAATGCGATATGATAGAAATTGTGCCAGCCAACAAGTCAGTCAACATCGCTAACGCTGACCTAACATTATGGGAAGTCGACGGCATTGATTGCCTGTCCGGCAAAGTTTGGCAGGCCGATTTTCTCAAGGTGTCCGATTCTGATATGCATACAATTGGAGACGAAGAGCCTCAACTATTACTTTGAGGGCGTCGTGGAGGGCTCGAGCGTCTACAACAAGGACACTGTGGACGACATCGACGACAAACTAGGGCAAGGTTTTATGTCGGCCGATGATTTGGAAGAAGTGGATATATGTCCACAAGATAGGCCTAGGCTGACATACATTAGCAAGAATTTGTCTTCTCATTTTAGGACCAAGCTCATTGATTTATTAAAGGAATATAAAGATTGTTTTGCTTGGGAGTATTTTGAGATGCCTGGTCTCACCCGATCTATTGTTGAACATCAGCTTTCCATTAATCCTGGATATCAGCAGTACAAACAGCCTCCTAGGAGGTTTAAAGCCGATATGTATGACGCGATTAAGGCCAAAATCACTTGGCTATATGATTCTGGCTTTATTCGGCCCTATCGATACGCCGAATGGGTTTCAAACATAGTTCCAGTAGTGAAGAAGAATGGCAAGCTTCGGGTATGCATCAACTTCAGAGATTTGAACAAGGCTACCAATAAAGACGAGTACCCCATGCCTATAGCCGATTTGCTAGTGGATGCCGCCTCTGGTCACAAAATTATAAGTTTTATGGACGGGCTGGTTATAACCAGATCTTTATGGCCGAGGAAGACATTCACAAGACAGCTTTGAGGTGCCCAGGAGCAATCGGCTTGTACAAGTGGGTCGTCATGACTTTTGGCTTGAAGAATGCTGGAGCTATATATCAGAGGGCCATGAATTACATCTTTCACGACTTGGTCGGCTTCTTAGTGGAGATCTATATTGACAATGTCGTTGTCAAATCTAAGGAGGTGGAAAACCACATAGCCGATTTAAGGAAGGTTTTGGACAGAACAAAGAAATTTGGCCTAAAGATGAACCTTACGAAGTGCATGTTTGGCGTGTCGGCTGGCCAGTTCTTGGGATTTCTTGTTCATGAAAGGGGAATCAAGGTCACCCAGAGGAGCACCAATGCCATCAAGACCATTCAACCTCCGAAGAATAAGAAGGAATTGCAGTCTTCGATCGGCAAAATCAACTTCATCAGGCGCTTTATAGCCAATCTATCAGAGAAGATGGAGCCGTTCACACCTCTGCTTCGGCTGAAAGACGATCAAGCATTTACCTGGGGGGCAGAGCAGCAGAAAGCTTTGGACAACATCAAAGATTATCTAAGTTCCCCTCCGGTATTTATCCCTACACAAAAGGGAGCGTCATTCAAATTATACCTGCCGGCCGACGAGAAGTCCATCGGCTCAGTTCTGATTCAGGAGATCGAAGGGAAAGAGAAGGCAATTTTCTATCTTAGTCGAAGGCTTCTGGATGCAGAGACAAGGTATTCTCCTGTGGAGAAATTGTGTTTCTGCCTATATTTTTCATGCATGAAATTAAGACATTATTTGTTATCCAATGAGTGCACCATAGTATGCAAAGCCGATGTAGTAAAATATATGCTATCGGCTCCAGTTCTGAAGGGGCGAGTTGGGAAATGGATATTTTCTTTGACAGAGTTTGATTTAAGGTATCAAGCACCCAAGGCAGTAAAAGGGCAAGCCATAGCCGATTTTATAGTGGAACACAAAGATGACTCAATTGGCTCGGTGGACATAATGCCTTGGACTCTGACTTTCAATGGCTCGGTCTGCACAAATGGATGCGGCATCGGCTTGGTGATAATCTCTCCCAAGGGGGCAAGCTTTGAATTTGCTTTCTCCATTACACCTCATGCAACAAATAATCAAGCCAAATATGAAGCCGTTCTCAAAGGATTGCAACTGCTCAAGGAGGTCAAAGTCGATGCCATCGAGATGATGGGCGGTTCACTGTTGGTCATCAGCCAATTATCAGGAGAATATGAGTGCAAGAACGACGCGCTGATGATCTACTATCAAAAATGCCAAGATTTGATGGACAGCTTTCGGCTAGTAACCTTAAAGCACATCCCTAGAGAGCAAAATTCAGAAGCAAATGATTTGGCTCAGGGGGCATCGGGCTACAAGCCAATGACAAAAGATGTCGAAGTGGAGATTGCTACCATCTCAGCCGACGACTGGAGGTCTGATGTCTATAATCATCTACAACACCCTTCTCATCCAGCTTCAAGAAAATTACGCTACAAGGCTTTACGATATGTCTTGCTTGATGAAGATTTATATTATCAGACGATTGATGGCATGCTACTTAAGTGCCTGAGTACCGATCAAGCAAAGGTTGCTATAGGAGAGGTGCACGAGGGGATCTCTGTCACCCATCAATCGGCTCACAAGATAAAGTGGCTACTTCAAAGAGCAGGGAATTTTTGGCCGACTATGCTGGAAGATTGCTTCAAGTACTATAAGGGTTGTCAAGATTGTCAGAAATTTGGGGCCATCCAGAGAGCACCAGCATCGGCTAGGAATCCCATCATCAAACCGTGGCCGTTTAGAGGATGGGGAATCGATATGTTCGGCCAGATAAGTCCACCCTCGAGCAAAGGACACAAGTTTATATTGGTTGCAACCGATTATTTTGCCAAGTGGATGGAAGCAATTCCCTTGAAAAATGTCGACTCCGGGGATGCAATTGAGTTTGTTAAGGAGCATATCATATACAAATTTGGCGACCCTCAAACTATCACCATAAATCAGGGATCTATCGTTGTCTCCGACGAGTTTGTTCAGTTTGCCGACTGCATGGGGATTAAGTTGTTAAATTCTTCACCATATTATGCTCAGGCTAACGGACAGGCTGAAGCTTCAAATAAAAGTCTGATCAAGTTGATAAAGAGAAAGATCGTTGAGTACCCGAAGCAATGGCATAGCCGATTGGCCGAGTCACTATGGGCTTATCGGATGGCTTGCCACGGATCAATCCAGGTGCCTCCATACAAATTGGTCTACGGACATGAAGCAGTCCTGTCATGGGAAAACATCATCGGCTCAAGAAGAATTCAACTACAGGATGAATTAACAGCCGATGATTATTATAATTTGATGGTAGATGAGTCAGAAGACCTGGTGTTGTCGAGGATACACGCTTTAGAAAAGGTGACCAGGGACAAGGAACGAGTGGCTCATCATTACAACAAGAAGGTTGTGCCTAAGTCTTTTGAAGAAGGCGAGCTTGTTTGGAAACTGATACTGTCGATCGGCTCGAGAGATAGCAAATTCAGCAAGTGGACACCTAATTGGGAAGGGCCTTTAAAGATACACAAATGCGTCTCTAAAGGAGCCTACATGCTAGAAGGATTAGACGGAGAGGTATTTGGAAGGGCTCTTAATGGAAAATACTTGAAAAAATGTTACCCAAGTGTTTGGATCAATTCATGATTCGGATACATCCTTGCCGATCCATGCTAGCCAATGTGTAATGCACATCGCCTTTAGGACATCTGTGCTCTAAGTTTTTCCCTCCTAAGTTTTTCCAATCGGCTGAATCTAGCCGACAGGTGATGCAAAACTTTGTCTTATAATTTTATCAATGCCGAGGACAACATTGAGAAAATTTGGGGGCACATATTCTACGAAGTCAGATATTACAATCAGAGTACTTCAAAAATTTTTGGGACACAATCAGAGTACTTCAAAAATTTCCTGGGACTTTTTGAAAATTTTTCAAGCAGTTCAGGCACATGGACACAAATGAATCGGCGTAAGGCATATGATTAACGCTAAGGCAAGCCGATTACAAAGTTATATTTACAGAGTCAAGGTACAAATGAAGACGTCAAAAGTTCTGGAGGCTAAGTCCTATTACATTCTCAGAAAGTGCTCTATGGCCTACGTCGCTTCTTCTTTAATGGCCTTGATCCCTTCGACCGTCGCCACGTCTTGTTCTTCGCTGGCCGGGATCGTTCTGGCCGATTTATGGAGCTCTCCCAAGTACTTGATGGTGGAGGTCACCTTGACCTTCTGTTCTTCGGTCGCCTTGGGGAGATCGGCTAGCACTTGCTTCTCTACCGCAAGTTTGGCCTTGCATTGCTCGAGTTTTGCCAATAGACCAACTTCTTCTTCTTCGAGTAGGCCGATCGTGGTTTGCGTGGCTGATGGTCCAGCCACCAGTTCATCTAATTTGGTCTTCTCGGCCACTACATTCTCCACGGTGGAATTGATCAAGGCCGCCAAGTCGGCTTGAGCTCGCCGGTCGACCATTCTTTGTACGTCCCTTTCCAGCTTGAATCGGTGTTGGTCGATGAAGACAGCCCAGGAGATTTTCTCAGCCAAGTCATCAGGGAGCTGACCCTGTATGTCATTAAAGCGTGCTCGGGCTAGCCCGCACTCCATGACTAGTTGATCTGCATCGATGCTGAACCGATGATGGATGTCTTGAAGCTTCTCCTTGAGGTCGTCGGCTATGGCAGTCTGGTCTTGGCTAGTGGCTGCTTCTTCCTCGCTGACGAACTCCTTGATGTCAAATGGAAGCAAGTCGGCTAGAGTCTGCAGAAAGAGTTTTACGATTAAAACAAGGCATGACAGCCGATCCCAGACTTTTGAAAAAGAAGAGAAGCGGACTTACTCGTACAGGAGGAGCTGGCGCAGCTGCTTCTTCAGCGTGATGGTTGCCCGTAGCCGACAGAGTTTGCTCGCTCGATACTTGGGGGGCAACCGATGGAGACCGAGGGGGCTACCAAAAAACATAAGCGTTAGTACGAATCGACCAATGCAAGCATAAGCAAAAGTGAGTTTAGAAATTACCGGTGAAGCTGGGCGAGGAGGTCGGCTGGCTAATCTCTTGAACTACAAAGAAGATTTGGTCAGGGTTTGAACGGTTATAATTTAAAGGCCAAATTAGAGAAAACAAGATGCTTACCGATTGCTTCGGAGCAGGAGGGCTTGGTGGAATTGGATCATCGGCTGGCGGGCTAACGGAGTTGTGGCTGGAGCTGCTTGAGTTGGCCACCTCTTTCACAGCTTCTGAGATTTATTCGTCCATGACTTCTTTGTGAAGGGCTTCGTCGATGCTGGGGTCAAGTGAGGGCAGGCTATCGTCTGGTGCAATAGGCTTGGGTTTCCTTTGCTTCTTCACGGGGGCAGCCGACGGTCCCGCGGTTGATGGGGCATCCCTTTTCTTCCTTGACACAGCTTGGCGGGTTTGGCCGTGCATCAAAGTCTTCAGTTTCGGAGTGTCCCAGCCAATGACCGACGGAGCGTATCCGCATCCGTTCACAAGAACCCCCAGGTGCTATTCAATGGTGATGCCAGAGTTGCTCACCATGGGAGGATCCAAGTCTGTCGTCTGCAAAAGGGAAAAATGTTTGAAGTATTAGCACAAGACGACAGCCGATTAATCGGAGACAGAAAGATGTTTGGGGGCAGAAATACTTACGGAAGGGATTTCGTCTGGCAGGAGGGTGGTGAGGTACATGGAGGTGCGTTAATGGAAGATATGTTGTTTGATTTCCACCCACCACCTGTCATAAGCCGCGCTCCTCTTGTGGGCCAGCTCTAAGATCCCGATGATGCCAAGGGGTGGGCTATCTATTTCCATTAATCTGTTCATCATCAGACTTGAGTCCACCACCCCTCGGGTCTCTATCTTGTCGGCATAATAGCAGCCGATCGGCAGCTGCCCGAGCCCAAGTTGTCTTCCAGCCGACATTGGATAATAAAATTCATAAGTCCTTGATACATTGCGGCCTTGATGTACTCCAGTCAGCAAGATGCATGGAATGAGTGCTGTAGTGAAGATCTCTCTGCACTTGGGATATTTGTCCGAGTTGATCTCATCCAAGTTCAATTCAATCGGCAACTTGAATTCCATTCGGTCCTTATAGAAGAACCAAGTCCGATTGTTTTTGGCCAGGCTGTCATAGAAAGAGATGAACCACTCGGCTAGCAGCTCACTCGATTGCCTTGATCCAGTATGAGTGGCTGCGGCTTCCCTGAATGACAAACATCTCCTGGTAGCTACTTCATTTTCATCGTCATCTTCGATCGGCTCCAGGAGGGGGAAGCGGGCGTCGGCTAGTCTCGGCCGACAGATACTTTTTGGGTTAACAACACGAGCCAGAGTTGCAAAAGCCACCAAGGGCCTCCAGTACTAATAGTGGCATTGGCTGCTATTTTGGACACGGCTTGGCTTAACATTTGATAAAGATAGCCGAGGAGGAATTTACCTAAAGGGAGTTTTCTCTTGTCGACCAAGGCCTCGGCTAGTATTTGCCAGTTGGCTGTGGGACCGCAGCTTGATCCGCAGAATATAAACTTCTCTAGCCACATCATCAAGAAGGCGGTATGCTCTCTGGCACTAATCGGCCCAGTCCTCATGTTCATGGCCACATACCCGTTCCAACCCCCAATTGCTTTGGTCTTGAAGGAAAATTAGCCTTTGTTGTCCAGTTGGTTGGGGTTAGCCGATGACATAATGTCAAGTCTTGTTAGCATGAAGACATCAGCTAAGGTTGGAGTCATTGGGCCTTGTTGGAAAAGAAAGGAATTCAGTGTGTTGTTCCAAAAATATGTGGCAGCCGACATTAGTGGTTCGTCCTTTGGCATGTCGACTATGTATAGAGTGAGGCATTGGGCTATTCCGATTTCTTCCCAATGACTTTGTTTGTCGGCATGCATCCTTTTGTACCATGATGGCCATGACTTGTCAGTTGAAGGCCAAGATTTAAAGGTGATGTTCCAGTGGTCTAGGTGTGGGTTCCTCATTCTATAGGGCACTCTGTTGGTCTCGGCTATGATGAACTCAGTTGGATCCTTATTGCCGATAGGCCCTAAGTAATATCTCTCGTCGCTAACTAGGCTTGGAATTGCTATTTGATGCACGAGATGCTACAATCGGGAAAAGAGATGGATCTCAGATTCAAAAGACCTAAAATTCAGACCTACGGCTAAAAGGCGGGAAAAGAAAGGTTTGGCTGATTGGGCGTACCTCGGGGAACTCGGCGGGTGGAGAGCCTGGTTGAGCGGCGGGGGTCACCATTGCTGCAGAGTCGAGGAAGCCGAAGAGGTCGCCGGGGAACTCGAGGACGTTTGTTAGTTTGTGGATTGTGTTGACGACGTGAGTTGTTCGTCGTGGAGAGGTGTTATTTAAAGGGTTTTCATAACGGCCGAAACAGATTTGACCTAGGGTTGTGCTGGAAATAGGATTGAATCAAATCCGCAACATTATCAATGCCGCGGACTTGGGGGGCATGTGTTAACGATCAAATTTGGTAAGCAAATCCCCAGGTTTGAAGCAAAGATTGAGACGGAATTGGAGGATCGCACGATCTGCGGAAACAGAGATTGTATCGGCTGAGTCCGAATCGGCTACGGAGCCAGTCAGCTGAGTCCGAGTCGGAGCGGGATAGCCAATTCCGATTGAAGACTGAAGGAAAGACTAATCCCGGAGGGAAAGCTTAAGAGATAATTATTGGATTCGGTTTCCAAAGTGCGTTAAAGATATTGCCATTTATGGATGAGGTCCCGTAACGGCAATTGTATCTTTTAAGTTAGGATATTTTGTATAGTTTCCTTTATAGATAATGTCGGTTTATTTAGAGATTCAATCTGTAACAGGAATTGTGTCCGTTACGGACTCATTGTATATTCGGGTATAAATATGACCCGAGACCTTGTAAAAATATATCAACACACATCAATACAACCTTCGGCGCATCGTCAAACCTTTCTGTTTTTACTTTTCTCGACGAGTTCTTGCTCTGTTCTTGGGCTGCATTGACTTCGATCTTCGGAAAGGTAATTTCTTGTTACAAGTGGCTTGTGGTATCGGGGCCAGTGCTTCCATCATTATGATACTTTGATTATGATGTTGCAAACTGCTTAATTTATCATATGCGATATATAATTTAGATTAATGTCTAGATCTGTCTCTCAATCGGCTAGCGTATCTTTCAAGATAACAGTTGATAGAGCTAGGTCTAGGGGTTGATTCAAATTATATAGCGTATCTACCATCTCGAGGGGTTTTCATCGGCCTAGGTAGATCTAGTACTTCTTGTGTACTTAATGCTGCATCAAATTGATCTGTTAAGTTGCTTTTAGAATTATATAGATCTATCCAACTTAATGTCTACTTCTAGAGGTAGTACCAGGGTTTCAGCCGGTCTTACCTGTTCTAATAATTTTTATGTATTCTTGTTTATAGATGTATTAGAACTGCCTTTTTATATTAAGATCTTAATCTACTTAAATGTATTAAGCTTGGTATCAATCTGTTAGGTTATACTAACAACCGATTGATCCTAGTTTAGCGCATTTAATCTAGATTAATATCTTTTTATAAAACACATCAAAGTACTAGCCGATTGACATTTGATCTACGACATCGGCTAGGTTATGAATATATATAATTGTGGTCCTAATGTACATTTGGATCTAAGTGATTTATACTGTCTCGGTATACTACCGATCTATCTCAATCACTTAATCTAAATGTGCTTTGAGATAGCAATTGTATATTTATTAATATCCATAGCCGATCGAGTAGGATCTAACACTAACCAAACACCTATCTTTTATTTTCTTGTTTGTTACAGGATCAAACCAACTGGCACGCCCACTCAATCACCAGAGGCGACCAATGTCGGACCTGCACTGGAGTTAAGCAGATCTCCCAGGCCAGTGCGTGTAAAAAAATCACATCAACAACTGCCGACCATCCCGTCGACAATCCCCAACTATACAACTTAGCTAGAAGGAAACTAGATACCATGGCTGCGGTTTTGAGCACGCAACACCGTAATGTATCCTGGCGGAGAGACCTTCTAGGCGACAAGTTAGTGTTGTGCAATAATCTTCTTTAACGTCTTAATCCCGTTATTTTAAGCCAGGAGGCAAACGATTTTCTATGGAATTTAGAACATAAGGGTGAATTTTCAGTAAAATCACATTATCTTGGTCTCATCCACCAAAACGTCCCTAACCTCAAGAATCGACTTTGGAGATTAAAAGCACCTATGAAAATCAAAATCTTCCTGTGGTACATTCGGAGAGGTGTCATCCTAACCAAAGATAATTTAGCCAAACGGAATTGGCAAGGTAATAAACAGTGTTATTTCTGTCTTGAAAATGAAACGATAAAACATCTGTTTGTAGATTGCCAATTTGCACGCATGGCTTGGGCCACCGTTTTTGCAGCATGGGGACTCCCTAAACCTCTTAATGTGTCCAATATGTTCGGAAGCTGGATAGATGGCCTTAGAAAAGAACTAAAACCGTTGGTTCTTTTGGGGGCAACAGCTTTGTGTTGGTCCCTGTGGCTCTGTAGGAATGCAGTTATATTTGAAAGCAAGCAACCTTCTTTTTTGCAGGTCATTTACTTAACTACACGCTGGCTCCGTACGTGGTCCATCCTGCGGAAGCCTACTTCCCAGGAGGTGGTTGTAGCGGCTTCTCACTTTTTGGCGCAAGTGGCCAAGGACCTTTTTACCCGGACGCATGGGTGGCGGTCTAGTCTACACATTGATAGTCATTGGGGTGCCCCGACTTTGTTGTTTAGTTTTTTCTTTGGGTTGTGTGCCTTTCAGGCAGAGGCCGAGAGGATTTTAAGATGTTGTATCACCTTGATGTAAAATTCTTGAAATTAAAAAAGCTTCCCATTTCCAAAAAAATAATGACTTGGGAAACGACCATAGGTGCCGATATCACAACCGACACCCAAGACAGCGCTGATGACTTTGGTCATCGGTGTCGGTTCTCGCAACCGGTATCTATAAGACATGTAGATGTCAGTTTTTGGCTAGTACCTAAATGATATTATAGGTGTCGGTTCTAACCTAAAGTGATATGTGGCTATTCATATAGGTGTCGGTTCTTCAAAACAACCGGCATCTATTAGTGTCATATAGGTGTCAGTTGTTGTCACGTCCAGAAATTCAAACCAGAATTTTCGAAGCTAATTTGTGCATTCAATCCTCGTCCAGGAATCAGCCGAGGTACACAAATCGACAATTATTGATATTACAGATGCCAAAATGCTCAAACCATTGTTTGCTAGGAGTAAGAACACAACAACATGCACTAACCCAACCAGAGAAACTCATCAGCATGGACTTGAGCCGCCGGGGGAATTTGGAGCCGAACCAGAAGAAGAAATGATCGCTGTGATCGATCTAAACATGGAGATGCCTATATAGATATGATGCATTGGTAAGTGTTCTATATTCCTTGTTCTTGGCCATACAATGCATGTGCTTGTTTGTGCAACTACGAATTCTACATAATCCTTTTTGAGCTATCGATTGTTTTTCTTGGGCATGACATGCAATATGTCAATGCTTTTGTAGGTGGTTCTGATGTGAACTTTGAACCACCCCATATTGGATTTGACTGGAACTTGGAACCGATAGATATGAGAACTTTGTGTAAGGTTGGGGATTGTTATAATGAACATGCAACCCATCCAAGCTGTTGCCAATTAATAACAATGTTGTCCAAGGTACAAGATGACATGAACCTTGTTTTACTATTTTGTTGTGCCTTGTTGCCACTGCTAGTGGTTTTGTACTATTTTTTAGGTGGGAAAGATACTCCGAATGATTTAATAAATCGCATATATCAAGTTTTGTTAGTAAAAAGCACAAATGAAAAACTAAATAGGCATGTTACCAAAAAAGTGGCAGAACAATTCGGAGTCCATCTTCGCACTGTTCAGCGTTTTTGGCGAAAGGTACGAGCACCCTTGATCAAAGCATTTTGGTTCATGTTTCTAGTAGAAAGGCGTAGCAGAGTGGGCCTAAGTGAGTTTCATTGGATTTAGAGTCATTATGCAATGTTCCTTTTAAGAATAGAACAACATTACACTACTACAGAAAGGGTTATAGGTGCCGGTTGAAAGACTCTCATAGGTGTCGGTTTTCCAACCGGCACCTATTATCCGGCACCTTTCTTACCTTCTCAAAGGTGCCGGTTTAGGAACCGACACCTTTGAGGTTCTGAGCCCAAAAAACAGCTCGATACATCGGCTCGATTCGAGTCGATGCATCGAGCAGCTCCCCTACAGATCCCCTCAGATCCCCTCGGGCGTCATGAACACATCAACAAAGAATAATCTCCTCAGCGCCATGAACACATGAACAAACACATAACAATCCGCATGAACACATGAACAACAACAAAGAATGGACAACAACAAAAAATAAACATGACGCCGGCGTCGCACCGCCCAGATCCCCGCTGCAGCCACCACCCATATCCCCTCCACCGCCGAGAGATCCGAGGGAAAGAGGGAGAGTCAAAGAGAGGGAGAGAGGGGAGACCGAGAGATCGAGACGGAGACTTATCTCCTCGGGCACCACCTTCCTCCCCGGATCTAGCGAAGGGGAGGCGCCGCTTGCCGCCCGCCGCCCCTAAGCCCCCACCGCCGAGATATCTGAGGCGCCACCGCCGAGAGATTTGAGGCACCGCCGCCTCCCTTCGGCCTCCCCTCCCTCCCGTCGAGAGAGAGTGTGAGAGATTTGAGGCGCCGCCGCCTCCCCTTGGCCTCCCCTCTCGCCGCCCACCGCCTTCCCTTGGCCTCTTGGCCTCTTCCCGCCACCCGCCACCCGCCACCCGCCGCCTCCTCGGCCTCCCTCCCCTCCCCCGCCCGTCGCCCGTTGTCTTCCCTCGGCCTCCCCTCCCGCCGCCGCCGCCTCCCTCGGCCTCCCCTCTTCCCGCCGCCCGCCGCGCCCACTCTCCTCGGCCTCCCCTCTCTCCCGCCGCCCCGACTCCCGCCTCCCTCCAGCCGACGCCCTCCCGCCGCCTCCCGTCCCCGCGCCCATGCCACCGGTTCACTACGGAGAGAAAGAGATAAGAGAGAAAGGAGAAATAGATAAGGAGTGAAAGGAGTGAAAGGAGATATAAAATCAATTCAGCTCGCCACCGGCTTGGCTCGGGGTTTAGGTGCCGGTTTTTAAAACAGACACCTATAATATATTATAGGTGTCGGTTTTTAAAAAAACCGGCATGAATAGTATAGGTGTCGGTTTTTATTTAGAACCGATACCTATAATATATTATAGGTGTCGGTTTTTTAAAAAAACTGACACCTACAGTATAGGTGCCGGTTTTTTTAAGAGTCGGTACCTATTGTTTTAATAGGTGTCGGTTTTTGTTGAACCGACACCTATTACGTCGACACTTATGCATGTTTTTGTAGTAGTGTTAGAAGATGTATGTGCTAACAACGAGAAGATCAGCTCATGCACCGCTCAAATAGTATAAAGCCACACCTAATATATGAAAAGAAAAATAGTAGGTTACAATATTGTGTGGTATATACTTGAACATGAAAGCATGAATGATAATCCAAGGTTTAAGGGGCCGCTTTATTTTCATTGATCAGAAATGGTTCTACCTTACTAGAAAATTAAATCAGGGAGGTAGTACATGCTTCCAGACGAGGGATGAGCCCTTACGTATATGCAAAAGTAAGAACAACATCTCTAATTAAGCTTATGTTTTTGGTTGTAACGGCTCTCTGAAAATTATGGCAATCGGATATCCTCATGGCAAGCTTGTCCAACTAGTAATAGGGATAGGTTACGCCTAAGGATTATGTAAACCGCCTATGACTTGGGTGTTACGTTGCCGATGAGATAAGGCAACGGCTCATAGTCATAGTTTCGTAAGATTGAGAAAACCGACTTAGAATACGATAGGGTTTTCGACTTGTAAGCCCGCCCTCCAAGACTATATAAGAGGGGTAAGGGGCGTCCCTTGAGGGATAGGAGACATATGAGCAACATATCAGATTTATGAGCAACAGATCAAGAGATCAATAAACACTCGGCGGATCGAATCCCCGAAACAGGAGTAGGGTATTACCTCACGAGAGGGCATGAACCTGTCTAATCCTTGTTCTTCATCTAACCCATCGTGTTTGGCGATCTTGACTGCACCCCAATTTCTATTGCCGAAACCAAGTTTCAACAGTTGGCACGCCAGGTAGGGGCCCATGCGTCAAGATTCCTTCTTCATCTCGAGGACAAGCGCGATGGGATCTTCATCAAGCGTCGACGACTTCGCCGCCAAAGGACTCAACAAGCTCTCCCTCCTAGACTCGGATTCGGACCAGTCGGGAGGGGGAACCTGCTCGGCACTGTTCGGGTCACCGAACAACGCCGAGACCTACTACAAAGTTCTGACTTCCACGTTGGCGTCCATCCACTTGGAAGGAGGAATCCACTCGGCGTCGTTCGGATTACCAAACGCCGCTGAGATCTACAGCCACCTTCTGACCTCCACATCAGAATCCGTCCACTTGGGAGGAGAAACCCTCTCGGCGCCATTTGGGTTACCAAACGCCGCTGAGATCTACTGCAATCTCCTCTCTTCCGAGTTGAATTCGACTCACTCGGGAGAACCATCACCATCAAGTTACGATGCTGACGGAACGATCTAGATTCAAGCGACCCGGGTTCAAGGGAAGTCGCCGTCATCCTTCAACCGTTTGGATCATGCTCATCCACGGAGCTCGATGAGTACCTCAGCTCTTCAGACTTCGACGATCTCTACGGCATCTCCACGGACGAGGCCAACGACTCCGACTTCGACAAGGATTACGATCCAAGGTGCTTCAACATCCTCATGGCTGAGGTATCCGAGACCGACTCAGCCATGGCCCGCAGAATCGCAGAAGAAGAACAAGCCAGGCTTGAGCAGGAGCGCAAGCTGGCAGAAGAGGAGAATAGGCGTAAGGAAGAAGCCGACAGAAGAAAGCAAGACCTGAGGGCGACTGGGCGATCCGCTCGCGAGGCCATACTTTAGACACGAGTTGACAACACCAACATCTTCCAGACGCCTTAACAGAATGTCGTTGCCGCCCTCACCCTCTTCGACACTGTTATCGAAGCGGCACCCGCTACGGTAACACCAATCCTTGACAAGATCAAGACCATCATCGCGGCTACAGCCAATTGCTCTCCTCCACCTCGCACGAAGGCCGACCGAGTCGGGCCGCAAACACCCGCGGAAGCCAAATTTTGCTGCTACGGCCGAAGGACTACAAGAGGCCCGAACAAGCCAAGACGGCCACTAGGTCAAGAGACCCCTGCCACGTGACAACACGGAGGCATCAAGAGCAATCGGCCGACTCCCGCAAGAAAGGACATGGACGACCACCCGTCTACGACCGGATCTGTCGCAGCTATAACTCCGACTACCGCAGCAGCCTGCAAAGAACCCCGCCGAGCGATCTGCGGGAAGTCCTTGACCGACGCTATCAAGAGCGTGAGCAGCGCTCCCACGAAGATCAAAGGAGATCGCCCAACTGCAACGATGATGGAGTGCCTGCGTTCACTCGGGACCTGCGCCGAGTGAATTGGCCGAGTGGTTTCAAGCCTACAGGAATCGAGAAGTACGACGAAAAGACCGACCCCGAGTCGTGGCTGACCGTGTACACCCTCGCCATCCGCGCAGCAAGAGGTGACAACAAGGCCATGGCCAATTACTTGCCTGTCGTCATCGCCAACTCAGCCAGGAACTGGCTCACGAGCTTGCCAAGAGGCTCAATTGGCTCGTGGAGTGAGCTCCGGGACCACTTCATCACCAATTTTCAGGGCACCTTTGAAAGACCTGGGACCCACTTTGATCTCTACAACGTCATCCAGAAGCCAGACGAGCTGCTAAAAGACTACATCCGACGCTTCTCGGAAAAGCGCAACAAGATCCCCAACATCACCGACAACATCATAATCGCCGCCTTCCAGAAAGGCATCCGAGACAAGTTGCTGATTGGAAAGTTTGGGCGTAAGCCACCGAAGACGATAAAGCAAATGTTCGAGACAGCGAACTCCTACGCCAAATCCAACGACGCAATCAAGGCGGCGCAGCAAGATCGCCCGACAAAAGGGACGACAAGCATGGGAGGAAGCCGGCATCCCAAGAAGGATAATGGAAACAACAATCGTGGCGAAAGATCGCAAGCGCCGGCCCGAGGACCTGGTTGCCACAACATCCAACTCTCAATGCCGTCCCCGGGTCGCGGCCTACGACACGATCATGAATGCTGAGTGCATGCATCACCCAAATCACAAGCATGCGGCCATGGACTGCTTCATCTACAAGCAGTTCGCCGAGCAATACGCGGCACAACTAAATAAGAAGCCGACTGATGAAGCCGGCCCATCAGGAACCAAGAAGAACAACCCGAGTGGTAACTCAGAACCTTTTCAAGACCCCATGGACGAGTTGAATCACAT
This sequence comes from Oryza australiensis, assembly GCA_019925245.2. NCBI lineage: Eukaryota > Viridiplantae > Streptophyta > Magnoliopsida > Poales > Poaceae > Oryza > Oryza australiensis. Next base: position 305,721 of record JAIFGZ020000484.1, read on the forward strand.
CTTCGAGGGGCCGCAGGCTTATGAGTCCAAGAGGAAGCAAAAGCTGACGGACCGTGAGGTCAACGCGGCACAACTCGAAGTCCCACAATATCTACGATGGTCGGAGGTGGCCATCACGTTTAACTGCTCGGATCATCCTGACCGAGTGGTTCACCCGGGGCGGTATCCCTTGGTACTAGACCCGGTGGTCCGAAACATAAAGCTGAAGCGCGTCCTCATTGATGGGGGCAACGCCCTCAATATTCTGTTCACCAAGACCCTGGACGAGATGCAGATTCCAAGATCCGAGTTGAAGGCAAGCTTAGCCCCCTTCCCCGAAGTTATCCCGGGGCTGTCATCTACGCCACTCGGACACATCGCCCTTCCAGTCACCTTCAGAGTTCGGGAGAACTTTCGGACGGAGAACATCACCTTTGAGGTGGCCGACTTTGAAACAACCTACCACGCAATCATTGGAAGGCCTACGCTCGCCAAGTTCATGGCGATACCACACTACACCTACCTCTGCATGAAGATGCCCGGCCCCAACGGCGTCATCACCCTGCGCAACGACATCAAACAAGCCTTCACCTGCGATAAGGAAAGCTGCGATATGGCCCAATCTCATGAGAGATCACGTGGCCAGGAAGAAATCCGACTGGCTGCATCATCATCTGAAGAGGGTGAAATCCCTACGAAGAAGATAGCCAAGTCGTGACAAGGCGACGCCAAAATGAAGAAAATCTCCCTTGATACATCGGATCCTTCCAAAACCGCTGTAATCGGCGCTGAGCTAGATCCTAAATAGGAAAGCGTGCTCGTCATCTTCCTCCAAAATAATAAAGATGTTTTTGCTTGGAAACCATCTGATATGCCTGGAATTCCTAGGGAGGTGATCGAGCACTCTTTACACGTCAAAGATGACGCAAAACCTATCAAACAACGATTATGCCGCTTTGCTCAGGATTGAAAAGATGCCATCAAGGAAGAGCTCACAAAACTCTTAGCCGTCGGGTTCATCAAAGAGGTTTACCATCCCGACTGGCTAGCTAACCCGACCCGGTCCTGGTCCGGAAGAAGACAGGGCAATGGCGCATGTGTGACTACACCGATCTCGACAAAGCCAGCCCTAAAGATCCATTCGGATTGCCTCGAATTGACCAAGTCGTGGACTCAACAGTCGGCTGCCAGCTTCTGAGTTTCCTTGACTGTTACTCGGGCTACCACCAGATCAGCTTGAAGGAATCCGACTGCCTGAAAACATCTTTCATCACGTCGTTTGGAGCTTACTGCTACATCACGATGCCCTTTGGTCTGAAGAATGCCGGAGCCACGTACCAGCGCATGATCAAAAATGCTTTCAGATGCAAATCAGGAAAAATGTAGAAGCTTACGTCGACGATGTCGTCATCAAGACCAAGCAGAAGGAAGACCTGATTGCCGACTTAGAAGAAACCTTTGCAAACATTCGGGCCTTCAGAATAAAGTTGAACCCGAAGAAATGTACATTCGGCGTGCCATCAGGCAAACTGCTCGGCTTCATGGTGTCCCATCGTAGTATCGAAGCTAATCCAGAGAAAATCAACGCTATTTTGAATATGAAGCCCCCGAGGAACCAAAAAGATGTCCAGAAGCTCACTGGCTGCATGGCGGCGCTAAGCCGATTCATCTCTCGACTCGGCGAGCGAGGTATGCCTTTTTTCAGGCAACTGAAGAAAAATGACGTCTTCCAATGGACTAGGAAGCCCACAAGGCCTTTGAAGATTTTAAAGAATTTCTCACGACGCCGCCCGTCCTAGCCTCACCTCAGCCTCAGGAACCCCTGCTATTGTATGTCTCAGCAACTCACCAGGTGGTCAGTACAGTTCTTGTTGTCGAGCGCGAGGAAGAAGGACGAGTCCAGAAGATTCAAAGGCCAATCTACTTTGTTAGCGAAGTGCTGGCAGGAGCCAAAATTTGCTACCCCCAGGTACAAAAATTGCTATATGGTGTTCTGATAACCGCAAGGAAATTGGCGCACTATTTTCAGGGTCACTCGGTCACCGTCGTCACTTTCTTTCCACTCGGTGATGTCATCCATAACCGACAGGCAACTGCGTGCATCACAAAGTGGGCTTTGAAACTGATGCCACTGGACTTAACTTTCAAGGCGAGGACGTCTATAAAGTCACAAGCCCTGGCGGATTTCCTGGCCGAGTGGGCCGAACAACAAGAGGATGTACCTAGGGAGGACCTACAATACTGGACCATGCACTTTGACGGATCCAAAAGGATCACTGGCTTGGGAGCGGGAGTCGTGCTGATCTCCCCGACTGGAGAAAGGCTGCGATATGTTCTTCACATTCATTTCCCTGCCTCATACAACGTCGTCGAGTATGAAGCCCTGCTGCATGGCCTGCGACTTGCTGTTTCACTCGGGATACGACGGTTGGTTGTGAAAGGAGACTCCCAGCTGGTCGTCAACCAAGTGATGAAAGACTGGTCTTGTTTAAACGACACCATGGAAGCCTATCGACAAGAAGTTCGCAAACTTGAAGACAGGTTTGATGGACTGGAGTTATCCCATGTCTTGAGACACAACAACGAGGCAGCTGACGAGTTGGCGCAGTTCGGATCCAAACGAGAAATCGCCCCAACAGACATTTTCGTAGAGCACCTCTATGAGTCGACTCTTGCAACAAAGCCAACTCCCAACGAGCAAGCTGCAAATCACGTCGCCATGATCGACGCCGATTGGAGGACGCTGCTCATCAAATTTTTAATTCAGCAAGAGCTGTCGGACGACCGGGATGAGGCGGAACGAGTCCGACATCGTTGTCAGGGCTACGTCATGGTCGACTCCGAATTATACAAAAGCAGCCCTTCTGGAGTCCTAATGAGATGTATCACGCCTGAGGAAGGACGGCAACTACTCCAAGATATCCACTCGGGTGTATGCGGAAGTCACGCGGCGGCACGCACCTTGGTAGGCAAAGCCTATAGGCAAGGCTTCTTCTAGCTCACGGCGGTCTCCGACGCTGACAAAGTGGTTCGCACATGTGAAGGTTGCCAGTTCTTTGCTCGGCAGAGCCATGTTCCAGCCCAAGAGCTACAAACGATTCCATTATCTTGGCCGTTGCGGTATGAGGCTTGGATATGGTCGGTCCTTTCAAGAAGGCTCCAGGAGGATTCACACATCTGTTCGTCGCAATCGACAAGTTTTTCAAGTGGATTGAGGCTAAGCCGGTTGCTACGATCACCGCTGACAAGGCACGAGACTTCATCCTCAACATCGTGCACTGGTTTGGCGTCCCAAACAGAACTATAACCGACAATGGGACTCAATTCAATGGAGGCGTTTTCAAGGAATTCTGTGAAGATTTCGGCATCAAAATCTGCTACGCATCAGTAGCACACCCTAAAAGCAACGGACAAGTTGAACGCACCAATGGCATGGTCCTTCAAGGCATCAAGGCCCGAGTGTTCAACAGGCTAAATCCTTATGCCGGCAAATGGTTTCAAGAGCTGCCCTCGGTTCTATGGTCTCTACGGACTATGCCCAATCGGGCTACCGGCCAAACTCCTTTCTTCCTGGTTTATGGGGCAGAAGTCATGTTGCCGAATGAAATGGAGTATGAATCTCTTCGAGTCCGCAGTTTCAACGACAAGCGCTACGATCAAGACCGAGTGGATGACCTGACCCGACTGGAAGAGGCCCTAGAGGCAGCCCTGATCCAGTCGGCAAGATATCTTCAAGGACTTAGATGATACCATAGTCGCAATGTTCGGGCGCGAGCTTTCATTGTCAGCAATTTGGTTCTACGCAAGATTCAGACCACCAAGGACCGTCACAAATTATCTCCACTATGGGAAGGACCATACATAATCGCTGAGGTGACTCGGCCAGGAGCATATCGACTAAAGCGTGAAGATGGATCCATGGTGGAGAACTCTTGAAACATCGAACATCTTCGATAATACTATGCTTAAATTACTTTAAGTTCCATGTTATTCTCGACTGCCAACCTCAAGCAAGATGACTTCTTGAGTTGACAGTCAGGGGCTATACATGTGTCAATAAAGCATGGTTTTCTTCGACAACTTGTTTATATTTGGTTTATAATTGTTTAATGTTTTTGATTTGAGTTCAATAGATAAGGACTGAGAATTTTTTTTGATGACCTAATCAAGCTTAGGCTTGGTAATAATCGGACAAAAATTACTTAAGAAATTTGACATAAAGACTCGGATCAAGGCATTAACATAAATAAGCTAAATATTTACAAGTTCACACCAGAAGTTACATACATAGTCTGCACAATAATCAGGATCGAAAGTTGTTGACTACATCAGCAGCTACCTTTTTGGCCGACTCCTGTGCTTCACTAATCAACTCTAAGGCCTGCTCATCCGAAGTGTCGTCGGCAAAGCCTTCTCCGACTGAGTCAACATCTATCCGAGGATAGAGTGACTTGGCCTGCGCAAGAGCGAAGCTTGCTCCCATGGTGGCCACTTCTAAGATATTGGCTATGTATTGTTCCGGGGCTCTCCTGAGCTTGTCGAAGACTTCGACGGCATCCACTGAGCTTGTCCCGAGCCCGTGCTGGAACAGCGACAAGAGGATCGGTGTGGATCGACAAGGGAATCTTAGAGGCTGGATGCGGAAGATGGTTTGTGGTAGAACGAGAGTTCCTAGATGGATGGATTTGCGCGCACGCGAGTTTAGGGTTCTCCTCGGAGAGCTTGTGAACAGTGACGTGAAAGAGGAAATTTTGGGAAAACGAAGTGACGGGGATGACCTCGAGGCTTCGTAAAAAGACTTGAGGGTTTTTGCTAAGTCATCTCATGATTGGGCCGAGCCCATGAGAGACTTATGGATCAGCTAAGGTGTGGCTTGACATGTGTCCTTAGGGACTAAAGTGGATGGACTTAAGCAGATTTGCCCTGGCAATATGCACGTGTCACATAGCCCAATACCTTTAAAATCCTTTCATACTGCGGTTTGCGTAACTTCATGAGAAGTTGGCACGATGCAATTTGAAAGGTGACAGATAGTTAAGCTTTTCATGGCTGTCCTGATGACAGGGACTATTTGGTTTTTAAGCATTTGATTAAATGATTATATCAATGCTATTTTTCCACCTTGGTGAAGATCTTTTTAGATTAAGACTAATATTATGGCAGGAGCTATTTAATATTTTGGTCGTATTTTTCATATGACTGAAAAATTTGTTTACCCACGAGGGTCGATTAAATTATTTGTTCCGAGATGATTCGGGCAAGTTAACTCGGATAAGCATGAGCTTGCCGAGTGTTTTTTACCCCCAAGGGTTGATTGAGCTATTTGTTCCAATATGACTTGGGCAGATCAATTCCGATAAGCATGAGCTTGCCGAGTGAATTGATTTCTTACCCATGAGGGTTAATTAAATTATTTTTTCCGAGACGACTCGGGCAAATTTACTCGGAAAAGCATAAGCTTGTTGAGTGATGTGTTATATGATTTTTTATATTTGCTTTAGCTTGAGCTAAGCATTTATATGAATATGATTTTTTATAGTTCTTGACTATATGCTTAGTCTATTTTTGACTAACCACATAGTCGGGGTTACACCTAATTAGGTGCATCGGAGATGCACCTAGATATTTATTTTTGAGAATTTTTGAGATATTTTCCAGCCCTTCACGTCTTTTTATCAGATGATAAAGCACTCGGGAGATTCAGACAGAGATGATAGAACCACTCGGTACGAAGCACTCGGCCAAAGAGTTGTTTGGCCGAGTGTTATTTTGGTCCAAGGCAAAGTTATCTTGTCGAGCGGAAGGACTCGGGGGCTATTGTGGAAATTATGGCAATAGGATATCCTCATGGCAAGCTTGTCCGACTAGTAATAGGGATAGGTTACGCCGAAGGATTATGTAAACCGGCTATGACTTGGGTGTTACGTTGCCGATGAGATAAGGTAACTCTAAGATAGAGTTCGACTCTCATTCTATTCCTAACACCTAGTACAACTCAAGTCCTAAACTATAATCGTCTTTGTACACATATTCGACACAAACTCTAATAAATTTCACCTTAACGAATATGTCACGGCAACCTAAATTTGTTATTTGCTCGAACCTCCATGTACCACGCCGAAGTCGTCGCCAACTGCGCCGTCTTCGCTAGCCGCCAATCGACCCGAGTGCCACGTCTAGCCACCTCCCTGTCAACCATAACTCATCGAAAGGCTCGGACCACCCGTCCGGAGTGCTTGACTCCACCAATCGAATCGTCGATCACCTTCAGCTTCAATCAACCATGAGCGTTAGGCCTGACTATCTTCCTGTTGAAAGTAGCTCACCGGAGAGTTCGAGCAACTGAAGTGTCTGACACCACCGATTGGATTGCCAATCGCTCCTGCCGCCATCAACCCGAGCACCACGTCTGGTCATCTCCCTGTTGAAAGAAGCCATCGAACGGTTCAGACCGTCGTCTGAAATGTACGAATCCACCGATCATATTTCGTTGATCAACGTCGTGCTCCACCTTACACCATGTCCTATCCGGGACGCTATGTGCAACCTGGCACGGTGTGGGGCACCTTTCTCGTACCTCTCTCTATAGATATTTTTACAGGCTCTGTTACCACTTATTATAAAATCATACTCAACTTTATACATATATTCGACATAAACTCTAACAGATAGCATGAAGTAGTGTTAACCGGCCAACTGGGACCATGAAAATGAAGCCAATCACTTCAATTACAGGGGATCTTCTTGAACGTGCTAAGAGTAATCGATCTCCTTGATCCTATCGCTCCAGCAATACCATCATTAATTCTTTGCCATTATTTGAAGCTTTTAATTAGTCTCCCTCTAAATCCGCCCCCTCATCAGCTCCTGTCCATGCTACTTAAGAGAATGTCATCGCTTTCACGAGAGAGAATTCTAATCCCTGTTTCCTCGTATATTTTTTTCAAATGTAATACAAATAGTTTTAAAAAGTTTTAAAAATTTAGACAATACAGAGTAGTGATATCTATTGATCGATCAAAAATCAAGTTTAAATTCGATTATCACATCGAGAAAGAAAAACAAATTCAGATATAAATATTACACTACTATTCATACGTTCAATTTATCTCTTTTATATCTCGACGTATGAGTGAGTTTAGACTAGATTATTGTATGAGTGTTGTCAAATTTTTTTAAAATTTTTCTTAACTATTTAGATGATTTTTTAGAAAATGAGGAAATATATCCACTCGAGAGATCACAATAGTTTCTTCACCACGAGAATGGGTCGCTGTATACTCGAAATTGACTCATTATCACGGTGTTAGATTGAGAGAGAGGCATGAGCAGGAGATGGAATATATAAGACTTATATTCTGTTTGAAGGAGCTAAGTATTATATATAAGAAGAAGGTGGTGAGTAGCTAATTGATGAGAATATAAAAAACTTGGTTTTCTGGCTTCTAACTTTTAATTCATTCACTTAAAAACTCTCTAAACAAGCCATAGCGATATATATAGGTATCAATTGAATTGCCAGCCAGCATGACAATAGCTAGACAAGGTAAAACATAGTAGTTATTATGAATGAGTACCATATATTCAAATTCTTTGGTAATTCCACACAATGATCACTAATACAGAACACCTTATAAGTGCCGGTTGGGAAACCCCTTTAGGTACCGGTTTTTCCATACGGCATCTATTGGTCGGCACCTATTTGAGAAGAAATAGGTGCCGGTTTAAAAACAGGCACCTATTAGTTTCGAGGGAAAAAATTCCCCGCAATATTCCTCGCGCCCCCGAACAATATTCCCCATCTAATATTCCCCATCTATTTCACAGATCAAACAACAATATTCTCCATTGATAATCATTTACAGATCAACAATATTCTCCATCCATAAATCATTCTTCAATAATATTCTCAAACAATAATCATTCACAGATGAACAATAATTCAAGAAACAAGTAGTGCACAAGATCAACAAGAATCAAGAATAAGAAAAAAAATCAAGAACATGCACCGCCCGTGGAAATCAATGAACCCGAAGCCGGCCACCTGCGCTGCCGCCACTGCCTCCCCTCGCTAGATCCGACGGGAGGAGGGCACCTCCACGGCCACCGCCGCCTCCCCTCACCAAATCCAGTGGGGGAAGGGCTCCTCCACCGTCCTCCCGCCGCCTCCCACCGCCACCCCGCCTCGAGCGCGTAGCGGTGGCGATCGTCGATGCGGAGGCGCGACGCGTGCGGAAGTTGAAGGCGCGGTTCCCCGATGGCGCGCGCCGCCGTGGAAGCGTAGAGCGACGCGTGGTAGGCGAGCGCCACCGTCCACGGCACGGAACATGCCGATCCGAGCCTCGCGTGGGCACGCGGCACCGGATCTCCGCCGCCCACCCGCCCCACGCCGCGCCCCACGCCCTCGCCGCGAGGATGAGAGAGAGAGAAAGTGAGAGGATGAGAGTGAGAAGAAAGTGAGAAGAGATAAGGATTAGAATGAGAGGCGAGTGCACGAACCGATCGACTCGGTTTATTAGGACAGTGCGGCTCGGCTCGGTTTATAGGTGTCGGTTTTCTTAAAAAACTGACACCTATAATATACTATAGGTTCCGATTTTTAAAAAAAACCGACACCAATAGCATAGGTGTCGGTTTTTCTTTAAAATCGACACCTATAATATATTATAGGTGTCGGTTTTTTAAAAAGTGTCGGTTTTTCTTTAGAGCCGCTACTTGTTGTTTTAATAGGTGTCGGTTTTGTTGAACGACACCATACATATTTCAAAACCGACACCTATGCATATTTTGTAGTAGTAGATAAAAAAATCGATATCACGATTTTTCTCAATGTCAGTACATTAACTAGATAAAAACAAAACAAGCTCCTATATATACGTTACACTTTTAAATACTTTTAAAAAAACATTGTCAAGTTTTAGATGGGATAGGATGCCAGTTAATACAGGTGATAATTGATAGGATTATTACACTGAGAAAAATATCACGAGACATCCGAGTATTGCCTGTCTTATCTAGCCTGGTCCTCTCGTTTGGGGCGTTTGGGCTCTAGATTCTCACGTACACAGTACAAACACTGCATGTCTGAGTCATGCTTGCGTGTAAAGGCCAATGAAATCAAATCACTGAATTTGTTTTGTCGCATTTCTAGCTTTCTTCATTTTTCTTTTTCCCATTGATACATGCATGGCTGATAAACGATACTATCCTCTTCTCTTCTTTGTTTTTTCTTAATTTGGAGCACGGGTATATATGTACGTACACGTAACAACAAAACAAACTTTGCAAGTCTCGTGCAATATATATAATAATGTTCTATCCGTCTTCAAATAGTTGCCATCATATATAATACGTTCGAAACTTTGATAAACTCCATCTATATTAAAATATAACTATATTTAAAATTTAAATTTATTTAAAATATAGCTATCACTACTGAAAAAAATATCTTTGTTTGAAGCGTCAAAAACCATAATAGTCCCGGTTAAAGTTGTATCTGGGATTAAAAAAGGTTTTTAATCCCGGTTTAAAAAGACATCGGTGTTGATGAGAAAAATCTCTCATGCGCTGGCCTGGAGATCTCGCTTAGCTCCAAGCATGGTCCTTTCTCGTTGCCTCGATGTGAACAGGCGTGCGCTTGGTTTGATTTGTCAACCAATAAGAAACAATCGATGTGTATTAAGGTTAGGATTAGATCCTACCGGATTGGCTAAGGAAACAACTTAACATATATTGGCTATCCCAAAGCATATTTAAACTAAGTGATTGGGATAGATCGGCTACACCGAGACAGTATAAATCACTTAATCTAAACATACACCAGGATAATAAATATATGTATTCATGGCCTAGACCTAACTGTGGATCGGTTAATACTCCGATACTTCTTATGAAAAGATATTAACCTATCCTAAATAAGTTAAACCTAGATCAATCGACTATTGGCTAGTGCTAACAGATTGATCCTAATTTAAAGCATTTAAGCAGATTAAGATCTCAATATAAGAGGTAGCTCTAATAAATCTAATAGCAAATAATACTAAAATAAATATTAAAACAGATAAGGCCGGCTGAAACCCCGGCACTGTCTCTATAAATTTACATATAGCCAAATAGATCATAATACTTCTAAAAGCGACATAATAGATCATGGATGATGCAGCATTAAGTACAAAAAGATAGCATTGTATCTGTATGGACCGATGTAAACCTTTTAAGACGGTGGATACAGCATATAATCCAGGCCAACATCTAGATCTAGCTCTATCGGCTGCTGCTTCCTAAGAAGAACAAGCCGATGGCAAGACAGATCTAGACATTGTTCTAGATTATATGCCATATATGATAACTTGCGCAGTCTAAAGCATCAAACCTAGAGTATCATGATGATGGAAGCACTAGATTCGACGAAATAAACCACTAAATGATAAGCATTTACCTTAATCGGGGGTCGAAATGATGCAGCCCGAAGCCGCATTACAATAGGAAATCTAAACAAATTCCTAGTTTATAGACACAATTGCCGTTACAGGACTCTATCCATAGATGGCAATATCTTTTAACGCGCAATTTGTGAACCGAATCCAACTCCTTATCTCCACGCTTTCCATCGGGATTGGTCCCACTTCAACCCTGACTCAGAATCGGCTATCGGCTATCCTAGTCCGATTCACTTTCAGCCGACTGGCTCCGTAGCCGATTCGGACTCAGCCGATTCTGTTTTCGTCTCTTCTCATATCGCATACCTTCTCTGATTCTGCTTCAATCTCTGCTTCAAACCCGGGGATTAGGTTTCCAAATTTGGTCGTTAACAACCGGCTCTCTAGGATCTTTAGTCCCGGTTGGTGTTACAAATCGGGACTAAAGATTATCTTGACGGCCTTCCTTGATTCTTGAAATCGCTGCTCGTGGGCCGTCACCTTCTATGCGAGATGTGCCAAACTGTCGAAGTCCTGAGCCGAAAAACGCTCATGGATCGGAGCGATTAGCCCGTGGAAGGCCAAATCTGCTAGCTGGGCATCGGACAGCACCAGGCTGTAGCATCGGTTCCTCATCTCCCTAAAACTCTGGATGTAGTCCTGAACCGATTCTTCGTGCTTCTGCCTGATGCTTGTTAGGTCCGATAATTTCATCTCGTGATTGCCGATGTAGAAATAGCTGTGAAATTGCTTCTCGAAATCGGCCCAGCTCTGAATAGAGTTGTAGGGCAATGAAGAAAACCATGTGAAAGTCGATCCCGACAGTGAGAGGGGGAATAGACAAACTCTCAGGGCGTCTGTAGCCGATGCCTCTCCACACTGGGCTAAGAATCGGCTGACATGCTCGTATGTTGAAGTGTTGTCCTGCCTCGAGAATTTGGAGAAATCTGGGACCTTGTACCAGTTGGGCAATGGCACCCTCTAAAAGTGCTCCGGGTATGGATACCGATACATATTCCCATAATCTTTTGGCTTAAGGCCGAATTAATCGCGCATAACATCGGCAATCAAATCGGCCCAAGTCTTGTTGTCTTGAACCGGTTGTATCGGCTCGTATTGATCATATTGCATGGGTGTTTGTCGATACTGAGGTGGCGTTTGAGGCCGGTAATGCTGGTCGTGATGACCTCCTTGGTACTGGTACGGGAGTGGGTTGCCAGCAGGAGGCGGCCGATTCGCCGGTGGTGGCGTCTGCGGATCCGAAAACAGCTGTCGGCCACCAACATTGTACTGTCCTCCCTGGCCAATATGTGCAATTGGCTCTTGTTGCCGATCGTTGTTGAACATGCCAGCCAGCTAATCTTATGGGAGGTGTTGCTGCCGGTTGAGCATAGTGATTGGCTGTCTTGAGGCCGATCCAGAAGGATTGGGTTGACTGGAGACTCCTCCTGATGGCCCTGGTTGCATTGGTGGTGGGATCGACCGATTCTGGGTGACCAAAGTCCTGTAGCCGAGAAACTGGTCGTCTGCAAAGTAGGTTGGCCCCCTCTGTAGCTGATCGGCGATCTTTGAATCAACCACAGTGACGATCATGTTGTTCAAGGTGTTGACCAAAATGCCCCTCTGATTGACAAGTTCATGATGCACAGCCGAATCGATTCGATCCTGCAGAGTAAGCAGTTCCGAATCATTTTGCTTCTATTTCGGCTCCACCATCTTGTGTTTGCCTTTTGTATCGCTTGAGGAGGATGCCTTGAAATCATCCATGCTGAACTTGTATTTCTGGAGGACGTATCCAGATCGGGTCTGGGCGATCCCAAAGCATATTTAAACTAAGTGATTGGGATTGATCGGCTACACCGAGACAGTATAAATCACTTAATCTAAACATACACTAGGATAATAAACATATGTATTCATGGCCTAGACGATACTGTAGACCTAACTGTGGATCGGCTAATACTCCGATACTTCTTATGAAAAGAACCTATCCTAAATAAGTTAAACCTAGATCAATCGACTATTGGTTAGTGCTAATAGATTGATCCTAATTTAAAGCATTTAACCAGATTAAGATCTCAATATAAGAGGTAGCTCTAATAAATCTAATAGCAAATAATACTAAAATAAATATTAAAACAGATAAGGCTGAAACCCAAGATTGTCTCTATAAATTTACATATAGCCGAATAGATCATAATACTTCTAAAAGCGACATAATAGATCATGGATGATGCAGATTAAGTACAAAAAGATAGCATTGTATCTATATGGACCGATGTAAACCTTTTAAGACGGTGGATATAGCATATAATCCAGGCCAACATCTAGATCTAGCTCTATCGGCTGCTGTTTCCTGAGAAGAACAAGCCGATGGCAAGACAGATCTAGACATTGTTCTAGATTATATGCCATATATGATAACTTACGCAGTCTAAAGCATCAAACCTAGAGTATCATGATGATGGAAGCACTAGATTCGATGAAATAAACTACTAAACGACAAGCATTTACCTTAATCGACGGTCGAAACGATGCGGCCGGATCAAGAACTCGTCTAAAAGAAAATGAGAGGTGATGCGCCGAGATTGTATTGATTGTGATTATTATTATTATTTACAGGGTCTCGGGTCCTATTTATACCCAAAAATAACATTATTTGTGTAAACCACGTCTTCTATCTAATCTACTATACATGGTACGACAATATTTAAGGGTTACGCGGAGGCTACGCTAGCCGAAAAACAAAAACATTTAATCGCGCAAACCAGGAACACTTGCAAGTAAGGGCCGATAGAGCGTTACCGATTGAGTATGCAAATGAAATAGCCAATCAGACTATCCGATCGAAACAAGCGTGCCGATTCCTGTAAGCCGAGCACTAGATTCCCGGAGACGTGGCCCGATTCACCAATCACCCGATTCGCCGATGTAGCCGATTCGAGAGTCGTTTGACCGCGCTCGCGCCTCGCTCCGATGCGCTCGACCGCGTGCCCGATTCCACCATAGCCGATCAACACGCGCAACGTAGCGGCGCCTCTACGGTATCCACACGTCCGGGACGTAACGCCGAACACCCGTGTGCTAGCACGCGATGCAAGGCTAGGGTTTGGCTCGAAAGTGGGGAGGGTTTCCGTGGAGATTGATCTCGGCGACTTCTGTTGCGGATTCGGTTCAATGCGATCCAACAACTCTCCACCCCTCGCCCCTTTATATAGAGTTGGCCGACTGGGACTAGTGGCCGATCAGGACTCTATTTTAAATCGGATCCTATCCGAATCTCACAGAGTTGGCCGCCCATACGTCGTAAGCCCATAGAACTCTATCCGATCGGATCCCTATCCGATCGAGCCGTATCCGAGTCCAACTCGAATATCTATTCCATCCCCTTAAGCGTGCGACCCTGTAGGTTCAGGTATACTCGGTTTCGGCTATAGTCTAACTTAGCCGACCGTCGGCTCGAGTCCAACTCAGCCGACCTGTCAACAGCGGCGCCTAGCAGCACATATTGACACCATAGTATACAAGAATATAATATCGGCTCTGAACCTGTAATGTGTACACAAATCCCTTTGCCTCACGATACCAATTAAGCTATAGGCAAGATGTGTGCCATCCCTTCAATAGCTTAACCATTCACTCGAACCGTATTGGATTATCGTCCGTTGATTGTCTCCTCAATCAACTTAGCATGGCCATGCATTTCCATAAGCCATTACCTCCTCGAGGGGCCCAGAGATATCTCTCCAAAGGAGGGGCAAATTCCATCTTGATCACTCACATCTCACTCCATGTTTCATAGCAAACCCGAAAACTACCTTTATAACTACCCGATTCGGAATAGCGTTTGCAGTCCCAAAGTAGGCTACTACACATGTTGGAATCCATGGTGATCTCATGTCTAAGGACTTTGTACCAACACTACCGAGACCAACTAATGGCACATTAATTCCGAGTGTCTCATGGTGGGTCTATCCAACAATGTGTTCTCCAACACATATGTCCATGTTTATTGATTTGGTATCTCCATACCCATGATCTATGAGACATGATCATCAATCAATAAACATGCCGATCTTAGAATCATATTTGTTCCAAAAATATGACATATGATCGGGATCGTTTAGAAATAGATTCATACATATAGAGTCTCATAAATAAGTCACGTACTTATTGATCAATACAAGATGTCTATTTCATGGAACTTAATAACACTTTATTCATAAATACATAAACATTGACGTGATATCCAACATCTCCATGTTGCCTCTAGGGCATATCACTAACAATCTCCCACTTGCACTAGAGTCAATCATGTAAGTATCTAATACCCATTGCTCTTGTGTGCGCCTTATGCTTGGTCCGAGGGAGAGGTTTTGTCGCGGATCGGCTATGTTGAGATCCGTGTGCACTTTGCATATCTTGACATCACCTCTGTCCACTATCTCGCGGATGAGATGATATCGCCGAAGTATGTGTTTGGACTTCGATGTGACCTCGGCTCCTTGGCTTGCGCAATGGCTCCACTATTATCACAATAGAGAGACATTGGACCGATCGTACTAGTCATCACACCAAGCTTAATAACAAATTTCTTGATCCAAACGCCTCCTTTGCGCTTTTGAAGCGCAATGTACTCGGCCTCGTTGTAGAATCAGCAACGGTATCCCGCTTGGAACTCTTCCCGGTGACGCGCCTCCGTTTAGGCGAACACGAACCGCATTGCGATCTATAATCATCCTTGTCCGTTTGGAAGCTAGCATCGGTGTAACCACTTACAACGAGCTCTTCTTCACCTCCATAAACTAGGAACATATCCTTAGTTCTTCTCAAGTACTTAAGGATATTCTTTACGGCGATCCAGTGACATTCACTGGATCTCGACTGTATCTGCTCGTAGCACTCAAAGCGTACGAGACATCCGGACGTGTACAAAGCATGGCATACATGATGGATCCAATTGCCGAGGCATATGGAACCATACCCATCTTATTTCGCTCATCATGTGTCCGAGGACACCGATTCTTGCTAAGATTAATGCCATGTGACATGGGCAAGAAATTCTTTCTTGGAATCATGCATGTTGAACCTTTTCAACACCTTGTCAATGTATGTACTTTGGCTTAAACCAATTAGCCTCTTGGATCTATCTCTATAGATCCGAATGCCCAATATGTATGTTGCCTCCTCTAAGTCTTTCATGGAAAAACTATTTTTCAATGAAGACTTGACGGATTCTAGCATAGGGATATCATTTCAATCAACAATATGTCATCCACATATAAGATTAGAAATACAATTGCGCTCCCATCGACCTTTTTGTAAACACAGGCCTCCTCTTCGTTTTTGATGAAACCAAACCCTTTGATTACTTCATCAAAACGAATATTCCAACTCCGAGATGTTTGCTTCAATCCATAAATGGATTTCGTAGCTTGCATATCTTTCCAGACGATTGTGGATCGACAAAACCCCGAGGTTGTATCATGTATACATCCTCGCTTAGGTTTCCATTTAGGAAAGCCGTTTTGACATCCATCGCCATATCTCGTAATCAAAATATGCAGCAATCGCTAGGATAATCCGAATAGATTTAAGCATTGCAACGGGCAAGAAGGTTTCATCATAATCAACTCCTTGAATCTGTTTAAAACCTTTCGCCACCAATCGCGCCTTATAGATGTGAACATTTCCATCCATATCGGCTTTTTTCTTAAAACCCATTTACACTCAATGGTTTTGACACCATCGAGTGGATCAACCAAGTTCCAAACTTGATTGTCGTACATGGATTCTATTTCGGATTTCATGGCTCCAAGCCACTTGTTGAAATCGGGTCCCACCATCGCTTCCTCATAGGTCTTAGGCTCATCGTTGTCCAACAACAATGTATCACGTTGTTCCGCACTTTGTGTACCTATCGGGTGCACGACGTGATCTTTTAGACCTCCGTGGGGTCGGTGTATCTACAACGGTGGCGCAACACTTTGCTCCTCTGTTGTGGTTCGTGGTATTGAAACATTTTCGGTGTTTCTTAAACTTCTTCAAGATGCACCCTGCTGCCACTAACCCTTCTTGAAAGAAACTCTTTCTCCAAGAAGACACCGTGTCGGGCGACAAACACTTTGCCTTGTTCCCGATTATAAAAGTAATATCCCTTAGTTTCCTTAGGATATCCCACAAAGAAGCACTTGTCGATTTGGGTGTGAGCTTGTCAAACTATAAACGTTTTACATAAGCTTCGCATCCCCAAATTTTGAGAAAAGATTGACTAGGGGGTCGCCCTGTCCATATCTCATATGGTGTCTTCTCAATCGACTTAGATGGAACTCTATTTAGTGTGAGCGCAATTGTTTCAAGAGCATATCCCCAAAAGGATAACGGAAGATCACTTTGGCTCATCATCGACCGCACCATGTCCAACAAGGTACGATTTCTCCGTTCGGACACCCCATTCCATTGTGGAGTTCTGGCGGAGTCAAGCGTGGAACAATTCCACAATCTTTCGAGATGATTACCAAACTCTTGGCTTAAGTATTCCCTCCACGATCGATCGTAGAAACTTGATTGTTTTTCCTAAATGATTATGTACTTCATTCGGAATTCTTTGAACTTTTCAAAGGATTCGGACTTATGCCTCATTAAATAGATATAACCATATCTACTAAAGTCATCGGTAAAGGTAATGAAGTACGATAACCACCTCGGCCGTTGAGCTCATTGGTCCACATACATCGGTATGTACGAGTGCCAACAAGTCACTTGCTCTCTCACCGTGTCCTGTGAAAGGTGTCTTTGTCATCTTACCAAGTAAACAAGACTCACATGTCTCAAATGATTCAAAATCAAAAGAGTGAAGCAATCCATCCTTATGGAGCTTCTCCATGCGTTTCTTATTTATATGGCCTAAGCGACAATGCCGGATAAAAGTGGGATTTGTATCATTAGAGAGTTGCCTTTCGTATTAATGTTAGAGATGGGAGACGCTTCAAGATTCAAAACGTATAATCCATTCACCAATGGAGCATGAAAATAGAACATATCTCGAGATATATTGAACAACCATTGTTCATTGATCTAAAATCATATCCTTCCGCTTGCAAACATGAAGCGGAAATAATGTTTTGACATAGTGTTGTAATACAATAACAATTATTCAATTCCAAGACTAATCCCGAAGGTAGATGAAGTGGTACTGTGCCGATCGCAACGTAGCAACGCTTGCTCCATTGCCGATGCACGTTCACCTCGCCCCTTCTTAAGCCTCTACTTCTTCTCATTCCCGCAACGACTTGCAAATATGAGCTACGATCCGGTATCAAATACCCAAGAGTCGGTAGATGAAGTAGCAAGATTAATGTCTATAACATTAATACCGAAGCGAAGTCGTACTTTGCTTCTTTTTGAGATCCTCCATGTACTTCTTACAGTTCCTTTTCCAAGTGGCATGTCTCCTTGCAGTAGAAGCAAACGGCATCGATGCCGCCGACTCCTTCTTGCCCTTCTTTGCATTGGAGGCACTCGCGATCTCATCGGGAGTTAGCTTCCTCTTGGTGCAAAGTTTCTTGACAGTGGTTTGCGCTTAGCCTTCGCATCATCATCACATGATGACCGTTTTTCTGGATACTCTCCTCAGCTGTCTTTAGCATCCCATGCAATTCAGCCAAGGTTCTATCCATATTGTTCATGTGATAATTTAATATGAATGGCTCGAAGCTCGGAGGGAGCGACTGGAGAATCACATCAGTAGCCAACTCTTGGCTAAGGGGAAAACCTAGTTTTTCCAGACTCTCAATGTAGCCAATCATTTTTATCACATGCGGACCGACGGGATTCCCCTCAACAAGCCTGCATGCAAACAAGGACTTTGAGGTGTTGAACCTCTCGGCCCGAGCTTGGTTCTCAAACATACCACGCAGTCCCCGAATAATAGTGTGAGCATCGCGCTCTCATATTACTTCAAGCTCGGGGGACATTGTAGCAAGCATGAGACGGCTTATATCTAGGGCATCATTAGTGTGCTTCTCGTAAGCTCTCCGTGCGGTTGTAGTGGCATTATTTGGAAAATCCTCGGATAGGGTACTTCAAGAACGTACTCCTTACGCTCTTGCTTGAGAACAATTCTCAAGTTGCGATATCAATCCATAAAGTTTGTTCCGTTTAATTTTTCCTTTTCGAGAATAGATCGCAAATTAAAGGTTGGGTGTAGTATTAGCCGTCATTTATTCTACAAAGAAAAGCAAAGTTTAGCACAATGTTTTATGCTATGTCTATTGTTAAACAATTTAACATTAGACTCCCATTACGTATTTGACACATTCCCTCTAGGTTACGTATTGGGTCAAGATCCACATGTTAATTAATTTTCTAGTGAGCTTTGGCATCACTACTAGAAAATTAATAACATCGGTAAGCAACACCTTGCTAATCACATCTCTATGTGACTCTTGTTGTTGGTGTGGCATCTCCATGCCCCGGTGCCAACCTATGCCCCAAGGCCCAAAACTGTTTTGATAGCCTTGTTAAGTAAACCAAATGCTCCGCTGTATATGATCGACATATGCCCCCTCGTGTTATGATAGAGAATGGCACTCTGCTTTGCGACCCACCATTGACGAGCATAACGGTGACGGGTGCAACATTTGGAAGGGCATCATTACCACTTAATTTTGTGAGGGATGCTATCCTATCAAACAAACATATCACATATATGAAAGCAGGTAGAATAGCATATTATGAAATAGTATGGCCCCCTTCACATGGTGATCTCCATCTTCATGCCGGCGCGAGGATCTCCATCTTCGGCACCATCTTCCAATGTGCATGATGCTTGATTTCTTCAAACTAAGCTACTACTATAGAAGCTCTAATTGAAGATTACATCGACTCATAGGTCGTGAAAGAATATTACAAGCATTGCACGTATGAAAGAATATTACGGGGATTGCACATATGAAAGAATATTACATGCATCACATGCATCTCATACATACAATAGGGTCATACCATCTCAAAGCATTCTCTGCAAAAACAAGTTAGGCGTAGAAATGTTTTCTACCTATCGCAGAGAAACGGCATCGAGATGACCTATAAGGGGGACGCACACGGCGGTCGAGGGAAGCCGCCCCTCACGGGCTTCGGGCAGCGCCGAAACACCACACGAAAATGATAGATCCAATCTATGAAACGCTTACGGAAACCATATCGGCATAATCACATTATGCCGTCCGATACACTATCAAGGGAGATGGTTTGCGTAGGCGCGAGGAAAGAAACAAGATCGGACTACGAGATAGCTTCGGTATAATCACATTATACCATTCCGATACACTATCAAGGAATGCTATCTCGAACCCAACTCAAACCAAGTTCTATAGATATTGCTTCGACGTAATCACATTACACCGTTCTGATACACTATCAAGGAACGTAATTACCATCAACTCTCCACAAAAGATCCCGTAAAACCGATTGATCCAATCAACCCGTGCACAAAACTTGTTCTAGATCTAATCTAAAACCCGAACTAAGCAAGATTAGCTCGATACCACCGAAGGGTTACGCGGAGGCTACGCTAGCCGAAAAACAAAAACTTTTTACCGCGCAAACCAGAAACACTTGCAAGTAAGGGCCGATAGAGCGTTACCGATTGGAGTATGCAGCGGAAATAGCCAATCAGGACTATCCGATCTCGGAACGTGCGGCCGATTCCCGCAAGACGACAACCGATTCCGGAGACGCCGATTCACCAATCAGCCGATTCGTCGATGTAGCCGATTCACCGAGTCGTCGACCGCGTTCTCGCGCCTCGCTCCGATGCGCTCGACCGCAGTCGATTCCACCACGGCCGATCAACAGCCGCGCAACGTAGCGAGCGCCTCTACCGGTATCCACACGTCCGGGGACGAACGCCGAACACCGTGTGCTAGCACGCGATGCAAGGCTAGGGTTTGGCTCGAAAGTGGGGAGGGTTTTCGTGGAGATTGATCTCGGCGACTTCGTTGCGGATTCGGTTCAATGCGATCCAACAACTCTCCACCCTCGCCCCTTTATATAGAGTTGGCCGACGGGACTAGTGGCCATTAGGACTCTATTTTAAATCGGATCCTATCCGAATCTCACGAGTTGGCCGCCCATACGTCGTAAGCCCATTGAACTCTATCCGATCGGATCCCTATCCGATCGAGCCGTATCCGAGTCCAACTCGAATATCTATTCCATCCCCTTAAGCGTGCGACCCGTAGGTACAGGTATACTCGGTTTCGGCTATAGTCTAACTTAGCCGACCATCGCTCGAGTCCAACTCACCGACCACACAACGGCGGGCCTAGCAAGCGGCACATATTGACACCATAGTATACAAGAATATAATATCGGCTCGAACTCCGTAATGTGTACACAAATCCCTTTGCCTCACGATACCAATTAAGCTATAGGCAAGATGTGTGTCATCCCTTCAATAGCTTAACCATTCACTCGAACCATATTGGATTATCCGTCCGTTGATTGACTTCTCAATCAACTTAGCATGGCCATGCATTTCCATAAGCCATTACCTCGAGGGGTCCAGAGATATCTCTCCAAAGGAGGGGCAAATTCCATCTTGATCACTCACATCCCACTCCATGTTTCATAGCAAACCCGAAAACTACCTTTATAACTACCCGATTACGGAATAGCGTTTGGCGAGTCCCAAAGTAGGCTACTACACATGTTGGAATCCATGGTGATCTCAGGTCTAAGGACTTTGTACCAACACTACCCGAGACCAACTAATGGCACATTAATTCCTGTAGTCTCATGGTGGGTCTATCCAACAATGTGTTCTCCAACACATATGTCCATGTTTATTGATTTGGTATCTCTATACCCATGATCTATGAGACATGATCATCAATCAATAAACATGCCGATCTTAGAATCATATTTGTTCCAACAATATGACATATGATCGAGGATCGTTTAGAAATAGATTCATATATATAGAGTCTCATAAATAAGTCACGTACTTATTGATCAATACAAGATGTCTATTTCATGGAACTTAATAACACTTTATTCATAAATACATAAACATTGATGTGATATCCAACATATCCATGTTGCCTCTAGGGCATATCGAACAAGAGGAAGCGGGATCTACGTGCGGCGGACGATCGCCGGAGGCCATCCTCCAAACGCGGATTCGCAACACCAACATCTTCCAAACGCCACGGCGGAACGCCGTTGCCGCGCTCACCCTCTTGGACACCGTCATGGAGATAGCACACCGCCAACGTAACTCCAATACTCGACAAGATAAAGACCATCGTCGTTGCCACGGCCTAACGGCCATCCCACCACCTCGGCACGGAGGCCGGCGAATCTGTGGCCAAAACGCCGGACAAGAGCGGCTTCCGCCTCTAAGGTCGGGAGACTATAAGAGGCCCGAGCCGGATCGGTCGACGACCGAGCCAAGAGGCCCACCCCGCGAATCACGCAGAGGTACCGAGGAGCAAACGGTCGACTCCGCGACAAACGACATGGACGTCCACCCGTCCACCACCGAGTCCGCCGCAACAGTTCCGGCTACCCAACGCCAACCGAAGACCCCGCCGAGTGATCTCGCGGGAAGTCCTCGATCGCCGCTACCGGGAGCGGGACCGGCGCACTCGGGAAGATCGGAGGGGATCACCGATAGCGGCGACGACGGAGTGCCGCCTTCACTCGGGAACTTCGCCGAGTGCACGGCCGAGTGGGTTCAAACCCACGGGGGATTGAAAGGTACGATGGCAAGACCGACCCCGAATCTTGGCTATCGTATACACCCTCGCCATCCGCGCGCCGTAGGTGGCGACAACAAAGCTATGGCCAATTGCGCCCGTGGCCCTCGCTAACTCGGCCGAAATTGGCTCACGAGCCGCCAAGAGGCTCAATCGGCTCGTGGAGCGAGCGAGGGACCACTTCATCGCCAACTTCCAAGGCACCTTTGAGAGGCCCGGCACACACTTCGACCTATACAACGTCATCCGAAGCCGGACGAGCCTGAAGGATTACATCCGTCGTTTCTCCGAGAAGCGTAACAAGATCCCCAACATCACCGATGACATCATCATCGCCGCCTTCCGAAGGGAGTCCGTGATGGCTGCTAATCGGGAAGTTCGGGCGCAAACCACCGAAGACGATGAAACAAATGTTCGAGACGGCGAATTCATACGCCAAATCCAACGACGCCATCAAGGCCGCCCGTCAAGACCGGCCCGATAGGAGGGAAGACAAGCAAGCGGGAGGGAGCCGTAATCCTAAGAAGGATGGCGGCAACAACGGCAACCAGGCCCGGAAAGATCGCAAGCGCCGATCCGAGGACCTAGTGGCCGCAACCTCCAACACTCAACGCCGTCCCCGAGTCGCCGCCTACGACGCCATCATGAACGCCCGGTGCACCCATCATCCCAATCATAAGCACGCGGCGAAGGACTGTTTTATCTACAAGCGGTTCGTCAAGCGATGCGCGGCGCGGCTCAACAAGAAGCCGGCGCGAGGCTGGTCCGTCGGGCGCCAAAAAAGAACAACGCGGCCAAAAATGCCGAACCTTTTCAAGACCCAGTGGGGAGCTCAACCACATCTTCGGAGGACCGCTAGCCTATGAATCCAAGAGGAAACAAAAGCTAAGCGACCAAGAGGTCAACGAGGCTCAACCCGAAGTCCCTCAATATCTGCGATGGTCGGAAGTGGCCATCACTTTTGACCGCTCGGATCACCTCGACCGAGTGGTTCACCGGGCGCTATCCACTCGTCCCGGATCCCGTGGTCCGCAACATCGGAGCTTAAGCGCGTCCTCATCGATGGGGCGGCGCCCTCAACGTTCGTTTGCCAAGACCATGGATGAGATGCGAGATCCCGAGGGCCGAACTAAAGGCAAGCTCGGCCCCTTCCACGGAGTCATCCCGAGCTATCTTCTACACCACTCGGGCATATCTCCCTCCGAGTCACCTTCGGGGCCCGAGAGAACTTCCGAACGGAGAACATCACTTTTGAGGTGGCCGACTTGAAACAAACATATCACGCCATTATCGGAAGGCCCGCGCTTGCCAAGTTCATGGCGATCCTCACTACACCTACCTCTCGCATGAAGATGCCGGGTCCCAACGGCGTCATCACTCTTCGCGAGCGATGTGAAGCAAGCCTTCACTGCGATAAGGAGAGGCTGCGACATGGCCCAATCTCGCGAGAGATTACGTGGCCAACAAGAAGTCCGATTGGCTGCATCAACCGGCGGAGGCGAAGTCCCGCGAAGAAGATAGCCAAATCGGGATCCGACGATGCCAAGACCAAGAAGATCTCCCTCGATCCGTCGGATTCCTCGAAAGCTGCCGTGTCGGCGCGACCTAGATCCCAAATAGGAAAGCGCGCTCGTCACCTTCCTCCAAAATAATAAAGATGTTTTTGCTTGGAAACCATCGATATGCCCGGAATTCCTAGGGAGGTGATCGAGCACTCTTTGAACATCAAAGATGACGCCAAACCGATAAAACAACGATTACGCAGATTCGCGCGGGATCGAAAAGACGCCATCAAGGAAGAACTCGCAAAGCTCTTGGCTGCGACTTCATTAAAGAAGTCCTTCATCCCGCCATGGTTAGCCAACCCGGTCCTAATCCGCAAGAAGACGGGGCAATGCCGCATGTGCGTTGATTATACCGCCTCAACAAAGCCTGCCCCAAAGATCCGTTCGGCCGCCTCGCATCGACCAAGTCGTTGACTCAACAGTGGTGCCAACTCTGAGTTTCGGATCATTACTCGGGCTATCACCGAGATCAGCTTAAAAGAATCCATTGCTGAAGACATCGTTCATCACGCCGTTTGGGGCCCTCTTGCTACATCACCATGCCTTTCGGCTGAAGAACGCCGGCGCCACATACCAACGCATGATCCAAAGATGCTTCCAAACGCAGATCAGCAAGAACGTTGAAGCTTATGTCGACGACGTTGTCATCAAGACCAAGCGAAAGAAGACCTGATCGCCGACCTAGAAGAAACCTTTGCAAACATCAGGGCCTTCGAATGAAGTTAAACCGGAGAAGTGCACTTTCGGCGTTCCATCGGGCAATTGCTCGGCTTCATGGTGTCACATCGCGGCATTGAAGCCAATCCGAGAAAAGATCAACGCCATCCCGAGCATGAAGCCCCCGAGTAACCGGAAAGACGTCCGAAGCTCACGGCTGCATGGCGGCGTTAAGCCACTTCATCTCTCGACTTGGCGAACGAGGCATGCCCTTCTTGATTGCTAAAGAAGACGACGACTTTCGGTGGACCGCGGAAGCCAACAAGGCCTTTGAAGATTTCAAAGAGTTCCTTACAACGCCACCCGTCCGGCCTCGCCTCAACCCCGGGAACCTGCGTTGGCGTACGTTTCAGCCACTCACCAAGTGGTTAGTACGGTCCTCGTGGTCGAGCGCGAAGAAGAAGGACGGGCTCGAAGATTCGGAGGCCAATCTACTTTGTTAGCGAAGTGTTGGCGGAGCCAAAATTCGCTACCCTCGGGTACAAAAATTACACTATGGTGTTCTAATAACCGCGAGGAAATTGGCACATTATTTTAAGGGTCACTCGGTCACCGTCGTCACTTCCTTTCCACTCGGCGATGTCATCCACAACCGGAAGGCAAGCGGACGCATCGCCAAGTGGGCTTTAGAGCTAATGCCGTTGGACTTGACTTTTAAGGCGAGGACGTCCATAAAGTCGCAAGCCTTGGCAGATTTCTGGCCGAGTGGATGAATAACAAGAGAATGTACCTCGGGAAGACCTCCAACACTGGACCATGCACTTGACGGATCCAAGAGGATCACCGGCTTGGGAGCGGGAGTTGTGCGATCTCCCGACCAGGGAAAGGCTAAGATACGTCCTTCACCTTCACTTCTCCGCCTCACACAACGTCGCAGAGTACGAAGCTCTCCTACATGGGCTGCGCCTCGCGGTTTCACTCGGGATACGTCGGCTTATCGTGAAAGGCGACTCCCAGTGGTCGTCAATCAAGTAATGAAGGACTAGTCCCGCCTAAACGACACTATGGAGGCCTACTCGGCAAGAAGTCCGCAAGCTTGAGGACAAGTTTGACGGGCTCGAACTCTCACATGTCGAGGCATAACAACGAAGCTGCCGATGAGCGGCACGGTTCGGGTCCAAGCGCGAAGCTGCCCCAACGACGTCTTTGTCGAACATCTCTACGAACCAACCATCACGGCAAAGACAACTCCCAACGAGCAAGCTACGAACGAAGTCGCCATGACCGACACCGGCGGAGGACGCCGCTCATCAAATTCTTAACCAAGAAGAGCTGTGGATGCCGGAATGAAGCGTAACGCGTCCGGCGTCGTTGCCAAGCATATGTCATGGTTGACTCCGATCTATACAAGAGAAGCCCCTCCGAATTCTAATGAGATGCATCACACCCGAGGAAGGGAAACACTACTCCAAGACATCCACTCGGGCATATGCGGAAGCCACGCGGCGGCACGCACTGGTCGGCAAAGCTTACGAGCAAGGTTTCTTTTGGCTTACCGCGGTCTCCGACGCGGACAAAGTCGTACGAACTGCGAAGGCCATTCTTCGCCCGACAAAGCCATGTCCGGCCCGGGAGCTCCAAACAATCCCACTATCTTGGCCGTTCGCGGTATGGGGCTTGGACATGGTCGACCCCTTCAAGAAAGCTCCGGGAGGATTCACACACCTCTTCGTCGCAATCGACAAGTTCTCCAAGTGGATTGAAGCCAAGCGGTCGCCACCATCACTGCTAACACGGCATGGGACTTTTTCCTCAACATCGTGCACCGCTCGGCGTCCCAAATAGAATCATAACCGACAATGGGACTCAATTCACGGGAGGCATCTTCAAGGAATTCGTGAGGACTTCGGAATCAAGATTTGCTACGCATCGGTAGCCCATCCCAAAAGCAATGGACAAGTCGAACGAGCCAACGGCATGGTCCTCCAAGGCATCAAGGCCCGCGTTTTCGATCGCCTAAACCCCTACGCGGGCAAGTGGGTCCAAGAACTTCCCTCGGTCTTATGGTCTGCGGACCACACCCGGTCGGGCTACCGTCCAAACTCCCCTCTTTTTGGTCTATGGCGCGAAGCCATGTTGCCAAACGAGATGGAGTATGAATCCTCCGAGTCCGCGGCTTCAACGACGAACGCTACGATCCCGACCGAGTGGATGACCTCACCCGATTGGAAGAGGCCCGTGAGGCGGCCCTCATCCGGTCGGCCAAATACCTTCGAGGGCTCGGAAGATACCACAATCGCAACGTTCGAGCACGAGCTTTCATCGTTGGCGACACTGGTCCTACGCAAGATCCGGACCACCAAAGACCGTCACAAGTTATCCCCTTTATGGGAGGGACCGTACATAATCATGAGGTGACTCGGCTCGGTGCATACCGGCTAAAATGTGAAGACGGGTCTATGGTGGAGAACTCTGGAACATCGAGCATCTTCGACGATTTTATGCCTAATTTGGCTAAGGCTTCATGTTTTCCTTGACTTCCGGCCTCAAGCAAGATGACTTCTTGAGTTAGCGATGGGGCGTACATATGTCAATAAAGCCTAAGTTTTCCTCATCAACTTTCGTGCATGATTTGGTTTATCATTGTTTAATGTTCTTCGATTCGAGTTCGGTGTCTAAGGGCGAGAGTTCTCCGACGACCTAATCGAGCCTAGGCTTGGTGACAATCGGACGAAAACTACTTAAGAAATTTCACACAAAAACTCGGATCAAGGCATTAGCATAAATAAACTAGATATATCACAAGTTCCACATCGAGCATCACGATTACACGACATTTACAAGACAAAGTTTGAAAGATGAATCAAATCTTGAAATTGTTCACTACATCAATGGATATTTTCTTTTGCCCTCTGCGCCTCACTCGCATATCCAAGGCACGCTCGTCGTGGTTCCGTCGGCAAAGCCTCCCCGACCGAGTGGATGTCCACTCGGGGTAAAGGACTTGGTGCGTGCAAGAGCCAGACCAGCCCCCATGTTGGCCGCTTGTAATGTTGGCTAGATATTGGTCGGGAGCCCTTGCGGCTTGTCGAATACTTCTCCGGCTCTAGCGGCGGCCCCGACTCCTTGATGGAATAAGGATAGCGGGATCGGCGCGGAAGCATTAGCGACCTCTTCTCGGGCCTTCCGGCTCGGTTGACCCGCTCAAGCAAGACATCGTATTGAGCTCGGGTCTTAACCTTGTAAGCGCCAAAAGCTCCGGATCATTCAAAGCACTCGGAAATAAAGCGAGCAAGAAGTGTTACTCCAAAGAGGCTTACCTTCAAACTCGGCCTCCATCTCGGCTTTATCGAGGCTAACGCCTCCAATTGGACTTGAAGCGAATGGACCTCAGAAGAATTTTCTACAAAAGAAGATCGTCAACAATCGAGATTAACATGAGAATCATGAAGAAACTTGGAGAGACGGGCTTACTCCCGATTGATCCTCGGAGGTCGAGATTCGCCTCCCGAAGCTCGCGATCTCTCTCCTTAAATCCGCCTCTCTCGACGCGGCCTCCTCTGAGTGGTCTTCGACCCCTGAACGTCCTCTAAGGAGTTCGGGTGAGGAACTAGCTTCTCCGGCACCTCGGACTTTGCCATGGAGCGCGGTACTCCTTCACGCGTGAAACCGGAAGAGTGACCGGCGAAAAATAATGATAATAAGTAAAAGAGAAAGACAAAGGCTTACGTTGAGCGACGGGTCGCCTCGTTCAAGCTATCGACAAGGGCATCCCTTTCATCCCTCTCGGCTTGCTGTCTAGGATGATGCCCCGCCTTTCACCCTCCGAGTCCCGCCACTCAATCTTAATTGGGGAACCCGGAGTTTGAGAGGACCGCAACCTAGGGATTTCCTCCACTTTGTGGTGGCGAATAAGAAGGGCAAATGAAGACATGAAAGATTCAAACGAAAGAGCAAAAGAATACTTTGATACAAATCTCACCGGCTTCGGTGGCTGCGCTTAGGTGGAGCGGCCGGTGGCCTCCTCCTTCCTCGGCTCTGCGCCGAGTGGCCCTCGGTCGGGGCTACTCGAGCCGCGGCCGAGGTTTCCGGCCGTTGACTAGTTTCCGGTCGGGACATCCCGCCGGTGGCCGGGGCTCCTTCCTAGGGGCATCCTTCTTCGGAGGCGAAGGTTGTTTGCCGGAGCGCTCACGCTCGGTCGCGGGCTCCGGGCTTTGGCTCTCTGCGGGTTTTGGCACCTCGAGAGGCCGGCGGGGGGTCGGCCCTTCACCTCCCGGCAAGATCTATGTCCCGGGGCCTCTCGAAAATGAATACAGCTGGGGTAAAGATAAAGAAAGCTTTCAACGAAAGAGTTCGGACTTCGGTTGTAGAGCATACGGACGACCGGCGGATCTTCGGCGCCGTCCGTGGCGATCGCCTTAGAGGAGGGGTCTCGATTGGAGGAGCCGGGACGTCATCGTCCAAATCCTCAATGATTAGCCTCCTTTTACTCGCCCGCTTGTTGGTGTCCTCACTCGGGCCGCCCGCTTCCCACGGATCGCTCGGATCTTGATCCCGCGGCCAGCTTCTTGGCGGGCGACGCGGCGCGTCATCGTGGGACACCTTGTACGGCTTGGAGGTAACAGAGGCATTGTCCTACAAGAGAAGAATGCACAACACTAAGAGACAAGATATCAAGATTGAAAGACGTTGTGAAGCAACCGGTTGGCTTAGGAGGAGGAGGTCGATGGATGCTTGAATAGAAGAAACCAAACGGAATGAGGGCCGCTCAACTGCAATTCCGATCGAGAAGATCTTGTACATCCGGATCTTCCGGATTTCGTAGCTGAGTGGATCTGGATCTTCCCGATTGGGGTCCTTCCCGCCTTCGTACTCGAAGGCCGGCTTCGACCGTTCCTTGATCGGCGCCGGTCGGCACACGATGAAGTGCCGAGTGATCGTTCGCCGCGAAGACCCTTTTGCTTCATCTCCGGGATCTTGGCGAGCGTCTGTTGGCCTCGTCCCAATCTTGGGCTACTGGAACAAGTACTCCAAGATGGCACAGGGACAGGGGGAAGACCGACGAAGGCCGTAGGTGGGTTCGAGGTTGCTAATATAGAACCACCCGCGTGCCATCCCTTATTGGAAGACTTTAAGGGAAGAGAGAAGTACTCCTTGCGGAGAGATCCACGGAGTTGGAAACCTACCCCACCAACGACGCTTGGGTGGTCTTTATTCGGATGTGGTTTAAGATAAAACATGCGGCGGAAGAGTTAGAAGTGGGGAGGATGCAAGGAATGCTTCGCATACATGAATAAAGAAAGCGATGTGAAGCATCGAGTTTGGGTTCAGATGGTAGAGTTGAAGCCCATAATAATCTAGAAGCCCGGAAGAACTCGGAGGTAGGAAGGCTGAACCCACAATAGAAGAAAGAAGTAAAAACAACGAGCTCACCGGTGTTTGGGGTTGGAAATTCCTCACCGCCGCCGGGCGCCAAGCCACGATCTCCTTTGGCGGAAGCACGCCGTGCTTCACCATCTCTTTGAGGGTGGATTCCCTCACATCCGATGCGGCCCATTGGTCGAACGGAATCCTCTTTTCCTCCACCATAAGTGTGGTGTTGATGGGAAGTGGATCGGTCGGAAAAAGTGGGGATTTTGACAAAGGAACTTGGAAGATTTGGGCTGCGGAAGCTGGTTGTTGCAAAGAGCGAGTTCTGGATGGATGGATTCGGGAGCGCGCGAGTCTAGGGTTCTCCGTAGGGAGCGGTGAACGATCTTTGCGAAAAGGGAATCTTTTGGAAGATGAAGAGGCGGGGACGACCTCATGCCTTTATAGAAAGATTTGAGGGTTGCGCTAGGTTTTCTTGTGATTGGGCCGAGCCCATAAGAAAATCTACGGCCCGGTTAAGGAGTGGCCCGATGCATGTCCTTAGGGACTTATGCGGATGAGCTTAAGCGGATTTGCCCGGCAATATGCGCGTGTCCGAATGCCCTGTACCTTTGAAAATCCTTCCATACCGCGGTTTGCTTGACTTCATGAGAAGATGGCACGATGCAACTTGGAAGGTGACCAACGGCTAAGTTTTTATAGTTGCCTTGATGACAAGGGTGTTTGGTTTTTTGGCATTTGATTAAGTAATCTTGTCAATGCTATCTATTTTTCCACCTTGGTGAAGATCTTTATAGATTAAGACCGGTATTATGACAAAAGCTATTTAATAACTTGGTCATATTTTTCATATGATTGAAAAAACTTGTTTTCCCATGAGGACGATTAAAATATTTGTTAGGGATTACTCGGACAGATCCACTCGGATGAGCATGAGCTTACCGAGTGTTTTTCACGCATGAGGGTTGATTGAATTATTTGTTACGAGATGACTCGGGCAAATTCACTCGGATGAGTATGAAATTGCCGAGTAATGAGATTTCTATGATTGCTTTAGCATGAGCTAGGCATCTACATGAGAATGATTTTTATAGTTCTTGACTATATGCTTAGTACATTTTTGACTAACCACATAGTCGGGGGCTACACCTAATTAGGTGCATCGGAGATGCACCTAGATATTTATTTTTGAGAATTTTTTAGATATTTTCCAGCCCTTCACGGTCTTTGGAGCCACTAGGGAAGATTGAGGCAGAGATGATGGAATCACTCGGCGCCAAAAGCACTCGGTCAAAGAGGTTTTTGGCTGTGTGCTGCTTTGGTCGAAGGCGAGCCGTCTCGTCGGCGAAAAGGACTGGGGGCTCTTGTGGAGATTATGGCAATCGGGTATCTACATGGCAAGCTTATCCATTGGAGGTAGGTATAGATTGCGCACGCCATATCGTAAACCGAACATGACTTGGGTGTTACGATTGTCGATAGAGATAAGGCAATCGGCCTATAGTCACGGTTTGGTAAGATTGAGGAAACCAACTTAGAGTAAGATAGGGTTTCCGATCTGTAAGCCCTCCTCCCAAGACTATATAAGGGGGTAAGGGCGTCCCATGAGGGATATCATATGCTTTATGAGTTTTTAGCTTTTAGCCTTAGATCACGAGATCAATAAAGACACTCGGCGGATCGAATCCACCGAAATAGGAGTAGGGTATTACCTCACGAGAGGGCTGAACTGTCTAAATCTTCTTCTTCTTCTAACCCATTGTGCTTGGCGATCTCGATTGCGACCCCGAAATTATATAGCCGAAACCAAGTTTCGACACTCTCCACCCTCGCCCCTTTATATAGAGTTGGCCGGTGGGACTAGTGGCCATCGGGACTCATTTTAAATCGGATCCTATCCGAATCTCACGAGTTGGCCGCCCATACGTCGTAAGCCCATAGAACTCTATCCGATCGGATCCCTATCCGATCGAGCCGTATCCGAGTCCAACTCGAATATCTATTCCATCCCCTTAAGCGTGCGACCACGTAGGTTCAGGTATACTCGGTTTCGGCTATAGTCTAATCCTTAGCCGCCGTCGGCCTCGAGTCTAACTCGGCCGACACACTGTCACGGCGGCGCCTAGCGGCACTTATTGACACCATAGTATACAAGAATATAATATCGGCTCGAACCAGTAATGTGTACACAAATCCCTTTGCCTCACGATACCAATTAAGCTATAGGCAAGATGTGTGTCATCCCTTCAATAGCTTAACCATTCACTCGAACCGTATTGGATTATCTCTTGATTGACTCCTCAATCAACTTAGCATGGCCATGCATTTCCATAAGCCATTACCTCGAGGGGCCGAAGATATCTCTCCAAAGGAGGGGCAAATTCCATCTTGATCACTCAAATCCCACTCTATGTTTCATAGCAAACCCGAAAACTACCTTTATAACTACCCGATTACGGAATAGCATTTGGCGAGTCCCAAAGTAGGCTACTACACATGTTGGAATCCATGGTGATCTCGGGTCTAAGGACTTTGTACCAACACTACCGAGACCAACTAATGGCACATTAATTCTGTAGTGTCTCATGGTGGGTCTATCCAACAATGTGTTCTCCTACACATATGTCCATGTTTATTGATTTGGTATCTCCATACCCATGATCTATGAGACATGATCATCAATCAATAAACATGCCGATCTTAGAATCATATTTGTTCCAACAATATGACATATGATCGAGAGATCATTTAGAAATAGATTCATACATATAGAGTCTCATAAATAAGTCACGTACTTATTGATCAATACAAGATGTCTATTTCATGGAACTTAATAACACTTTATTCATAAATACATAAACATTGATGTGATATCCAACATATCCATGTTGCCTCTAGGGCATATCACTAACAAATATTTCGGGACATGGTCCCACGCCGCATTACAATAGGAAATCTAAACAAATTCCTAGTTTACAGACACAATTGCCGTTACAGGACTCTATCCATAGGTGGTAATATCTTTTAACGTGCAATTTGGGAACCGAATCCAACTCCTTATCTCCACGCTTTCCATCGAGATTGGTCCCACTTCAACCCTGACTCAGAATCGGCTATCGGCTATCCTAGTCTGATTCACTTTCAGCCGCCTGCCTCCGTAGCCGATTCGGACACAGCCGATTCTGTTTTCGTCTCTTCTCAGATCGCACACCTTCTCTGATTCCGCTTCAATCTCTGCTTCAAACCCGGAGATTAGGTTACCAAATTTGGTCGTTAACACATGCCCCCCAAGTCCGCGATATGAAATGTTGCGGATTTTAGGCTATTCAAATCCCAGGCGCAATCCTAGCGTGACTCTGCTTCCACCGTTACAAAAATTCTTTAAATACCTCCCTCATGGCCGCCAAACAAGTCACGCCGTCAAACAGATAGCCACCTCAGCAGACACCTTCAAGTTCTCCGGTGACCCGTCTACCCTTCAAGACTCACGGTGGCGATTTTCTCTTCCAACGACCTCCACTTATGATATGACTTCCTCCGCCGCCGCCGCTGCTGCATCGGATGCCACACCTACTGAGTTCCCCGAGGTACGCCCTAATCGGCTAAAAACCCTTTCTTTACCGCCTTGATATATAAATCTGCATTCTAGGGTTTCCGATTTATGAACTTGTCCTTCTTTCCGATTGTAGCATTTGTCCCATCAGATAGTCATCCCCAGTCTTGCTCAGAACAATAGATACTTTCTAGGGCCTATCGGCAACAAGGACCCCACTGAGATAATAATAGCTGAAACCGATAGGATGCCTTATAACATGAAGAAACCCTCTTTGAGTCAATGGGCTGGAACCTTTAAATCTTGGTCATCCATGGACAAGTCCTGGCCTGAATGGTATAAAAGGATGCAATCGGCTAAGCAAACCCACTGGAAAGAAGTAGCAATAGCTCAATGTTTAGCCTTGTCAATAGCCGATATGGAGAAAGATGAACCATTGATGTCGGCTGTGACCTACTTCTAGAATAATACATTGAATGCTTTCATGTTTCAACAAGGTCCAATGACAATTACCCTAGCCGATGTAGTAATGACCACTGGATTAAACATTCTATCATCCGCTAACCCTGAAGAACTGACCAGAAAAGGCCAACACCAGTTTAAAACCAAGGCCATAGGGGGATGGAGCGGTTACATGGCCATGAACATGAGGGATGGACCGGTCGGCCCTAGGGAACATGCCGATTTCTTATGATGTGGCTGGAAAAATTATATTCTACGGCTCAAGGCGTGGGCCGACCGCATTGGCAAGTTGTAGCCGAGGCCTTGGTAGACAAAAAAATCCTACGAGCAAGTACCTCCTCGGCTACTTATACCAAACCCTCCATCAAGCGAGTCACCAAGATAGTTGTCGACGCCTCTATCAACACTGGGGCCCGTGGTGGTTTCTTCAAATCTGGCTAGTATTGATGACCCAGAAAATAACTAGTCGATCACCTTTGACTGAAGCGCGCTTCCCGCGACTGGAGCCGATTGAAGATGATGATGGAAACGAGATAACCACCACGAGGTGTCTGAGCTACGAAGAAGCAGCGGCCATGCATGCTGATCAAAACAATCGACCGAACTGCTAGCCGAGTGGTTCGTGTCCTTGTATGATGGATTCATAAAGGACAACTGCTGCTGGTACTTCTACAGGGATCGGTCACTCTTCGAGCTGCCCGTCGAGTTCAACTTGAAGGAGATCAACTCAGATGACTACCCCAAATGCAGAGAATTGTTCACAACTGCCCTTACACCTTGTATCCTGCCGACTGGGATCCATCAGGGCCGATCAGTGACAAAAAGTTATGAATTCTACTTTCCTGTATGGGCTGCCAGGCAACTCGGACTTGGGCAACTGCCCATCGGCTACTATTACATCGATAAGATTGAAACAAGGGGAATCGTAGACCGGACCCCGATTATGAGCAAGCGGTGGATATAGTCGGTCCCTCCTTGGCGGCATCGACACCATGGTGCTTGCCTACAAAGAAGCACGACCTATGACCGTTGGTGGATCGAAATCAAGCACCACATCTTTCACCAGCGGTCTTCTCACTACATCACCCTGCTGCTGCAAGATGAAATCCCTTCGATGAGTCCTGAACTCCAAACTATTCCCTCTTCTTGGATCATCGGTTGATTTAATCTGCTAACACTTGAACTTCTTCTCTCTTCCGGGAAACGAAACATAACGACCAGACGGTGAGTAACTCGGCATTCCAATCGAGTACCGCCTAGGCGTTCTACCGAATGGATGTGGGCTAGCTTCGTCGGCCATCGGCTGGGACGCGCCCAAGTTGAAGACATTGATGCACGAAAAAACACGCCAGCCGCTAGCCCGGCAAAAGAGAACTGCCCCAAGGGGGAAACTATCGGCCGCACTTGCAAAGAAGCAAAAGCAGTCGATCACGCCAGCTGATAGCCTCCCGTCTGTGGATCCCGGCATCGACCAACTCCTCAACGAGGAGGTTGCGAGACGAAGAAATATCGGTGGCTGTTGGAGCGATGGCCGAATCAAGTGATTCGAGCCATAACTCAATCAGTCCTCCAGCCGACAGCCCGCCAGTTCCAAGTCCTCCCGCGAAGAAACAGCCGGTAAGTCCTCGTCTTGCTAGATTCATCTTCAGCATAATACCACTTTGTACTTAACCGAATGTATTTTATTTTGGTCAAGAAGTTGGCTCGCCGTCCTCCGTGTCACGCTCCACAAGTAACCATTTTCTTTCGGCTTGTCTTTTAACTTACCAATCCTAGCCGATTTAACAACTGACACTTGTCTTTTCTTTTGTAGCCTCATCCATCTCCGTCGGCTGCCCCCCAGGTATCAAGCGAACACATGGCATCGGCTGTGAGCGGCCAAGAAGCTGGGGACGTCACAACACCGGCCGATGAGCAGGTTGGTGCAGCAACTCCGGCTGGTGATCCCATTGAAGAAGACACCACTCCCGTCGACCCCGCCGAAGTTGAAGAAGAGGCCGATCCGATGCCTGTAGCAAGAGTAAGTTCACCCCCATCTTTCTCCTCGCCATACCTTAAGCAATTGACCGCTCTAATCACAGCTTAACCCTGTTGTTTCCTTTGCAGCCTCTGGATGACTTGCTCTTCTTTGACATCAAAGAGTTTCTCGGTGACGAAGAAGGAGAAGCAACTAGCCTAGACAAAGCCCCAGCCGACGAGTTAAAGGAAAAACTGCAAGATATACGCCGTCGGATGGACATCGACACAGACAGGCTAATGGAAGAATGTGGGTCGGCCAAGTGTCGGTTCTTCGAAATCAAAAGCCAGCTCCCTGAGGATCTTGTTGCCAAGGTATCGGCCGCTGTTTGCATTGATCAACATCGGCCAAGGCTTGGGCGCGCAATGCAACGTATGATCGAAAGACTTGCCCAAGCCGATGTGACCGCCAAGATCAAAGATGCAGTGAAGAGCATGGAGGCTGAGAAGGCAAAGCTGAACGAGCTGAAGGCTGGCCCAATCACTTCTTAAGCCTGGATTGCTAGCCTAAGGGCCAAGGAATCCGACTTGATGAAGCATTGGAAGAATGTCGTGCAAAATTGCTGCAGAAGAAAAGGTGCTGGCCGATTTGCCCAAAGCCACGAGAGGATCGACGAGGCAAATTGACCGCCACCATTAAGCACTTGAAAGAACTCCACAAATTGGCCAAGGTGGTTCTGGCTCCGACACCGAAGATCAAGCGGTGGTCGACGAAATAAAGGCAATCCAAGCTGCAGCCATTTCGGCCATAGATGCATTCTTGGCCCTATAACTTAGTCTTGAACTCGTACACTTGATGTAATCGGCCTGAACTGGCTTTATTATGTAATCAGCTTGTACATTGGTTTTACTTAATGTCTTTGATTGCCGACAATTCTGAAGGCTTCAAAATGCATTGAAAACCTGAAAAAATTGAAAATATATGTCTTCTTGATTGATGTATGTATATGCCCCCCTAATTTTGTTGATGTCTGCGATGTCGACAAAATTAATAACTTGACACCAACCTATTGCTTGTATCGTCATCGTCGGTTAAACCTAGCTGATTGTAGAAAACTAGGGAAAAAAACTAAGTGTAAAAATGGCCTAAAGGCGATGCTTGCACAAGTCAAGACATCGGCTAACACGAATCGGCGACAATCGAAGCCAAATCATGAACTGATCCAAACACTTGGGTAGTATTTTTTTCAAATATTTGTCATTTAGAGCCCTTCCAAATACCTCTCCATCCAATCCTTCTAACATATAAGCCCCTTTGGAGACGCATCTGTGGATCTTAAAAGGCCCTTCCCAATTTGGAGACCACTTGCCGAATTTATTATCTTTTGATCCAATCGGCAGTATCAACTTCCAAACGAGTTCACCCTCTTTGAATGATTTAGGCACAACCTTCTTGTTATAGTGGCGGGCTACTCGCTCCTTCTCTCTTGTTACTTTCTCCAAGGCCCTCATCCTTGACAAAACTAGATCTTCTGATTCATCTACCATCAAGTTGTAATAGTCATCGGTTGTGAGCTGGTCTTGTAATTGAATCTGTCTTGAGCCGATGATGTTTTCCAATGGTAGGACTATTTCGTGCCCATAGACCAATTTGTATGGAGGGACTTGGATAGATCCATGGCATGCCATCCGATAGGCCCATAGTGATTCGGCTAATCGGTTCTGCCATTGCTTGGGGTACTCAGAAATCTTCCTCTTAATCAGTTTGATCAAACTTTTATTTGAAGCTTTTGCTTGCCCGTTGGCCTATGCATAGTACGGCGAAGAATTAAGTAACTTGATCCCCATGCCGCCGGTAAACTGAACAAACTCGTTCGATATGAAGATAGATCCCTGGTCTATTGTTATTGTTTGTGGGACGCCAAATCGGTATATGATATGCTCTTTAACAAACTCGATTGCGTCCCTAGAATCAACCTTTTTCAAAGGAATTGCCTCCACCCATTTTGTAAAATAATCTGTTGCCACCAGAATGAATTTATATCCATTGCTTGAGGGTGGATTAATCTGGCCGATCATGTCGATGTCCACCCTCTGAACGACCAGGGCTTTATGATTGGGTTCATAGCCGGTTCTGGTGCTCTTTGTATGGCCCCGAATTTCTGACAATCCTGGCAACCTTTGTAATATTTGAAACAGTCCTCCAGCATCATCGGTCAAAAGTACCCTGCTCTCCGAAGCAACCACTTCATCTTGTGAGCCGATTGATGCATGCCGCATATCCCTTCATGCACTTCCCCGATGGCCACCTTGGCTTGATCGGCACTAAGACACTTGAGCAGCACACCATCAATCGTTTGATAGTAGAGATCTTCATCGAGCAAAACATATCTTAAAGCCTTGTATCGCAACCTCCTTGAAGCCGATTGAGAAGGGTTTTGTAAATAGCTGTAGACCTCAAACCTCCAATTGTCGGTTGTCACGGCAGCAACTTCTATCTCAACTCCTTTTATCATCGGCCTATAGCCTGATGCCCCTTAGCTAAATCATTGGCTTCTGTATTCTGCTCTCTAGGTATATGTTTCAGTGTAACTAGCCAAAAGTTGTCCATCAATTCTCGGCATTGTTGATAGTAGACCATCAGCGCATCGTTCCTGCATTCATACTCTCCTAACAACTGGCTGATGACCAACAGTGAATCTCCCATAATTTAGACGGCGTTGGCTTCAACTTCCTTGAAAAGATGCAATCCTTTGAGCACTGCCTCGTATTCGGCTCGGTTGTTTGTGGCGTGGGGGTTGATTGAGAACGCAAATTCAAAACTTTCCCTCCTTGGGGATATAATTACCAAGCCGATACCGCATCCACTCGTGCAAACCGAGCCATCAAACGTCAAGGTCCAAAGCATAATTTCCACTGAGCTGATTGAATCATTTCTATGTTCGACTATAAAATCGGCTATGGCCTGTCCTTTAACTGCCCTGGGTGCCTGGTATCTCAAATCGAACTCTATCAAATCAAAAGTCCACTTTCCAATACGTCCCTTTAACACTGGAGCCGACAGCATGTATTTGACTACGTCGGCCTTGCACACTATCGTGCACTCATTAGATAGTAGATAATGCCTCAACTTTGTACATGAAAAATATAGGCACAAACACAACTTTTCCATGGGTGAATACCTTGTTTCTGCGTCCAATAGCTGTCGGCTGAGATAAAAGATAGTCTTTTCCTTGCCTTCAACCTCTTGTAGGACTAAACCGATTGATTTATCATCGGCTGATAGGTACAGCTTGAACGGTATTCCTTTCTGTGGAGACATTAGAACTGGAGGTGAGCTTAAGTAATCCTTGATGTTGTCCAATGCCTTACGTTGCTCGGCCCCCATGTGAATGCTTGATTGGCCTTCACCGAAAGTGGTATGAACGGCTCCATCTTTTCGAGAGATTGGCTATAAACCGCCCGATGAAGTTGATTTTGCCGATCAACGATTGTAGTTGCATCTTGTCCTTCGGAAGCTATATCGTCTTGATAGCATTGATACTTCTTGGTGTAACCTCGATGCTCTTTCATGAACAAGAAACCCCAAAAACTGTCCGGCCAACACGCCGAACGCGCACTTCAACGGATTCATCCTGAGGCCATATTTTCTAGTCCGCTCCAAAACCTGTCTAAGATCGGTTATGTGATTCTCCATCTCCCTGGATTTGACAACAACATCATCAATGTAGAT
Organism: Oryza australiensis; assembly: GCA_019925245.2. Lineage (NCBI taxonomy): Eukaryota > Viridiplantae > Streptophyta > Magnoliopsida > Poales > Poaceae > Oryza > Oryza australiensis. The sequence goes on from JAIFGZ020000484.1 coordinate 345,176, forward strand.
CTCTACCATGGAGCCGATCATGTCATGGAAATATAATTCATGGCCCGTTGATACGTTGCTCCAGCGTTTTTCAACCCAAATGTCATGACGACCCACTCGAACAAGCCGATTGCTCTGGGCATCGAAAGCGATCTTGTGGATATCTTTTCGGCCACAAAAATCTGATTGTAACCTGCGTTACCATCCATGAAACTTATTATCTTGTGGCGAAGCGGCATCCACTAGTAAATCGGCTATGGGCATTAGGTATTCGTCCTTAGGGGTAGCCTTGTTTAAGTCCCTAAAATCGATGCACACCTAAGTTTACCATTCTTTTTTGTCACTGGAACAATGTTCGAGACCCACTCGGCATATCGGCAGGGCCGAATAGCCGAGTGATTTCGGCTTTGATTGCATCATACATGTCGGCCTTAAATCTCCTAGGAGACTGTTTGAACGGCCGATAACCCGCTTGATAAAAGCCGATGCACAACATTAGATGGGTTAAGACCAGGCATCGTTACAGGACTCTATCCATAGATGGTAATATCTTTTAACGTGCAATTTGGGAACCGAATCCAACTCCTTATCTCCACGCTTTCCATCGGGATTGGTCCCACTTCAACCCTGACTCAGAATCGGCTATCGGGTATCCTAGTCGATTCACTTTCACCGGCGGCTCAGTAGCCAGGTCGGACTCGTAGGTCTGTTTCGTCTCTTCTCGGATCACATACCTTCTCTGATTCCGCTTTAATCTTTGCTTCAAACCCGGGGATTAGGTTACCAAATTTGGTCGTTAACAACCGGCTCTCTAGGATCTTTAGTCCCGGTTGGTGTTACAAATCGGGACTAAAGATTATATTTAGTCCCGGTTAGATTCTTATCGAATCGTCAAGTCGGCGGCCATTTTTAGTCGGTTTCTAACACCAACCGGACTAAAGATAAAATCTTTAGTCCGGTTGGTGTTATAAACCGGACTAAAGATCATTTAGATCTTTAGTCCCGGTTTTATAATCAAGGGACCAACCACCAACCTTATCTCCTCGTTTTACGTGCTCACCATCTCCCCAACCTTATCTCTTTCTCATCCCTATCCCTATCTCTTTCTCATCTCTCCTCCTCCGGTTCTCTTTCTCATCCCGGCCTTCTCGACCTTCTCGGCTAGGGTGGGCAACGCGAGTGGCGGCGGGGTGGGCGGCGCGGCGGCGTGGGCGGCGGGGTGGGAGGCGACGGGTGGCGGCGGGCGCGGCGGGGTGGGCAGCGGCGGGTGGTGGCGGCGTGGGCGGCGCGGGCGGTGGGGTGGGAGGCGACGGGGCGCTACGGGGTGGGAGGCGGCGGGGCGGAAGGGTGCGCGACGGAGCGGCGGGGGGCGGCGGTGGTGGTGGCGGCGGGCGGCGACGGGGTGCGCGGACGGGGTGGGTGGCGGTAGGGTGGGCGGCGCGGGTGGCGGCGGGGCGGGCGGGGACGGCGCAGCTCGGCGCCGCCACGGCTCGGGCGACGGCTCGGCCTCCGCCTCCTTTCTCTCCATCCCCTCCTCCGGCCGGCGGCGACCCGGCGGCCCTACGGCGGTGGCTCGGCGCCCATGCCTCCGCCTCGAGGAGCTCCTTTCCTCCCCATCCCCTTCCTCCGGACTCGCGGCGACGTCGGCGGCCCGACGGCGGCGGCTCGCGATGTGTTTTTCTTTTTAATCTATGATGTATTTTTTAAGATGATTTTTTTAGATCTGTGATGTATTCTTGTTTAATATGATTTTGTGAATGTGTGTGATGATTTTATTGTATTAAGATGTATTCTTGTTGATCGTGAAATGTGTTCTTTAGATGTATTCTTTGATCTTTGAATTTGTGATTTTGTTGTTGCATTTTTGGGAAAAAAATTGATACGGAAGCGAAAAAATAATGAAAAAAAGAAGAGAAAAGGAGGATGGCAGCCACGTGGCGTTTTTATCTTTAGTCTCGGTTGGTGTTACCAACGGGACTAAAGATGAATTTTTAATTCTGGTTATTTAACCCGGGACTAAAGATTTCGATCTTTAATCTAACCGGACTAAAGAGGGTTATGAACCAAACGTTGTGGGGTTCTCCACAGTGTATCTACGATTGTAAATGATTTATTTTACTTTTCTATCCTACGCCTGTCAACCTACGACACACCAACTATCTAGCCCTATGAGGGTATTTTTACCATACACTATAATTCTTAATCCCTTAAAAACTTTCTATGTGGCTATATTAATATGAGAGATGGAGTATATATTAACAATGTTTTATATAAATATTTTTAAAAATATAAATTATAAAATATGTTGAACCATAAGTACTACAAATTAAATACAATCAACTTTTGTTCGTTGTAATCTAACCATTTTAAAACTATGGATTGGCTAAATTTGAAAATATAATAATACGACTAAGGGCACTCCCAATGATGTAATAATGATAGTTTCTATGTTTATTAATTACCTTGACAACTCACCGTTTTTGATGTGGCACTTGGAATAAATGAAGAAAGAGAGGGAAACGATTCCTTCATGAAGGAACCGGGTCGACGCTAGCACCGATGCATATGGAAACAACCAAATCCCCGTTGGGGAGAAACGACTCGCGTCAATGGCATTCATCGCCGATCCGTTGTGCCGCCGCCGGCTCGCGCGCGCTCGCCTCCGATTTCCCGCACGCTGGCCTCCTCCGCGCGCGCTCTCTTCTTCGATATCTTCCCGCACGTGCTCGCCTGGACTTCCGCGCGCTCGTCGCCATCCCACGCGCAGCCTCAAATACTCGGTGTCGAAACTCTAATCCCATATCCGCTTCACCATCCCGCCCCAATCCTTCCCCATTTTCTTGGACCATGAATCCCCTTCGTCCGCCATCCTCAAGCTCAAGGCAAATCGGTGCGGGGCAAGGCGGGCGGGCGGGGTAGGGCAGGCCAAGGCGGGGGTGCTCGGTCGCCGTCGCCCGCCGCCACCCGCGCCCCACCACAAGCGGCCAACAGTACGAACTCGCTGTCCCCTGCTCTATTTTGCTTTTACTTCTCACGTGCTTGTTTCGATGCGAGAGTTGAAACTAATCGGTGCGTGCCGACTGTTTTGGTAGCCGGTGCTCTGTCGCTCGTACTAATGGATCAACTCCGACCCTTTGCTAATGCATCTCCACCACTTGCAAGTCTTCAATCTGTTAGTTTTCCAGCGTGGTGGACAAGTTCTTCTCCGATGGGCTCCAATGAAGGGTATGTTTACATTGAGTGTTGCTTCTAGTGATGGCTGCCATACTGTTCCAACGATGGTTCAATGAATAAAAAAATATATGTTGCTGCTCTATTGTTTCTAGTGTGTTGTATAAAGAATCGATTAAATAGTATTTTTAGAGCTGTCGAGAGAAGTAAAATATGGCCCTACTTTCCTGTATAATTGTCTTAGCAAGATTACTCATGAGCCATGATTGTGTTGTTACCCATGGTATATTTGATTTATTTTTGCTTGAAGTGAATGCTATTGGTGGCTTGTCTACTATCAAATTTAGAGGTTGCTCGGTCCAAATCATGATACTCGCTGTGTTCGGTGATAGAGATAATAATCACTCTTATCTGGATGAGTAGATGAAAGCTCGTGTGTAGAATATAATATTTGGTTTAGTGTGTTTGATGTGCGCCAAGGAGTCGATGAAAGCTCGTGTGTAGAGAATATTCCTCGTGATATAATGTTTCTCTTGATAACATTGATCTGCTATATGGATGCTTGCCACAGTTGATCTATTGCTTTTTTGTGTTGCATTTAAGTTATCTCTTGTATAGCAATTATTGTAGAAACCATGGGTTGGGAAGGATAGTTTCTATAAGATATTAATCACTTTTGGATATCGTGCATAGTGTCTTCCATTGAGACTGCTCTAAGTAATAAGGTCATTCCCAACCCGAAACTATCAAATAGTTTCTATACTTGCCATGTCATATAGACACTATGCATAAAAACTATATATACAATGGATGATGTCTTCAAATTAAATTCTCATTCAATCATCTCTCTTCTCTCTTCTTTTATTCACCTATCTCCTTGTTTTCATTCTTGATTTTTGTGTAGACATGGTGTCTTGCATGAGAAATGGTTTCTTCATCTTTTTACCTCTCACCTCATTAACTCTCTTACCAAATCGATTTTTGTCTATGTGACACCCTATTAAATATTATGGACACCATCCTATATGAAGGGTTAGGACTGCTCTAATCTAAATTGGGGTCCGTCTAATTAACTACTCCTACTAGCATGTTTCATTGACCGCTGGTAAAAAAGTTTGTAAGAAACTTAATTACGTGTACCATTTTCTTTAGTGCATTGAAACCTGAAAATTAAGGAGTGCAGGTAGTGACAGGCCGGAAGGCCAGATCGAGCAGCATTCATTGCACTCTCTTCAATGGGCCATACATAAGATGGAGAGCCCAAAATATTGGGCCTTTTGCCCACAACGAACAATGCATGCGAGTTTTATCATTTGATTCTCTTGCTGTCTTGCGGATCGAGATTTTGGTCTTTTTAATTCTTAGTTTTTAGAAAACTGAAACTTTAAAAGTCAGAAGTCAGAAGCTAAAATATTTGGGAACGAGTTAACTTATTTAGAATTAAACTTTTTTATAACGATGACAGGCATGTAATTATTTCTAATTTTTTCCTTAAAAACCGAAAAAGCTGTCCAAAGTAAGCTTCGGCTTCTAGACTTTTCTAGTTCAATTCTAATTGTTGACTTTTCAAAAATCAAATTGAAAAGTCAGCTGTGTGTTTCAACTTCTGGTTTCTTAGACTGAAAAATCATCAAAATGCTGAAACAAACCTACCCTTACTATAGTTACCACAACACCGTACTTGTCATTTCATTCCCAAAACAACTCTAATATTCAATCAAAATTTATCCACCTAATAATATTTAAGTAAGCATTTTATCTAGTCTCTTCATCTTAAAATAAAGCAAGTTTTATCTTCTCACACGGTTAATATGAAGATGGTTAAAAAGACTTGGTTTTTTTGGAGGCCATAGCAAATCAAAGGTAGTAGGGGTTGTGTGGATAATTTTAGCAGTAAAAATCATCTTTTATAACGTTATTATATATATATATTTGAGATAAAATTTAAACTGTGTAATAAGTTATATTTTGGAACGTATAAGTTGTTATATTTTATAATAAACCGGGTACTCGATCAATTGGGTTGCCACTACTCATGCATTAATTATTTTCTTTCTTCAGGAGTACTACTCAGTTCCAGATATAGCTAGCTAGAGACACCAAAATTAATTTGGACATAGCTTTGTTTTGGTAATAACACGCTGACACCATGCATAATCCAATTATTTCAAAGCTTCTAGGTCTCTGAGAAAATGTGAGAGCCATAGAGATTTTGAATTGCATCATATTTTGAACAGACCATCTATCCATTTTCACCATTTACGGGCGACGTATGCATACTTGATAAGATTTACTTTTCTTTACCGCGGGACAAATACACATAGGCAAAAACTCCTACTAGAATTAATTAAATACTCGTGTGAAACTAGATGCACTTCATATTACATTGTGCGTATGCATTTATGTTAAAATGTATGCATTCATGTTGAAATATAAAGTGAACTGTTCGTTTTTTCTCATCACTTAGGTTTTTATTGAAATGGACGATGCATATAACTTCGAATCCCAGCCTGGTACGCAATTAAATAAAAAATTCACTATAATATAAAAGTGAATTGCTCGTCTTTTCTAATTAGTTTAGATTTTTTTGTTGAACTGGTCGATATATGTAACTCAATAATATAATAATAACACAATCCATTACTACCTCCGTTCCATAACAAATTAATCTAGTATGGAATGTGATATATTCTACTGCTATGATCTAGATGGAGAGAGTACCAATACATACATATGTCAACCATATCAAAGTTGGGACCTACTTTTACCAAAAAAATATATTCAATCTCTAGAGTCCAGCCACATAGATTCATACAAAACTACCTTGCTTAGGTTGTAATTGGTTAAGCTATGGCAAAAAATTTGCAATATTTATGGTTTAAAAACCAATGCTGAAAAGTAAACTACGATAAAAAACCTAAAACAACTGTCGGTATTTGTTACGGTCACAGATAACTCCATAAATGCACAGATACCGATGTAGCACTTTACATGAGAGTATCCTAAAGGTATCGAATCATAGGAAACGTGTGTGTATAATCTAATAATATAATTTTTCCAAGGACAACAACTAAATGATAGGCTTAGGATACAGAGAATTTCTATGGGTTAATAATCTTAATTAAGTTAAGGTAAAACTCTATTAATTACTTCGGGCATCGGCTTTCTCCTAATCTGCTAAGCTGAGTCCGGCCTACAACTTTATGATATACCCAAACATGGAGGCTAGGAATACGAAGTATGGACAGAGCTGTCAACACTTGTTTTCTACCTCATTCTTCGTGGAGCACACAACAAACGAAGGTAACATCTCACCTAGACACCACGCTTAAGTTATTGAGTATTACTCTAGCCTCGCGTAGAAACTTCCTTTTTTATTCAGAGTTCTAGTACTAGAGCACTCAGTATAAATACTAAGCAACGAATTGCAATGATGAGAATATATTTTACTTAAGCAAGAAAGTAAATACCACAAGAAACCACAAATATTTATATAAAAAAGCATCTGTCGAGGTACAAGATCGAAGGGATGGCCGACAACTCCGATACTCCTCCAAGACTCTCTTGAAGATATGCCAATATCTTCGGAACATCCTAGAGAGAAAGCTGACATTTGGGGCATTCCTTCCGAAGCTTCCCCTCATACTCTTTCTATATTCTAACTCTACTAAAGAATATCCTAAATGTGTAAGTGAGTTGTACTTCAATTGTTGTGTAATTTGAGAGTGAGATCTTCTCCTCCTTTTATAGCCATCCTATGACGGTTGTGACAGTTATTTAGGCCAGGAATCAAGCACAACTGACGTTAGGACTTTAGGATCTTGCTCCACGTGTTGGCAGATGGCTAGGGGAGGCAAAGGCGGTTCGATTGACCTAGGGGTCGACCGGCCCCCGGCCCTACCTCTCGGCCACTCCTTCGCCGGGAGGTGCCTGGTGGTCCCTCAACATGTTGCATCGTAGATCGGCTTAATTGTAGTCGGTTTTGATTTCCTATCCGTGTACTCGCGTTCGATTGGTCTACACGTTCGATTGTCGCATGGCGAGTGATTTTCGCCTATAATCACCGCATACAAATATTCACCAAGATTGCGAAAATGATTATATCACTAAGTTTGATATTTTATTTAATTTATTTTATATAAATTTTGATAGTCGAATTTGATACTTAAGGACCATCAACAACAACTAAATTAATATTCAAAATTTAAATTTTAGCTATGACTGATAAACCATCAAACAAACAACGAGAGAGGTATCTTTGAAAACACAACAATTGCAGTTACCCATATATAAACATCATATTTGAGGCTCCGAACAATTTGGTGGCAATTGTAAAGATAATAGTTGATACAAGTCGAGTATATTATACGTCAATCACTAGACGCTAGTGACTACCTTGACAAAATGCCATCAAACCTAATATATACATAGGCGGGAGAGATAATGACATCAATGTTGCTTAATTAGGCTTAGCGAGGCAAAGCTGGTTAATATATTGTTTTCCTTTGTTTTTTTATAATCAAACATATCATTTCCATCTATCTGTATTTAATACACATTTATTTATTTATTGTAATTTGCTGATGTGGCATGTTATTTATTACGGAGAGAGAGCGCCCTAAAAAACCGTTTCTGTAGAAATCGTGTCGACTGACGGATTGATGCGGTAGAAACCGGCGCTGGGGACGACGGAGTGGTTTCTTGCGATCCCGTGTGCGTAGCAAAACCCGCCTCCCCATCCAGAGCGAGGATTTGTTCGCCCCCTCCTCCCACACCCGCCTCCCGCGGCGGCGCACCGGCCTCTCCATCCCCGACGCCGGCTCCGCCGCCCCACCCGCCTCCCGCGCCACCGCCCCACCCGCGTCCCCATCCCCTCCCCATCCGCTCCATCGCCGCCAGCCACTTCCACGCCTCCGTCGACCTCGCGAAGTCTCTCCTCCTCACCGCGCAGCCGCCCGCCACCTCCGTACCCGACCTCTACCACGCCCTCGCCGGCAGCGCCGCCGCCGCTGCTACCGCCTCGCCGACCGCCTCTTTCCTCTGCGACGCCGCCTCTATCCTCGTGGTCGCATCCGCATGGCTCCGCCTCCCCGACGACCCGCTCCGGCTTCTGTCCGACCTCGCCGACGAAGCCAGCGCGCCGCTGCCATCCCTCTCCTCCTGCAACCTCCTCCTTGAGAATCACCAATGCACGTACAGTTAATGGAGATGGAGGACAATGGAGTGAAAAGGCCTTTGCAACCGGTCGCTGATATCTGAAGCCGAGGAAATGATTAACAGCTTAAGTTATCACAGGTTGATACCTGATGCTGTCAGCTTAAGTAATCACTTTGATCTGCTCCTGAAGATATTTCTTGCACTGAACTATGGGTTAGAGACATGTCCTGAACTTTAAATTGCTGCTGCTGTGCAATTTAAAGAGATTTTGTGCAGATGAAGAGTTCTGTGCTGCTGCTGTGCAATTTAAATTGCCCGTGCTGCTATGTAATTGTTTTGGACTGTTGCTTTCTCGTGTTATTTTGTAGTCAGTCAAGTATGTTGTGCTGCTGTTTGTGTTGCCACAACTGATCAACCTTGTATATTGGATGGTTTGAGATCTCCCAGTCTGGGTTGGGAGTCCCTACTTTAATTAGTTGCCTTTGGATATGGATGTGTGACATGTGTCCGACTTTGTTGAAATCAAGACCCATTTGACATTGATCCCTTCATAAGTTTAATACTTACGAAATCAGAAACGAAGAAACGAAGTATGTCATAAAAAGTTTTGATTTTTTTAAAACTAGTTTAGAGTTGATTAAATTTATAAAAAAATTAGTAACATTAAAAAATAAACATATCAAAATATATCCGATGTTTAATTTAAATAAACTAATTTGGTGATTTAGATGTGATTGATATTTTCTATAAACTTAGTAAAAATTTTAAAAATTGAATAGTAAAAAAATCAAAGTGATGTTGATCCCTTCATAAGTTCAATTCTTACGTAATCGGGAAAAGAAGTACTAACATGTTAACATGTCAAACCATTAGTCTTAAACATTAAGTCATCTTCTGATTTAGCTCAGACAATAAAGTCACAGCCAACAAATATAAAATAACTTGTTAACATGTCAAACCATTAGTCTTAAACATGAAGTCAGCTTCTGATTTAGCTCATACAATAAAGTCACAACCAACAAATATAAAAAATACATTTAAGGGGTATAAGTAGTAACATATCTTTAATTCTACAGCTGCTATGGCGTGGTTACATATAGTTAAATGATAATAGTATTTCTCAAATTTAAATAAATTTATAATGACATAAATTCAATTAATCATATAAACTAAGATGATTAAGTTATATCTATACTTCTTATAAATATAAATGAAAGTAGTGATAATGATGGTTCTGTCACCATTTTCAGCATCAACTCTTAACTTTTGTAAGACAAAAGTAACATGTGAGGCTACACAATTCACATGTCAACTACTTTCCCTCACTCTATTTTTTCAAAGAAAAAAATTAGTGAGGCTAAAAATATTCACATGTGATTAATAACAAATATATATAACAATTAAAAGATGTTAATAACATGTTAATGATAATTTTCTTTTATTAAAATTTTGTTGCAACGCATGGACAATACGTTAGTGCGAAAGACTTACATACTTAGGTTGTGTTCTTTTGGAGGGGTTGGGAATAGAGATGGTAATAGATACCCATAACCCGATATCCGAAAGGTTTTTACTCCATTAAGAGTCAAATATATTCCAAATATTGTACTCATGCGTCTCTTATCGGGCAAAATCTTCACCCATCGGGTGAATCAGGTCCTGAAACGTTCTATACCCACCCGAACCTGTTAACCCGTGGGTAAATAATACCCGTAGGCCTCAGCCCAAAAAACATATGCAGCCCAAGACCCAACAACAAATCATCCTAAACCTAGGTATAAAAACCACCCTTTTCCTCTATACCTCACTCCCTTTCTCTCTCTTCCCTCCTTGGGAGGTGCTGGCCGCCGCGCCGCACACAAGTTAGACAACACACAGGCACATCAATGAGAACTCTGCGCGCCGCACAACGCACTCAGTGCACTCCGCCGCCGGCCCTGCCAGTACCTTGCTCCGCAGCGCTCGGCACCGCCAGCACCTTGCTCCGCCACCGGCCCCATCACCTGCGCTGCCCGCACCGAGGTCGGCACCGCTCGGCCCCGCCAGCACCTTGCTCCGCCGCCAGCCCTGCCATCTACGCTACTGACCCCGCCACCTGCGCTGCCCGCACCGAGGTCGGCACCGCTCGGCCCCGCTAGCACCTTGCTCCACCTCCAGCCCTGCCATCTGCGCCGCCGGCCCCGCCACCTGTGTCGCCTGCACGCCAGCCCCTCACCGCTGCAAGCTGTTCAACCGTGTCGCCATCTCTGTCTCACCCAAATAGCCCAACTGTAACAGACATTTTCCTAATCCATCCCATCTCCATGGACCATGGCAGCATGACGGCGGTCTCCGGCTCCAGCAACGACGACGGCCGATGACCTTCTTCCCTATTTATTAAGTGTTGCAGCTATATCTAATTGTTAGGCTCTACTCTAGCATCTACTGACCTCTCACCGTTCGAAGGGACGCCATCTCCACTGACCATCCACCGCCAGTTCCAGTGGATAAGCAAGACAACATCGGCAAAGGAGTTTTGTCGGCTACTCCTTCAACCGAAACAGTGGAACCTCTTGGCGGCGTCATTGTCTCTGATCCGAAGTCAAAGGCAAAGCCAAGTGCTTCTCTGGCTAATGTTGTTGGTGCAGGTTCAAAGCGTCGCCTCCCAAGGCTAAGACCACTACGGCTGCGGCTGTCAAGAGCAGAAAGCCTCCACTTTCTCCTACTGGAAGTGCTGCAATTGCAGGAGACCGTAACATCATACATACTTTGGGGTAAGCAACATTGTACAAGAACTTTGATCTTAATTTAAACTTCGCATTGGCATGGCTGTGATGTATTTATGTGAACAATAGAAGAACACATATATGTATACATGGGAATATGCAAGACTATGAATGCCTCTTCTTGCTGATTTAAAATTATAGCATTTTAGTTTGTGGACAATGATGAATATGTTCAATGTCATGATCATAAATTTGTAGAGTAGAGTCGCCATTGCAAAATAAAACAGATTGCAACTTAAATATGAGAAGATATTTAACTTCTTGCTGATTTAAAATTGAACTTATTGCATTTTAACTTCTTGCTGATTTAAAATTGAACTTATTGCATTTGGGGCTAAGACGATACTCATTTCAAAATCACATCGGTTGTCATTTCAAAATCACATCGGTTACTAGACATGTGTAATTGTTTGATGTAGATTTAAAAGATGTCCGTAGACAGTGAGAGTGGAAGTAGCTGTCAACATCAAACTCCATTATCTCAAGCATCATAACCAGAACGGGGTCTCTTCCACTCTCCACATCTCCACAATCTGAATCTGTCAATGATTCGAAACCTATTGAAGTTGGTGATGATGAATATGAGGCCGAAGAGGAAGAATAAGAAGCAGAAGAAGAAGGTGTTGATGTGGGTTCAAAGAGGAAGCTCACCTCGACTATTTGGAAAGAGTTCAAGAGAGTGAAGTATATGGGCACAGTCAAAACAAAATGTATGCAGCCACAAAGAACAGGACTAAACACCCTCATGACCATCTGAAGATCTATGTGCAAAAGAAGATCAAGATGAAGGGAAAGACTTTGACACAATCTGCTCTAAGGTTTTCCTCAGCAGATTCTAAGAATCTTACAGTGGAAAACTACACATTTGATCAAGATGTAGCAAGAAGAGAATTATGTGCAATGATAGTGTTGCATGAGTACCCCTTAAGCATTGTTGATCATGTTGTGTCATATATCCAAATTCTAGGGTCGATGGAATTTTGTCCAAATAAAATAGAAGAAAAGTTTTTCAATTTTGTGAACCAAAATTTTTCTTTTTCTAAATTAGGTTGAAGGATTTCAACCTAGGCCTTGTATGATAGACCTAAATTTTTGAACAAATTAAAAACTTTTTCATTTATAACTTAGGGCCAAAAATGTAAACTCATGTGGAAGCATGCAGACTAAGCCCATATTGACTTAGGTTCTTTACGTATATTCGGGTTTTTGAAAAATACATCTCATTATAGGTCATATACGCATAGCCTAGACGATTTAGAAATTACCAAGCGAACCTACAACTAATTTTGGATGCTAGCAAGTAAACTTAGAAATTTAATTCAAATATCATTCCCTCATCCCAAGGAGAAAGTTAATGCAAATCCAAAGAATGAAACAGTCGGGTGCACCTAGCGTAGACGTGTAAACCTAGAACGGCTACCCTAATTTTCTAGGCTAAACCATATAAGGTAAAATCATGATAAAATTCATGTAGATGCCAGAGGCTATGCACAGCCTAACATAATTTTTGTACAATTTAATAGCTAAGTCCGATGCCCCAAACAAATATAACATGGCAGTCCAAAATTGGACTATTTAAATGGCTTAAATTGGCAGAAACACTAATATGCCTAAAAGACCATTAAAGTGCACATAAACATATATATAAAATAATTTAATCAAATACTAGGTTAATTAACCTAATTAAATATAATTTTTCTTAGAATATTTTTCTCTCATGTTCAGGCCTTCTAAAAATTTAAACCAATTCCAAAATACCTTATTTTTGGAATTTCTATGAGCAAATTTTCAAGTAAAACCAAAGAAAATAGAATTAGAGATGATCATATCTACCTCCAATAAAAATTTTGGGATTTTACCACGATCCTAGATTAAATTATGAAGCCCCAAAATTCAAGGAGAGAAAATAAACTGAAAATCATCACAAAGTCAAATGCACCTAAGTTTCTATCCATCTCTCTCTCCCTTGCCTTACCTTCTTCGCCCTGGCCCCACTTGGCAGCTGCACAGGCTTGCTTCACTCGGGTACCACACACCCCACCGCTTAGACCATGCCAGAGCCGACCAGGGGACAGGAGCGAACCAAGAAGAACAGAGAGAGGACGCCAAAGACACGCGCCAGCTTCAAACCAAGCCACCGAGCTCGCCACTGCCAGCACAACTCTCACCGTTTGACCCACCGCTTCGCCACCGAACTCTACAACCTTCCCTCATCACGTTCCTCAGAGAGACCAAGGGAAAACACCCCATAATCGCCCAGAACCAGCCCCTTTCCCTCCTCGGCCAAAGGTGTTCGATCCTTGCCAAGTCTTCCCTGGTGAGCTTCATTGCAACCTAAACACTAGAACACGATCCCCTTCCCATGCCTAATCCATCCATATCTTTGGTTTCCGGTGTCGTAATGTTCGGGATCACCGGAGCGCGACCGATGCTGCTCATGGCGCCACTGCCCGGGTCCGACAACGTTCCGGCCACCGCGGGCCAATGCAGGGCCGAACCGCGGCGTCACCATCTTAATCGCGACCTCCTCGTAGATTCCCCTCAAGAACCCCCAGGAACCGCGCATCACGGAGGGAGATCGAACCCTTCTTCCTTGACTCCGGCCATGCGCCGCCGCGGGTTGTTCCGCTCTTCCCGGTGAGCTTCGCGCCGATTCCATCGAACCACACCATCTCCTTGAGGTTCACTACCTTGCGCATGCTTCATCTCGGCAGGTCGAAGGCCGGAGAGGGCTAGCGACGATGACCCGAAGCCACCCGCCGCCGCCGGGCAGTCCTCGCCGTCGCCACTGTCGCCAGTGCCTCGCCAAGCCGCGTGCAAGATCGGTTAAGCACCCAAGAGCCTCTAGGAGGCTTATGCATGCGCTAGTATGGCGCAAATCAAGTCGTAGCTCCAAACGGCATGTCACCCCGACCACAGCCGACGCTCGCGCCATCGCTATCGCCGGTTCCGGCCAACTCCGAGGACGAAACCACCACCAATGGATTCGCAAGAAGACCAACTTCATTTTGTGTTTTGGATGCGTGGGCCGGGAAGCCGCCGTTCGCCGTCGGCGTCGCCGACAATGCCGCCGGCCGGTGAGGCCCTGTTTTCTGCTGCTGCTTCTCCTTGCCGAGTCTATGACAGGTGGGTCCCACTTGTTTAAATACTGCACAGTAGTGTGTAAAGAACAGTAGGGTTTGATTTGTAAATATTCTTTCAATGACCTGTGGGCCCATGGACTCCTATGTGAATAGGTTTAAGCACAGGGATTCTCAATGAAGAGGGGATGAACATGTGCCTAAAAATCTTAAAGCTTTGGACAGGAATTCTGCCTAACTTTAAAAATCTATATAAAATCAGAGAAAGCTCCTTTTTAAGTAATTCCAATTGTTATAGGTTCACAAAGTTATGAACTATAATATTATGAAATAAAAACTTGCACTTACAGTACAAACTTTAGCTCTAAAATTCAAATAAGAAAAATCACCCATAACACCTGAAAATTCAATTTAGCAAATTTTTGGACAAACCGAGATCCTATGGATTTCTCAACTTATCCTCTCTCATTCCTCAACTTACCCTCTCTAACTCTGAGTAGGAAGAAAAATAAAAAGGTATACTTTCTTGTTAAACTTATTTTAGGAAAATAATGCATTTTAGATAACCCAATCTTTAGGGATTTATTAAAAATTTATTCTACATTCTTTTTGAATCTTTTTGAATGAACTCAAGTTACATTCTTTTTGAACGAACTCAAGTTTTGTAGATTTATCAAAATACATATTTTCAATTTATAAAATAAAAACATATATTTACTGTGTAGCAACATCATTCAAATATTTAAATAATAAATAAACCTTTTTACGTATCCTCCAATTTGTAAAATTTATAAAAAATTTATTTTTAATCCATTTTGAATGAACCAAGCTTCTTTAAAATCAGCAAATAATAAAATTCAATTAGATAAATTAGGTAAAATAAAATATGACAACTTATATACCAAAATGTTAATTAAGTATACAACCAAGGTGCTAATCACTATAATCACTATAATAGTAGCTAAGTACTATACACCTATATATATTTATAAAAAATATGTATATGCACCTTAGCTTCAAGATAAGTCTAATTAAAACTTAATATACCAGTGGCCATAGTTCCCTCTTTAAGTCTAATTAAAACTTAATATACCAGTGGCCATAGTTCCCTCTTTATACCCTAAAGTTTAGGTCACTTAGCTTATAAGACTAATTCTAAGTTAATATGTTAAATAGCTAACATGGGAACAATCCTTACTTTATAAAATAAAATAGGTAGGTTGATATATTAAATAGCTAACATGGGAACACTTCCTAATTTATAGAATAGGTAGTAGAGCAAATTAAACTCTAAAAATTTAATTTTTAGAACCAAAATTAGGTTTGTTAACTAAAATATTTATTTTTATACCATGCTAGAAAATAGAACATGCTTTGAAAATAAAACCTCTAAAGCCATATAGGTGTAGAGACTATGTACCTAAAACACATTATAAATTATTATAAATTATAAAACATAGGAAATTCGTAATAACTCTAAAAATTATGAAACCAAATGTGTTAGACTTAGAAACCACTTTCCCACACCCCTGTGAAGTCAAACTAATGAAAACCAACACTTGGAGCACTGTCCTAACAACACTTACTCCTAACAGCACTTACCCCTATGTCGCCCTATGTCGCTAATAACTGATAGAAATTTTAAAATACATAACGTCCAAATGAGATAGGATAAATTAGAAATTTTTTCACCTAAAATTATTAGAGACCAGTACCTACTCAATGTGTAAAAATCATGTATTTTAGAGTATTTTGGATTTTTTCTATATTTCAGTGTTTAATTGCATGACTTCTATTTTGTATAGACGATTGCTTGAACGGTGAAGAAGAGATTAGGATGCTGACATTTCCCAGGCAAGTCCCACCTCCCTCTCTTTGATCACCTTAATCCCATGTTTTGGAGGTTATTGAAAATGATTGCAAATCTTGCATGTCGATTTGTATGCTAATAAATTTAAAATCTTGATAAACTTGTTAGATAAACTCCTAATACTTGCATATTACCTTAGCCCCACATATGTCCATAGCCTTTATTCCTAACCTTAGGAAAAATATGATCATAACATCTTGTGTCAATGATTTTGATGTTACTAGCACTAGCACTATATTGCTTAGCCATGTTTAAAATGATTTCCTCGACATTATGGGCTCATCTCAAACATGAAAACCATTTTCTTAATAATTAATAATCTGGATAGAACTACTTGTGATTTTGACAAATAAAATGATGAAAAATATGGATTTTAGGTTTGGGCCGCAAGTGGTGCACATATGGTGATTAGTTGTGCACCGATAGGGGGAGAGTGCTCAGACCGACTTAAGGATTTTACTCAACGTGTGTTCATTTCGTATACAGTACAACCACATGTGTCAGTATGGGATGGCCTAAGCCAAGTAAGCTATTTAGCGACTAGCCTTGCATTATGGTAGGCCGTTGTGTATGGGTTCGGAATAACCCAGAGGAACTTCCTCTTACCCCGTCGTGGTAAAGGCGACTAAGTCTGTCCAATACAACGGTAACGTGCCACGTGGATGGGTTCACTGTCGTGTCCGCCATCACGGCGTTAAGTTAAGGTGTGGGCCTGCCACTTAACGTCGTTCTGGGTCATATTTCTAGTATGACCCAGGATGGGAGAACACGTATCGTGTTGGTGCAAGGCTAGAAACTAAGTAGTGTAAAGGCTTTGTTGTGAACTCTAGTCTGTACTCGACATGTAGAGTATGGTGGTACCGACAGTACCGAACAAAACTAGAGCGTTTCACTCTATGTGAGCGATTCACATCATGTGGGTAAAGTGTACAAACTTTGCAGAGTCTAAACTAATCGATTAACCGTGCTTACGGTCATGAGCGACGTGTGAATGTGTATTGAGTATGGACATGCATTTTTCCTCCTAAATGCTGAAATTTCCCTTCAAATATTATTGAGATTTGAGAATGAACTCCTCTCTGCCATGGAAGGCAATGGGATGTACATTTATACATGACTAATGATTACTTTGATGTCCATACGCAAAGAATTTGCTTGCTGAAAAAGTAAAACTGATTTTGATGATGTTTATGTAAATAAAACTTGCTTTATGCAAAAATGAGCATAATATGCCTACCTTGATTATATACCGTACATGTAGTGTTAGGCTTGCCTTGGTGCTTGTCAGTACATTAACTCATTTAATGTATTGATTTTTGCCACTGGAATATCCACTTTGCTTGCAGGTGTAGACTTAGTCTATTGAGTGATGCGGGTAATCGATTGTTTCTTTTAGGATGCAAACTTAACGGGGTAAACCCCTAGTCAGTGTGCTTGTGGAATGGGTAGTAAACCACTGCTGTTCGTGTTAGTGATATGCCCTAGACGTAACATGGAGATGTTGGATATCATGGTCAATGTTTATGTATATATATGAATAAAGTGTTATTCAGTTCCATGAAATAGACATCTTGTATTGATCAATAAGTATGTGATTTATTTATGAGACTCAATATGTATGAATCTATTTCTAAATGATCCCTGATCATATATCATATTATTGGAACTAATATGATTGTAAGATCAACATGTTTATTGATTGATGATCATGTCTTGTAGATCATGGTTGTGGAGATACCAAATCGATAAATGTGAACATATGTGTTAGAGAACACATTGTTGGATAGACTCACCATGAGACACTACAGGAATTAATGTGCCATTAGTTGGTCTCAGGTAGTGTTGGTACAAAATCCTTAGACCTGAGATCATCATGGATTCCAACATGTGTAGTAGCCTATTTTGGGACTACCAAACGCTATTCCGTAACTGGGTAGTTATAAAGGTAGTTTTCAGGTTTGTTATGAAACATGAAGTGGGATGTGAGTGATCAAGATGGAATTTGCCCTCCTTTGGAGAGATATCTCTGGGCCCCTCGAGGTAATGAATTATGGAAATGCATAGCCATGCTAAGTTGATTGAGGAGTTAATCAACAGACAGATAATCCAATACGGTTCGAGTGAATGGTTAAGCTATTGAAGGGATGACACACATCTTGCCTATAGCTTAACTGGTATCGTGAGGGAAAGGGATTTGTGTACACATTACAGGTTCAGAGCCGATATTATATTCTTGTATACTATGGTGTCAATATGTGCTGCTAGGCATCGCTGTTGACAGGTCGGCTGAGTTGGACTCGAGCCGACGATCGGTTAAGTTAGACTATAGCCGAGAGCGAGTGTACCTGAACCTACAGGGTCGCACGCTTAAGGGGATAAGAACAGGCATTCGAGTTGGACTCGGATACGGCTCGACCGGATAGGGATCCGATCGAATAGAGTCCTATGGGCTTACGACGTATGGGAGGCCAACTCTATGAGATTCGGATGGGATCCGATTCAAAACAGAGTCCTGATCGGCCACTAGTCCCAGTCGGCCAACTCTATATAAAGGGGTGAGGGGGGAAGAGTTGAGGTATCGCATTGAACCGAATCCGCAACAGAAGTCGCCGAGATCAATCTCGACGGAAACCCTCCCCACTTTCAAGCCAAACCCTAGCCTTGCACCACGTGCTAGCACACGGGTGTTCGGCGTTCTGTCCCCGGACGTGTGGATACCGGTAGAGGCGCTGCTATGTTGCGCGCTGTTGATCGGCTACGGATCGGCTGTGGTGGAATCGGCTGCGGTCGAGCGTATCCGAGCGAGGCGCGAGAACGCGGTCAGACGACTAGGCAAATCGGCTACATCCGCGAATCGGCTGATTGGTGAATCCCGGGTACATCCCCGGGAATCGGCATCATCGGCCGGCCACGGTTCCAGATCGGATAGCCACGATTGGTCAAGCATTTCAGCGCACACTCCAATCGGTAACGATCTATCGGCCCTTACTTGCAAGTGTTTCTGGTTTGCGCGGTTAAAAGTTTTTGTTTTCGGCTAGCGTAGCCTCCGCGTAACCCTTCAGTTCGTTGCTCTCTGATATATTTATTTGGCCGATCGGCCTATGTAATTATCTAAGTGTTGTAATTCTTTTAGTTTGTGTTCAATTTAAGTATATTCGCTATGTATATTCATGCTTGAGATGAAAGTGTGAATCTAGCACATATCCTGGGGGCTAGATTCACACGAGTATGAGTTAGGAATAATTGAGACGTTGTAGATCTTTAGCCATTTTGTCAAGTCTCTTGATTGTGTGACACATCTGGTCGCCGCCTTCGAGTGGTTCGACGGGCACAATTCAGGTTGAAGTTGACTGACAGGCTAAAGGCCCAGCAATGTCTCATTTATCCCTCTCTCGGGACTTCGGATGACTCATTTTATTTGTCTTATGAGCTGAACCGTTTCAGCTTGTATTGTAAATAGAACGAGAGGTCTGGGCGTCCCCGACATGTTGGCTTTAGGAGATTCCTAGGTGCACTTCAGCCACTATTCAAAATTGGGACTAGAAACACAATAAGGTATGATAGCATATTCTTGCACTTTTGGTTTGTTATGTGTTAGATCATCTATTAAAATTATTTCTGTGATTTTTTATTTGATTTTAGATCAGAAATTATGGCCCAATATGAGTTTGAGAGAAAGAAAGCCATTGAATACATGGCTGGAATTCAATCTAGGGTGGCTATCACTACTGACTTGAGGACTTCGAGTCTTCGAACAATCAAAAGAGAGGTTATATGGCTATCACAGCCCACTTTGTTGATGAATCTTGGAAACTTAGAAGTATTATTATTGGGTATTTTGCTTCTGACCGACAACCACTAACATGTACTTTATTTTTTGGTTAGAATTAAATCTGATTATATACATGGTTTATATGTATGTAGGTTCATCTATGTTCCTGCGCCTCACACTGTTGAAGTTGTTTATGAACATCTATATGAATCAATGCTCGAGTGGAATCTTGATGAGAAGATATCCACGGTGACGCTTGACAACTGCACTACTAATGATGCGGTAATTCCTATGCTTGTGAGAAGTATTGATAAAAGTAAGCTTTTGAATGATGGAAAATTGTTACATATGCGTTGTGCTGCCCATATCCTTAATTTAATTGTAAAGGATGGATTTGTGAAAGAGTTGAAAGATGCAATTGAGAATCTTAGAGAAAGTGTAGCTTATGGGACAGCCACCCCTAAAAGGATAGAAAAATTTGAGGAGGTAACTAAGTATGCTAAGGTTACCTTAGACAAAAAGATAGGCCTTGATTGCAAGACTAGATGGAATTTTACTTTTAAAATGCTTCGTGTTGCAGTGCCCTACAAGGCTGCTTTTATTAGAGCAAGTCGTGTAGACAAGCAATATGAGACTTTGCCAAGTGAGGAAGAATGGAAGTTTGCTGAGGATGTTGTGGAGAGGCTTAGATTGTTTAATGACATAACTGAGTTATTCTCTGGAACTGACTATGTAACTGCTAATATTTTCTTCACCAAAATTGCTGAGATTAGAAAGAAAAAGAAAATCAGGCAGTGATCTGTTTGTGGCAATCCAGTAGAAGCCATGTCTGCTAACATGGTAACCAAGTTTGATAAGTATTGGTCTGATGTTCAAGGACTAATGGGCATTGCAATTCTTCTTGATCCTCGGTTTAAAAGTCTAGGGCTGCTTATGTGTTTTGAGGGTTTACTTGGTACAACCGGGTAAGAATGTGAGGACAAGGTTAATGATGTGAAAATTTTATTGGCTCAATTGATGTGTGACTACAATGTCGAGGTGGATAAGGATACCACAGAATCGTCAACACCTTCACTTGGTAGCACAGATGACTTCTTCCTAGATTTAAGTGCCCATGCTGCAAGCAAAAGGCCAGTAGGGACTGAGCTAGATCACTATTTGGATGATGATTTGGTTGACATACACACAAAGAATTTTGATGTTTTACATTGGTGGAAGGTGGCTGGAACTCGGTTCCCTATTTTGAGGAGGATAACACAAGATATATATGCAATTCCTGTTAGCACAGTTGCTTCTGAATCAGCTTTTAGCACTAGTGGGAGAGTCCTTAGTAAGCATCATAGTCGACTCACTGCAAAGATATTGGAAGCTCTTATGTGCTCACAGGATTGGCTTCGAAACAAGGACAAAGATATATATAATTTACACTTATGCAATTCATTCATTACCTTGAGACTAAAAACTAATTCTTTATTCTTTTATAATTCTTTGTTTTGTAGTCGATGACAAGAATAAACAACAACCTTCTTTTTGTCTTGTCTTCAAGACATACTTATTCATTCCTTCTGATTCCTTCCCTCTTGTACATTGGTTTTTTTATCACTTGTGCCACTCTTATGTATAATAGCAAAAAAATATTTACTTTTTACCTTGTATTCTTTTCTGTTACATAACTAATTTTGTTTATACTATGCATACTATTGTAGGAAATTGCTATTTGAAAATTGAGACTGGAGGATGGGATGTATTTTGCTTTCAAAAAATGAATTGATGTTGTAAGACCGAGGAGGCTGTTAGGAGGCTAAGAAATATTTGTCTGTTAATGATTTTGTATGTGTCACTGTGTGAACACTTGTAATGTGGTTGTTGCAGACTATTTAGGCTCTAATATTGTGTACTGATTGATGGCTAAAATTGCTTAAGTTTCTGTACTGAGTAGCTGAGCTATATGTGCTTGCTGAAATTGGTTATATGCGGTTGATGCCTAGATGAGGCTTGCTACAACTTTTGGTATATGCACAATTTTCAATTTTTTGGTACTACACTACTGCTAGCTGTTGATACTTAACTGACCATGCTTCCTGCTTACAAAAAAAGATGCTTAGCTGACCTTGGTTAATTGACCTTGCTTAGCTGATGCTTAACTGACCTTGCTTCCTGCTGATGTTTATCTGCATGCTTAGCTTTAACTTTCTTATCTAGAAAAAAGGTTAGGTTCAGAACATGCGCTCATAACCAGTTGATGAGTTTTGTGTAAACACATGCTTTGTGCATGGATGTTAACCACCGGTGGCTAACCCTACAACCCATAGGCCACTGCTACTAATGTTTGATGAAGAGATCCAACTTCACATGTCAGTAAGTATGGGTACCCAACGGGTACCCGTCACCCGTGCGGGTGTGGGTATGAGAAAATTTCTCATCCGTGAACGAGTGTGGGTAATAGAGCGACCGCATTTTAGTCCAATGGGTACGAATACAGGGTAGGTGAACCCGTTGGGTATATACCCATTGCCATCTATAGTTGGGAATCCCTCTCTTCACATGAAAAACCAAAAAGATAGATTAACACATAATTAATTAAATATTAGCTATAAAAAACTTAAAAATAAATTAATACAATTTTTTGAAACAACTTTTCTATATAAATATTTTGTAAAAAATATATTATTTACCCGTTTGAAAAGAATACCTAAAACTAGGGATGAAAGCGGGGACGGAAAAATCCTGTATCGACCGTCACCGAATACCGAAAATCCCGACCGAATACCGTATCCGCGAGAAAAACGGGAAAAAAGGGAAAGGAAAACGGGAACGAAACGGTTGGGGTGTTTTCCGACCGTATTCACGGATCCCGTATTTATCTGGAAAAATTTCCGGGAAATTTCCGTTTTGAGCTCATGTGCATAATAAAAATATGTACTCTAGTCATTAAACCTTCACTCATAAAATTTTTAAAACATTGTAACCTCATGTGTATAATAAAACCTTCACTCATGTGAGATTATGTATGGTTGTAATTGTTGCATCTAGTTCTTTGAAGTGGTTATATGTGTGTCGACGTTTCTTTTTTTTATCGATTTCTGATCATAATTGACATGCTCCTGACCGTTCCCGATGTTTCGTATTACTGAATTTGTTTTCCCATCCGTCTTTTCTATTTTCATTTCCGTTCTCACTAAAATATACGGATCTTTTCTCGATCGTTTCCAACCGTTCTCATAGCTGCCATGAAAAAGATAGTTGGGAACTAGGACGACACAGCCTTAGTAAAGTTGTGAAGATATTTTTACGGTGTTACAGCAAATCGGGCCCACCATTTGGCTGCTGCAACTGCTGTGGTACCAAACAACGTTGGATTCCCCATCCATCCTAAATTCCCAACCCCATCCATAGTAATAACTCCTACTCCCTGCCAGCTGATGCGTGTCCCCACCAGCCTACCCACGGACAAGCAGGCCCCACACGCCAGCGAGACAGCCCTGCTCCTCCCGACGACTTGGGCCCATCCGCCAGCGAGTAAAGCGGGACCCACCCAACAAAAGCCGCTTAAACCCATACCCCTACCCCTACAAGCAACGCAGCGAGACGTCCCCCGTCGTCCGTAAATCTCATCTCCCGGTAATAACTCGTGCGGGGCCCACATGTCGGCGGTTGGGTATCCGGATCCGTCGCTGTACATAAGCCATTTCAAACTCCTCACCTCACCTCGTCTTCTCCACCGCCGCCGCCTCCTCCGCCATTGTTTGCTTCCTCATCGAGCTTGCGACCTCGCCAATGGCGTCCTCACCTCCCGCTCCGCCGCCGCCCGACCCTCCTCGGCGGCGCAGCAGCCGCCTGCAGAGACGGCGTGGGCACGCGCGCTCCGCAAGCTGCTGCCGGCGGGGGCGCCGCTCCCGGACGAGGAGCAGCTGGACTACTCCTTCTCCGTCGACGTGGCTGACTCCGCCGCGGAACGGCCGCTGCCACGGTCCTCCGCGGACGGCCCGCCGCTGCTCCCCCTCGCGCGGCACCGCCGCCGCATCTCCCGCCTCCTCCGCCCGTCGTCGCCTCGTCGCCGTCATCCTCCACCTCCTCCTTCTCCTCCTCAGTGCGAGCCCTCGCCGCCTTCGTCCTCCCCGGACGCCACGTCCCCAGCGTCCTCCCCTCCGCGTTGCTCCTCCTCGTTATCCCCTCCTCCTCCTCCGCCGCCGCCGGAGGCATTGAACCACGGAAGCAAGCGGCGGGGGCGTGCGCGAGGTGCGGGAAGGGGGAATCGGGGTGGGGATACTAGGGGAGCGGGAGGAGTGCCTGGTCTGCGGGGCGCGGTACTGCGCCGGGTGCGTGCTCCGGGCGATGGGGTCCATGCCGGAGGGCCGCAAGTGCGTCGGCTGCATCGGGCGGCCAGTGGCGGACGCGCGGCGGCGGGCGCGGCTGGGGAAGGGGTCGCGGCTGCTGGCGCGGCTGCTCGCGCCGGCGGAGGTGCGGCAAGTGATGCGCGCCGAGCGCGGGTGCGCGGCGAACCAGGTGCGGCCGGGCGAGATCCTCGTCAACGGCCGCGGCCTCTCGCAGGGCGAGCTTGATCTGCTGCTCGGTTGCGCCGTGCCGCCGGAGCGGCTCGCCGCCGGGAGCTACTGGTATGACAAGGACTCTGGGCTCTGGGGCAAGGTAACATCAATGGCATTCTAGTCTTCATCACTCTTCTGCTACTGCTTGCATTTCCAATTCTTATATAATCTAGTAGTGTAACTACATGGATTTTTAGGGGAAAAGCTAAAGCGTAGGGATATGGTGTGAATAGAAAAAAGGATGTTTGTTTTTGTTTTCTTTTAGAAAAGTCTCCTGTATATGGTTTTGTTTTTGTTCATAATCAGACAGCTTTTGGAGGTTTGTTAGCTTGCTGTATCATGTTGGCCTTCTTCTTCTGTCACATTTGAGTAAGTCAAACAACAAGATTTAACAATAACATTTTTGTAATATGGACTCACAACTATAATAGTAACGAACACCAAGCATTACCACAGAATCTCTAACTATTATTCTAGTTCAGAAACTCAACCACTCATTTTTCTGAAGTAGGAAAGATATGATGCACATTTAGTTATTCTTTTATGAGACGGAGTGTTCTACATCTTCAAGTGTTTCTATGAATGGATAAGGCAAATAATCAACATTTGCTCCTAAGAGCAATATTGTTTCACTAGCATATGGTGTTGTCCTTCGTTTCCCGATGAATTGTTTACTTGTCCTGTAACTTCCTCATGTTGAACTCTGCAACATCTGGTTATATATTTAACGGAACATCTGGTGTCAGGAAGGCGAGAGGCCAGATAGGATTGTTAGTTCAAAGCTGAGCATTAGTGGGAAACTGCAAACAGATGCTAGCAATGGCACTACACAGGTGTTCATAAATGGGCGGGAGATCACAAAGACCGAACTCAGGATGCTTAAGGTAATATTTGGGTAGAGTCAAGCCCATGTGCTCTCTGACATTCTACATGGTAGCTTTTATGAGAACATAGAGGTCTCTCACTCTTTTGTTTAAAGCTCCAACTTGTCTTGCTTTGTGCACTGACATATTAGTTTTTGCATATGTAGCAGTTTAGCACTAGGCGAAAAAAATATGCTACACGTACAGATAAATATGGTCTTCTTTTGCATCACCCACTTTGTCTTATTGTTTTTTCCAAACAAATCCTACAAGTTCCCTCACCATGGGTCTAAAGATTGTGATATCTCGTAGGAACTATCCTCTCTCTTTCTCTCACCAACTTCAATCATATCATCTGTCGATCTAGCTCTGCACTATTTGTAGGTTAAATACCTAAATTTCTGACATGTATCTGTTATCTCTATTAGGCTGGTTGACTTATGGTATTGTCGGAGCATTAGATCAACAAATCTTTTGAGTCAAAATAACATGTACTTTGAACATAACAGCCTATAGCAACATTTATGTAACATCAAGACATGTTACTTTGCCTGAGTTTACGAATAGCCATGAAATTTATATATGAAGAAATTATTTCTAGCCGATCGTCATTTGTTTTGTTCTGCAAGTATATCCTAGATTGTATCTTTCATGGTGCTCACTGTAATAATTTGAAATCAACTTGTGCAAAGGTGCAATCACATGCTTACATTACTTGAAAGGTAAAGATGTGTACTTAAACTTTAGCTAGTGAGTACTTAGTGCCAATGTGTCCATGCACATCAATAGCTTGACTTTCCTTTCTTGTTAGAAGCAGATGGTTATTGTGCACACTCTCACAACCAGAAGTTTATAGGCAGGAAAAACAAAACCTGATATGTTCTAAATGCTACTGTGCAAAATGAATTATAGTTATCTCAGATTCTCAGTTTTATTTTTCTTCAAGATAACTAGAAAAGCCCTACAAAAATGTTTCTTGGCTGATTGATTAAGTGTTTTTTGTTTTTCCTTGGTAAGTTTTGTGCCTATGCATTTGGGTCATCCCAGGGTTTCCCCCCGAGAGCTTGATACAGGAGCCTGATAACACATTGCTCTTGTTTGATATATTAAAATATTTTCTATTGTTGCCATGGTGGGTGATTAATGCCACTTATATGTGGCATTTGGGATAAGGATTGCGGATGCAAAATAACGTGCAGCTTTCTATTTGATTACATTTCCAATTTAAATAGTACTGCATACAAACCCATCTATTTCAGTGTTATGTTCTACAGTTCTACTGGGCAGAGTTTTAAAGTTTGATCTCACATTAGTATGTACGCTTGATGGATTAGTCCTTTTCCTGCTGTTGATTCTAAAAGGGGAACTTAACTTTTTAGGGGATCATTCATCACCTCTTCAAGATCTTGATCAGAGTTTTTACTGGCTTTTCCTTCAGTTGGCCAATGTACAGTGCCCACGAAATACTCATTTCTGGTTGTATGATGATGGCTCATACGAGGAGGAGGGCCAGAACATAATAAAAGGAAATATTTGGCAAAAGGTATATCTGTTTTCTGAAAAAATTTCTGCTTGGATATATGTATGGAAATCAGCTGAATAATATGTTGCATTTACTTTGGTCAGCCAGGCATCAACCCGTCTCATTGCTACCCTTTTCTCACTGCCAATCCCCCGTGGTTTGAAAGAAGATACATCTTTGTACTCAAGTAGGTTTGTTCCAGAATACCTGGAGCAGAAACAAGTTCAGAAACTTTTATTGGTTGGAATAGAAGGCTCTGGATCCAGCACAATCTTTAAGCAGGTTTTTGTTTTTACTTGTTTATATTTACCATATCTATTGCCAATTGTATTAGTTTTGCCATATTATTGCTCATAGAACATAGTTTAGAATGAAACTTTCATTAGGATTGTTATTCAAAAAGCAGCAAGATGGGATGATGATAATGTCTATTCCCTTGCTAATGTGCAAATCTGAGAACTTTGGTTCTCAAGTACATTATATTATTGGTAGTTTGCGATTTTACATATGCTCAGAAGTATGAATCCTTAAGTTTAAGGGACTTTTAGTTGTAATAAACCATGGTTCATTTAGGTTTGACTTTTGAGTACTGAGACCATCATCTAGCGGATCGTTTGAATTTTAAAATTACTTGTAAGCTCCCCGACAAGCATATCTCTAAATTTCTCAATGGATAATGGTCAAGTTCTACATCTAACCAGCGTATTTGCAGTAAATATAGTCTATCTTGTCTTCATGAAGAATGGGCCAATCCTATTTATGTGGCTTTGTGTACGTACTTCGTTTTGTAGGC
The DNA here is from genome assembly GCA_019925245.2 of Oryza australiensis. NCBI lineage: Eukaryota > Viridiplantae > Streptophyta > Magnoliopsida > Poales > Poaceae > Oryza > Oryza australiensis. The sequence goes on from JAIFGZ020000484.1 coordinate 372,695, forward strand.
CAAGTTCTTGTATGGAACTGAATTCTCTTCTGAAGAAATACTTAATTTGAAGCTCATGATACAAAGCAATGTTTACAAATATCTCAGCACATTGCTTGAATGGCGGGAATGCTTCGAGGATGAGGCTTTGGAGGAAGAGAAAGAGCTTGGCGTTAGTAATCACAAGGGCGATGGTAAATATGGCTCAGTTTTCTTGTAAATTCATTTTGCCACATGTTCATTTTTTAGTTTCGTGATAAATATCACATGCATAAAATTTCTTCATCACTTAATAGATTCTAGACATCAGAAAGAAATGAACCTGGTATAATGGAAAATATGTACCAACTTTTCATGGAATATACCATGAACTCATGAAGTGCCATTTTCTTTTACTTTTGTGTTTTTATCACAAAGGGTATTCTTTAGATTTTTCTATTAAAAACACGATTTACACATTGTTATTAGCTTTTCAGGCATATTTGCTGATAAACTGCAGCAAATTCTTTGTTACTTATTGATTGTGTAATGCTCTGATAGATATATTGACCACTGGGCTGAATTGTCTAGACATATCAATTTCTACAAACTGATGCTGGACTGGACTAGAGATTTTGAGGCCATGAAAACTTGCTCTCTCTTTTTTCTTTTGATGAAACAGTAGTGCCAAGTTGGTCCTACTGGTCATTTATTACTTAGTAAAATAAAAGGAGTCACAACATTATGTTCTCCTGTTCCTGCTCTCCGCCAATCATTATTGAAATTCAGGAAATGTTTCTGAATGTGAACTTTAACAGGGGAACTGAAGGTAGTGCAGAGCAAGTCATCTTTGTATTCACTAAATCAAAGACTGATGCACTTTGCTAATTGGTTGCTGGAGATAGTTGCCCTGGGTAACCTTGATGCCTTTTTTCCTGCTGCAACTCGCGAGTATGCACCTATTGTTGAAGAGGTTTGGAAAGATCCAGCTATTCAAGCCACGTATAAAAGGAAAAATGAGTTGCACTTTCTTCCTGATGTCGCCAGTTATTTTCTTGATAGGGTAAGATTGATATTATGATATGCTACTATTGTGCACTTTTTCAGTGCTCAACTTTTTATAACTGACCTTGTTCATATCAACAGTTTGTTACTATCTTCTTTGTGTGAATTTACATTTCTGTCTCTTTAACATATGACATTCTTCATTGCGTAAGCACTCAACTACTCGTCACTATCACACATAGCTGTGCTCCTAACACAAGAGCCAGATTTGTTTTAGTTTTCTAACTAAACTATAGCCCTGATTTTCTATTTCTTCACTGACCACCTAACGATTCATGTTGTTTAAACTGTGTTGTTGACCTGAGTAACGATAGGGTATTTTCTGCCGAATTATTCCATAATTCCTGATAAAACATTACCTTTTTTAATTAGCTACAATCTAGCCGCTCTCTAAAATATATAAATTACATGTTGGCTTAATGTATTCAAGGAAAAACAGAAGATATCTAGCGTTCCTCCACCTTATGATGTGCATACAGATTATGAGTATATGGATGTTTCTTGATTGTAAATGGTGTCTTAACTATTACAGATCATCTCATTTTGGTCTTGCTAGATGAGCTTGAATGGAGTTCTTTCTGCTTTTGAGCTTCTCGTTAGTTATTAGAGAGCAATTGCTTAAGTTGAATCCAGCCTTGTATTAAGAAATGCTTTGGTCCTATAATAAACATGCACAATTTTCTTTGTTGCTTCTGTAATTGGCTCTAACCAACGCTCCTGTCACAACTCACAATTCAATAGTATTTCTTAATTCCAAATTTACTTATGCAGGAGATTGTGGTCAACTGCCCTGACTGGATTTTTTGAATATGTTTGCAGGTGGTTGAAATATCCAGCAACGAATATGAACCAACCGAGACAGATATCTTGTATGCGGAGGGTGTAAACCAATGGAATGGACTCTCTACACTTGAATTCTCGCTTGATGACCGAGGTCCCCTCTCTGACTTGTACGCTGACAAATCTGGCAATCCAGCCATACAAACAAAGTAAGATTTTTCAGACTATCTGATCGATTGATCATTGCATAACAACTCCAGCAAATTTGAATGATGGATCATGGATGTGAATCGCATTTTCGTTACATCTCTGCAGGTATCAACTAATCCGCATGAACTCCAAGGGGCTAACTGGAGGCTTCAAGTGCCTTGGGATGCTGGAGGACATCCGTGCCATCATCTTCTGCATCTCGCTTGCAGACTATGACCAAACATGGGTGCAGAGCTCAGGGGAACCCTGCAACAAGATGATCACCAGCCGGGATTTGTTTGAGGATGTGATCAGGCACCCTTCCTTCGAAAAAACCCCCTGTATTCTCCTCCTGAACAAGTATGACGTCTTTGAGGAGAAGATCAGCAGGGTGCCACTGACGATGTGCGACTGGTTTGCCGACTTCAGCCCCGTCAGGCCGCACCACACCAGCCAGACATCGTTGGCCAGCCACGCATACTACTACGTCGCCGTGAAGTTCAAGGACCTCTACTCCTCCGTCACTGATGGCCGGAAGCTGTTTGTGTTCCAGACGAAGGCGCTGGAGCGGCGAACCGTCGATAACGCCTTCAGGTACATTCGGGAGGTGCTGAGGTGGGACGATGTGAAGAACAGCGACGCCGGCTATGGCAGCGCCGATGAGTCCTCGTACAGTGTGGACATGACGACCTCTTCATCCTAATCGCTGTTTATCAGTTACCATCTGGTGAGATGTTTTGCTGTGGTTAGAAGGTATTGGAGGTATTTATACCTCTTTACTTGATTACTTCTAGTATCTGCAATCACCATAAAACATCTCTGCATCAATAGTAGTTGCTGCGTTAGGGGCTAGGGTCTTTTCATGTTTGCCTTGTAGTATATATGATTTCTTAAAATATTTGCACCCTTTTGTTGAACTTGCTGTAGTTTTCTGTTTAATTAGTAGCCTTATTCTTCCTGTAAGTAAATAGAGGAGTAATCTCCTGCGTATAACTACACCGTTTCTATCTGTTAGCCTTGTCTTCCCTATAAATGGAGGATGAATTTTAATTTGCATTCTATATTTCTATCTCGTTTGTGTTTGTGTTTGTGCTTATTCTTGATGTAAAGTCACCAATGTGAAAAAGGGTAGTGTTTTACTTAATTTGTCTGAAACGCAAGTCTCGCTGATTTCACATATTGTTCACTTCAGAGATTTTTTTCCCCATGATATGCTTAGGACATAATACAAGCAGTTGCAAAGTACACCCTTACTCATTTATAAATTGATGAAAGCCACACATATATCAGATAAATCTGTGCACCTGACAAAGTCATTGTTGGAGCGAACCCGTACGTACAAACATATACATTTATCATGTTAATGTTGCCTGTTCAGATGAAATAATTGTGATGTTTTGCCCCTTTTTTTTGTGAGAGGAAAATGAATGAATACAACTACTGTACTCTCTAATTTGAAAGTTGGGAAAAGAAAAAGGACAGCGCCTTCTATCTTACGTCCATGACATAGGTGCTGCTGTTATGTTATTTTAGAGTATTAAATATAGACTATTTATAAAATTTATTTATAATCGAAGGATAATTCACGAGATGAATTTAATGAGACATGTTTATTAATTATGGATTAATTAGGCTTAATAGATTCATCTCGCAAGTTATTTCTTTGATTATGTTATTATTTTTTAAAATTGATGTTCAAATATTCACTGTGACATAAACTTTGATGTGACATGGACTTGCATATTTTAATGTGACAAGATTACTCATCCAAACATCACCATAGTTACTGATATATAACTATTACTTGCACAAGTTCAATTAATAAAGTGCCAGTCAGTCGCGTGGGTTGACCCTGTCCTCCTCCCACGCGCGAAGCCACGTCGCCGCATCGCCGGCGGCGAGCGTGCGCGCCGCGGCGTACACATCGTCGCTGTCACGATGGTGACGCCAATAGCGGCGCTGCTCGACCACGTGAGCGATGTGACAGCCGACCACGACGGCGCCGAGAAAGACGGCCATGCCGCTGAACGCGTCGGCGACGCGCACCAGATTGAGCTCCGCCGCGGTGTGCCTGATGGCCGGCGCATCCGCCGGCGGGAGGGGCACGGCCACCTCCTCCGTCATCGCCACCAGCAAGTCCGTCACCGTGATCCCACCGGTGACGGTCACGAGAACCCGTCGCACGGCGGCGCGGGCAGCCACTCCAGCGACCCTGCCCACCACAGCTTGCATCTACGTATGTATATGCAAAGCTTGAGTACAAGATGGAGTCGTATGTGACCTTGGGGGTGACCGTATGTTGCTGACTTAAAACTTGGCCACCACTATTGATCTTGTAATTTGTAAACATGGAAATATTACATAATGGTAATATATTTGTTCCTAATTTGCGTGACATTATATTGTTGTGCAAGTCACATAGGATTGTGCAAATATGCATGAAGTACTAATGGACATGCATGGTCCATAATAAGATGGTATTTACTAATTAATGACAAGCCTATTCTTGCTCTTTATTTCCTTTTCGCGCTGATAAATCATGTTCTCTTGAACTTTGAACTGTAAGAGACCATGCATTATGTGGGTTCGTTAGGGCATGTACAACAACAATTAATACAAACTCTTAAAGTCATTAATAAGTTTATTGACATGGAAGAGGGAGAGGGAAGTAGATAGAAACATCAATTTTAAAGCTTAAAATTGGCTCTTACCGTTTATAAAAAGAAAACTTTACTACATGAGAAAGATGAAAAATGAAATAAAGGTAATAAGAAAAATATTTCAATACATTAATTTATAAAGTTTTTGGTGTCTCAACTATTATAAAAGGTCTGGTGGCACCTTTTTTGTCACGCCGCCAATCACGATCGAAACACCTAATGCTTTTTACGGTGATACGAAGTCGTCAACTACCTCAACCTGAACAAATTCAAATCAATATGGGTTTTGTTAATCAAAACCGACTAGCAGAGCCGATTTAGACAAAAATAGAGATAAATGCCTTATAAGAGAATTCACATGGAATGAAAGGTTTTTGAAACAGACCTACAAAGAGGATTTACACTCGCAGTGAAGGCGAACTACGTCGCAAATCAACAAATATGAATGTAACTAGGCTAGAACTAGAGAAAAAGTAGATGCGATATTAAAAATACGATTCAATTGGCTAATTGTGTTGAATGTAGATTGTGTGCTCAATTAAACCGGCCATGGCCCTTATAAAGGGCTTGATCCTGTCTTCGACAGGGCCTTTCTCCACCTTTTACTCGGGGTAGAGGCCAATTAAAACTCAAAAAGTCTTAGCCCAAGTAAGAAAACCCAAGACCTGACAAAATTGAACTCGGAGTCGACTCAACCGGTCTGATCGCTACATGCCATCGGTCGGATCGGCCACATGCTGTCAGATCGGTCCTATGTAAAAAACCCGGTCTTCACCAAATTTATCCATATTTTCAATTTTGTGTCTAGATGCCAAATTTGAGTGTTACCAAGGTCATTAAATAATAGACTAACAGCCTAAAGATGTACCTTTGAACGTGCATGCCTTTTAGGCTATGTTAGGTAGTAGCAGTTGGGAACATTGCCTCTCCGTAGGACAAAATGCTAGCTCACTAGTATATAATTAATTAAGTAATAGCTTAAAAATTAAAAAATGAATTAATATAATTTTTTACATCAACTTTTCTACATAGAAGTTTTGAAAGAACAATGCTAAACAGATAGTAGTTCGAAAAAAGTGTTGACGAAAAATGAAAGAGTAGAAGTTGTTAAAGGGGAGTTATGAAACCAGTCTTGGGATGTTTGGTTGATATCTAACGTTGCCATAAACTTAGTTTATGGTTAGTTGTGGCATGGTGGTACAAGTGTGGCTTGGAATACATGGCGGTTGTGAATCGATGCAATTGATTAGCGTCGACCGATCTCATATTCTCATCTAGCTATACATGTGGATCGCTCTGTTTGGTTTTAACTCTATATCAATTTCTTAGAGGATATTTGGTCAACTGATCTATTCGTCTCATATTTCCATGATGCTACTCAATTACATATTTGGTCAACCCGGGTGTGTTATATACTCATATTTCCTAACTTCTATTCTCTTTTACTCGTATATTTTTTAAACGGTTAAATAATACGTATTTCTGCAAAAATTTTCTAAAAAACTATTTCTTTACAAGCGAGCGGATCGACTTCGATGTGGCGGATCTCAATCTGCCCTACAACGCCGTGTTTGGGAGGTTGGCGTTGGTGAAGTTCATGGCGGCTACACATTACGCCTACCGCCAGCTCAAGATGCCGGGCCCCGGAGGCCCCATCACTGTCCACGCTGACGTCAAAACCGCGCTGGACTGCGCGGAGGCGCGCGTGGACGACATTGCAGCGGCTGACCGCGTCGAACCCGAGGACCCCCAGGGGAAGTCGTCGGGTTCCCGGGTCCCGAAGCAACGCATCACCTCTGCTGACGAGGTGGTGATTAAGTCCATCCGTTTGGGCGACGACCCATCCAAGACCGCCAACATTGGTGGCGGCTTGGACCCCAAATAGGAAGACGCGCTCGTATCCTTCCTGCGGGCGAATACCGACGTGTTTGCTTGGAAGCCGTCGGATATGCCCGGGGTCCCCAGGAAGGTGATCGAGCACCGACTCGCAGTACGGCCGGACGCACGCCCGGTCCGGCAAAAGGTGAGGCGACAGGCCCCGGAGCGGCAGGCGTTCATCCGCGAAGAGGTGGCATGGCTTCAAGAGGCCGGCTTCATCCGGGAGGTGCTACACCCGGAGTGGTTGGCGAACCCGGTGGTCGTCCCGAAGGCCAACCACAAGCTGCGCATGTGAATCGACTACACCGACCTCAACAAGGCATGTCCCAAAGACCCCTATCCTCTATCCCGAATAGACCAGATAGTCGACTCCACTGCGGGGTGCGACCTTTTATGCTTCCTAGATGCGTACTCTGGCTATCATCAATTTCGCATGGCTGTAGAGGATGAGGAGAAAACTTCATTTATCACTCCTGTGGGTACTTTTTGCTACATGTCTATGCCCTTTGGTTTAAAAAATGCCATGTCCACCTTTCAACGTGGTATCCGCATCATGTTAAAGGACCAAATAGGGCGCAACGTTGAGGCATATGTCAATGATCTCGTAATCAAATCTCGGGACCAAAGAACTTTGCTCCTGGATTTGGCCAAGACATTCAATAACCTCCGGTCCTCCCGCATGAAACTGAACCCAGAAAAATGCGTGTTTGGGGTACTGGCAGACAAGCTATTAGGATTCTTGGTCTCTGCCCGAGGCATCGAGGCCAATCCCACTAAAATAAAGGCAATAGAGGAGATGCGCCCCCTAGAAAGCTCAAGGACGTGCAGAGGCTCACGGGTTGTGTAGCTGCCCTGAGTCGCTTCATATCCAGGTTAGGAGAGCAGGCGCTTTGTTAATTCAAGTTGTTAAAACGAACCGGCCCCTTCACTTGGACGGACGAGGCGGAGAAAGCCTTGGGCGAGCTCAAGCGCTACCTCTCCTCGCCGCCCGTACTGGTGGCTCCTCGGGAAGGGGAGCCCCTCCTTTTATATTTGGCGGCGACCCCCCAAGTGATTAGTGCGGCCTTGGTTGTGGAGCGCGACGACGAGCTAGTCTCTCAGTCGCCCCTAGCCCTGTCAAAACCGGAGGCGGAGACCTCGGAACGGAGTTGGCCGAGGAAGCGCCGAACCCGGAGGTGGCCCTTGGCCCCTCGGGCCTGTGGAGCCGCCGGCCCCTAGTCCGGAGAACCGAAGCCCCCTCCACCCAGAGTGGCCTTGACGGCCCTGGTGGAGGCGACGGCTCGGAAGACCCGGACACCGAGATGACCCGCCCCGAAGCACCTGTGGCAGGAAGCCCCGGAACGGAGTTGGCCGAGGAAGCGCCCGAACCCGGAGGTGGCCCTTGGCCCCCCGAGCCTCAGGGAGCCGCCCGGCCCCCTAGTCCGGGAGCGCCCGAAGCCCCCTCCACCCAGAGTGGCCTTGAGGGCCCCGGAGGAGGCGATGGCTCGGAGGCCCCGGACACCGAGGTAACCCGCCCAGGTGTACCCGAACCAGCCGCCCCTAGCAAGGTAGCCAAGGCCCGCACCAAGGTGCAGCGGCCGGTCTACTTCGTCAGCGAGGCGCTACGGGACGCGAAGACACGTTACCCGCAGGCCCAGAAAATGCTATACGCTCTACTTATGGCCTCCAGGAAGTTGCGTCATTATTTCCAGGCGCACTGGGTAACGTGGTCACGTCCTACCCTCTCGGACAAATCCTGCATAACCGAGAGGGCATGGGACGGGTAGTCAAATGGGCCATTGAGTTGTCGGAATTCGACCTACACTTCGAAGCCCGGCATGCAATCAAGAGCCAAGCTTTGGCTGATTTCATGGCGGAATGGACACCAACGGCCGGAAGCGATCCACCCCCGGCGGAACCCGAGAGTGCGAAGGATCGCGGCCAAGGAACCGCGCACTGGGTGATGAACTTTGACGGTTCACTCACCTTGCACGGAGCCGGAGCAGGCGTGGTGCTAACTTCCCCAACAGGCGACGTGCTTCGGTACATCGTCCGGATCGATTTTCGAGCAACCAACAACATGGCCGAATATGAGGGGCTCCTGGCGGGGTTACGAGCAGCAGCAGGCGTGGGCATCCGCCGTCTGCTGGTCCTTGGGGATTCCCAACTGGTGGTAAACCAGGTCTCCAAGGAATACCAATGCACCGACCCCCAAATGGAGGCCTATGTCAAGGAAGTACGGCGTATGGAGCGCCATTTCGATGGCCTCGAGCTACGCCACATTCCCAGAAGAGACAACTCCCTGGCGGACGAGCTATCAAGAATCGCGTCCGCGCGAGCCCCAGCCCCGCCAGGTGCCTTTGAGGAAAGTCTCACAGAGCCGTCGGCGCGACCCGAACCGCCCCAGAGGCAGGAATCGGCCGGTCCCAACGCCCCGAACCCGGCGAGCCAGCCACAGCCTGGCCCCGCTGGGACCGACATCACGCACCAGGTGGCTAGGATTTCGGAAATCCGGGCGTACCTAGAAGACGCGTCATTGCCCGAGCAACGTGAGGAAGGCGAACACATCGCCCGGACCTCCAAGAGGTACGCGTTGGTAGAAGGGACACTCTACCGACGTGGTGCCAACGGAGTGCTCATGAAATGCATTGCTCGGGAATAGGGTCTCGAACTCCTTGCCGAGATCCATGAAGGTGAATGCGGCGCACATTCAGCCTCCTGAACCTTGGTGGGAAAAGCATTCCGCCTGGGATTCTATTGGCCCACCGCGCTGGAGGATGCAACAGACCTCGTGCGGTGGTGCCGAGCATGTCAATTGCACGCCAAGCAGACGCACCTACCGGCCCAGGCACTTCAAACCATCCCGCTCTCATGGCCATTTGTGGTATGGGGGCTGGACATCCTGGGCCTGTTCAAGCAGGCGCGAGGCGGGTGCAAGTTCCTGTATGTCGCCATCGACAAGTTCACCAAGTGGCCAGAGGCCTATCCAGTCAGCGTCATCGACAAACATTCAGCTGTGCGGTTCATGAGAGGCATCACGGCAAGGTTTGGGGTCCTCAACAGGCTCATCACCGACAATGGCACCCAGTTCACGAGTGAGCTGTTCGGCGAGTATTGCGACGACATGGGCATCAAGCTCTGTTTCGCCTCGCCCGCCCACCCCCAAAGCAACGGTCAGGCCGAGCGTGCAAACGCAGAAATATTAAAAGGCCTCAAGACCAAGACCTACAACGTGCTCAAAAAACATGGGGACTCGTGGACTGACGAGCTGCCCGCGGTCCTTTGGGCCAATCGGACAACCCCGAGCCGCGCCACCGGGGAAACACCTTTCTTCTTGGTGTATGGAGCCGAGGCGGTCTTGCCCTCCGAGCTCACCCTGGGATCGCCCTGAGCCACATTATACACCGAAGCGGATCAAGAGCAAAGGCGTCGAGACGACCTGGATTACCTGGAGGAGAGGCGGCGTCGGGCAGCGCTTCACGCGACCCGCTACCAACAGAGCCTCCGCCGCTACCATCAAAGCAAAGTCAGCCCCCGAGCACTGCAAATCAATGATCTGGTCTTGCGCCGTGTGCAAACGCACGCATGGCTAAGCAAGTTGTCCCCGATGTGGGAGGGGCCATACAAGGTTATCGGCACCCCGCATCCGGGAGTAGTCCGCCTAGCCACAGAGGACGACACTCCATTGCCAAACCCGTGGAATATTTCCCACTTGCGCAGGTTCTACCCATAAGCCGCATGGTGTGCTGAGACATGCATAGAAGTTCATCCACTGCCCTCTGTGGCATGAGCAATACGTTTGTTATTACATTTCTATGTTTCCCTTGCAAATACCATTGCAGTGTGTTTTCCCCATGTGCTCGAGCATGTGCTCTGGATGCGGCTTTCCAATAAGTTCCTCGGCCTTGCCCGCCTTAGCCTGAGAGCCCTAAGGGTGTCGAGGGTACAGCGATGCTGCATACTACCACGCCTGGGGGCAGTCAACGCCTGGGGGTTCGGGTGCGAACAACACACGCCTGTCCCGGCCCCCCGTTGTCGCTGCCCTCGCTGGCCTTTTTATGCCTTCGCTCCTACCCGGAACCCTGACAAAGGCACCAGCCAACGGCCAGTGCATGCTGCCCGAACTTGGAACAGCCCCCCAGCGGCATGGGACAAATCACGGGGGAGAACAACACTATCTCATTATCATAGTGACTAAGTCTTAAGCTACCAATTGCAGGGAAGCTAACATACAGGGGCTCGGGCCAACCAACCGCCACTACGTGCGCGCTAAGTTGGCCGGGGGCTCCCAACATGCACATACGTGAAGCATCAAAAGTAGCCACGATGAGCTGTTGCAGCGCAAGTAAAGATAAGTTTGCTAACTTTATAAACAATGCATAAATATCTTTTTACATAAGTACAGATACAAGCCGAAGCAAGAGGGCCCTAAGTGGCCGGTGGGTCGCTGGGAGCATCCGCCAGGGAGTCTGCATCCGGCGAGTCCTCGCGGAGGGCGAGCTGGAAGGCCGCCGGGGTGCCGTTGAAGCCCATCATGATGGAGTCGATGGCGTCTTGGACGCGGCGGCGGGCGGCCTCCTCGGTGCCTTCGGGGAAGTCCTCGGTGGGGATATAGGGGTCGAAGTTGGGGTCGCGGGCTTGGTAGCTCGCCAGGATGAGTGACGCGACCTTGCGGGATAAGTCATATGATGACTCCTTCGCCACGTCGTCGACCTCCTCCGGCACCCTCTGTATCCCCGCGGCCAGATCGTCGATGTATGTGGCCAATCCCCCCAAGGTAGGAATGCTGGGGGGGGGGTACGGTTCACCCCCACCCCGCGAGCCGCCTCCCGAAGGCGCCCGACGGACGAGGCCAGGCCCTGGATTCCCAGGCGCAAGACGCGCTCCAGCTCCGCGATCCGGTGGCGCGCCTCCTCCAGTTCCGGCCCCGGCCCCCGCAGCTGCGCCTGCGCGTCCATGACCACCGCTCCCGGGTGGCGGCTCTGCTCCCATCGCTCCCGGCTCGTCTGCGCGGCGGCTTGAGGCGGCGGCGGCTGCTCGCGGTCCCACACGCCCTTCGGGCATCGGGAGGCCTCCTCCTGGGCTTCCACCACCGCCGCCTCTCGACTCCCCACGGCGACCTCGAGCTCGGCGACGGCCTTCTCCTGGGCCAGCACATTGGCCTCCCGCGCGGCTGAGTCCTCTTCGGCCTTGGCAACGGCGGCCTCCCGGTTCTCAACTGCCCGCCACGCCGCCTCAAGGGCCCTCTCCGGCTCCGCTGGGCCGGCCTCGCGGGCTGGAGGTCGGCGTCGGCGCGGCAGCGGCGGCCTCGGCGTCGCACAAGGTGCGCTCACGCTCATCGAGGCCCGGGCGTGCTCCCCGAGGTCGCGGAGGAACCGCCGGTGGTGGTGCGCACCCTCTCCCGGCGGCGGCAACACGCTCGCGGAGGTCGGCGGCGAGCCGCTCAGTAACGGTGTCTTCAAACACCTGACTGAGCTCCTCCTGGCGCCGCTCGATCTTCACCAGCTCCCGCCTGCGGATGAGGCCCTCCGCCCTCGCCGTGGCCGCCAGCTCCTGATGGCCCTCCTCGACCTCAGCCTCCCGCCGCGCCACCTCGACCTCCCCCGGCGGCCAAGGCCCGCACTTGGGCCCGAAGCCCTCCAGGAGATAGCGTTGGCCGCTCCAACGCCCGGCGACGACCTCCTCGCCCGCTCCTGCGACCGGACGAGGGCTCCGTATCCAAAGCGGCGCGAACCCGGGCCAGGGCGCCCCGGACTCGGAGTCGGAGCCGGCCGGATCGGCCGCTGCGCCGGCCGAGCCGCGAAGATCCCCGCGGCCGGCGCTGCCGCTTCTTGCCTTGGGGCTCGCGGCGGCTGTGCCGGCAGGATTAATGGCGGCCCGGCGAGGAGATGGCGCCGAGTGTGGCGCGGCGAGGGCCGCGTGGCGGCGACGATGGTTGCCGCGGAGGGGACCCCTGAGGTTGCTCTCCGCCGCCCTCCGCTGCCCCCTCTGCGCCGGCGCCGCCCACGGCTTGCCCTTCATGGGCGGCCGACGCTCCAGCCACTGGGTGGGCCCCCTCCCCGGATCTCGCCGGATCCGGGACCGAGCCCGAAGGGGGCGACCCGGACCTTGGGGGCTCGGGCGCCCCGGACCTCTCCTGTGCGCCCTCCCCCGAGCCCGAGGCAGAACCGCCCTTGGGGACAACCCTTGGGCGAAAATGCCTGTGCTCGTGGCTGAAAACAAAACAAAGTCGCAACAAGAAATCAAAAAACAGAGACAAAAATGCAAGACCCTGATAGGCACCCACACATCAGCGAGGCGTACCTGCGGGCGGGGTTGAAGTCCCAGGAGATCCCCGAGATAGCCCTCTTCTTCGCGGGGTGGCCGGAGGACTCGCGGGGCTCTCACCCGCCGCGTCCCACGATGCCGGAGTCCGTGGACAGGACCCCGCCGCCGCCGTGCTCGCCGGGATGCGCCTGGCCTCCGCCGTGCCGGCGCACTCACGGGATGCACCCGGGCCCTCCCCACCATCGTTGTCGCTCTTGTTGTGGCCGGGCCGGCCTCGGCGTAGCGGTCCCCGGGGTGGGCCCGCGCCCGCGAGCCCCCGGCTGCGGGGGGCGGCGCGCTCGCTCCGCCGCCTCGTGGTGGAGACGGGGAGGAGAGGGGTCCTCCTCTCGGCCTTTTCCTCTTTCCTTTGGGATCCGGGGCCCCGGATCGCCTCGGCCCGGACCGGCGGCTCAACCGCCCAATCGGGATGTGGTCGTCGGGGTCGTCGTCGTCGCCTCCGCCTCCGCCCCTCGGAGCAGCCGTCGGTGCAGCTTCCGGTGCGACCGACGATGAGCCCACGCCGTCACCCACCACCGGTAGGTGCGGGATCTCCGGCGCGCGGAGTCCCGACACGCGGCACCAACCCGGGCGGGAGCTGCGCCAAGTCCATCTCCGTGATGCCGAGGCGGCGGAACCGGGCTGGAGGTCCCTCTCGTCCCGGCCGAAGACGGCGCCACGAAGGTCCGCATGTCGTCGTTGGGGCCCGTGTACATGTAGGCGGGGCGCGCCTCATCAGGAAATTGCGGAAGACCGCGTGGCTGGACAGGCCCCCCCGTCGGAGGTAGCTGATCCGGTCCAGCACCCCGTCCAGCTCCCTCCCGGCTCGTGGGCGCGCCCCCCAGTTCCTCTGGTTCACCGGGATCCCCGTCGGCAGGGAGAGGCGGGGGTGGTCGCCCAGGCTAGTGTAGAACCAGAATGCCCTCCAGTTCTCCCACCTAGAGCGAGGGTGGATGTCGATGAAGGGAGTTCCAACCGCCCTGTCGTTCCGCGGCTGGATCGCCACGTACCCCACCGCGCCAGGGGAGCCGGCCCGGCATACCCGGAAGAATTGCTGGAAGAGGTGAAGAGAAGGCCTCACCCCCACGAACATCTCACAGGTGTGGGCGAACACTGCGAGGTAGAAGACGGCGTTGGGGGTGAGGTGGTGCAGCCGGAGGTCGTAGAACTCCAGGACGTCGAGAAAGAAGCGGGAGAAGGGCGGCACCAGCCCGACCATGGCGAAGGAGGCGAAGAACACCATCCTGTGGGGAGGCCGCTCCTCCGGGATGTCGCCGCCACTGCGCGTGCCGTTCGGCAAGAACTTGTTGAAGAGGCTGCGAGCCTCCGCAGTGCGCACTAAGGACTTGGGGAGCACACTCCCTGGCTCCAGAGGAGAGTCACGACCCATTGCGAGGGTGGATGCAAAAGAACAGAAAGGGAAAGCTGAAGGCGGAAGAAAGGAAACGGAAGGAGCAAGAGGCGCTAGGAAGACGAAAGACGAATGGCAATGAAAGGAGATGGCAGTGGTAAGCGTAGAAACTGATCCCCTTCCATGCGGATCTGGTTTTATAAGCTAGCACCGCCCCCTCGGATTCTACGGCATTAAATTCGCCCCACTACCACACGAAGCGCCCCCTCGTCTCCGCGCCCTTTCGATTTTCGCATCCCCTTGGATTCCCGCGCCATTTGGATTTCGTGCCGCCTGGGGTTCCGCGCCCGCCAGGCGCACTACGCGGGACGGAGAGTGCTAGGCGGTTTGAATGGGCCCCCATGCGTGTGGCCCAAACAAACTCGCCCCCCGTCCAAGGAAGGGCTTAGCCAGGTGCTACATCAGTCGTCGCGTATTGGCCACCTGCCATAGCAAAAGCGCCCAAATACCCGGGCCCACACGCTCAAGGAAATGGCGTCAACCGCGCCCGTGCCCGACTCGGCCTCGGTCAACGCCGAGGGCTACTGTCGGTGATATGGGCCCGGGGGTATGTCGCGGGCGTGGCATTTAAAAAAAAGGAAGGTGCCCCTGTCCATCAAGGAGCGCCAAAGTTATGCCCTGAAAGGCTAGGCAAGTCTCGGCCACGGGCGGCCACGTGGCCGCCCATGAAGGGGCTGGCCCGGAGGCTGCCCGAAGGCCATCATACTTCCAAACGGCGGGGTCCGGGATCACCCGGACCCCCATCCTCCTTCCCGCACCTCTCAGAGAGAGGGGCGAATCCAACTACCAACCAACTCATTTAATGCTCAAATAGGAGAAAGCTGAGCGCCTGCCCCGTCGCATTCAATGCGATGTGAGGCGCAGCTGTCAGTTGCTCCCATCATCACCCCTTTTTGCCTATTATGAGGCAAAAGGGGCTAAAAGTTCTTGACTAAGACCGTGGTATGGCCGCGCACGCTCCCCTCACACTCTGTCCAGTCGCATTTAATGCACTGGACGACTGCGTGGGAGAGAGAGTGCGAGCGCAGGAAGCACGGTGCCTACACCTCCCTATGGAATAGGCCGCCGACCGGTGGGACCCATCGGAGGGGGTAGGCAAACCATCGTCACGTCAGCGGCATGGCAGCCACGACGGCCGCTCTTTTTCCGCCCTCCATGACACAGCAAACAGGGAGGAGTAGGAATGGAATGGCTTCTCCGACAAGACAAGGCAAAAACCACTCCCTCATGTCGAGTGAAGCAGAGAAAGGGTAGGACTACTGTGGTGTTCCCTTACTCTATAAAAGGAGACCCAAGTCCTTCATAAAAGAGGCCCCGATCCAAGAAAGGAGGTTCATGTTCTGGAAAATAGGTTGAGTCCCTCCAACTAGCCTGCAGAAATCTCCCATCCATCACAAAGTCTAAGGGAGAGGAACACTCTCATTATTCTTGGCAACCTGCCCCATATACTACACACACACACAGGAGTAGGGTATTACACCGTGCTGGTGGCCCGAACCTGTATAAATTCCCGCCTCATCTGCATTATTTCATCTTTTATACGAGTTTGAGCCAGGATACATCGCTCCCCGTGCCGAACCAAAAAGGGGGTCCCCAGGATCCCTGCGTGTCGATCTACGACATCGACAAGTACTTACTGACTTGCAGTTATTCATACCAACTCTTTGAATGACATCCCTGGCATACTTCCCTTGGCTTAGTAGAAGACTATCATCCAGTCTTTTAACCTCTATGCCAAGAAAATAGTGCAACTCTCCAAGGTCCTTAAGATCAAAGTCTTTCTTAAGTTCTTTCAACAATCTTGCCACTGCTTGAGGGGAGGAGCTAGAACAATTATATCATCAACATGTACTAGTAAGAATATTGTGCGATCCTTGATACTGAAGAAAAACAAGGATGTATCAGCTTTGGATGGAACAAACCCAAAATCAATTAACTTCTTGCTTAATCTAGAGTACCAAGCTCTAGGAGCTTGCTTTAAGCCATACAGGGCTTTATCCAACTTGCAGTGATAGTGTGGTGACCCTGGCTCTTCATATCCAGGTGGTTGCTTCATATATACATCCTCCTCAAGATAACCATGCAAGAAGGCATTCTGGACGTCAAGCTGCCTTAAACTCCAGCCATGCGACACTGCTAGAGACAGAACAAGTCTAATGGTTGCAGCTTTAACAACAGGGCTAAAAGTATCCTCATAATCAAGTCAATAACGCTGTTTAAAACCCTTAACTACTAACCTGGCTTTATACCTGTCTACAGTACCATCAGCTTTTCTTTTAATTTTGTAGACCCACTTGCAGTCTATCACATTTACTCCTTTTTGTGGTGGGATAAGATGCCAGGTTTTATTATGAATTAGTGCATTAAACTCAATATCCATAGCTTGTTTCCACTGTTTATCAGTTAAAGCTTCTTGTAAGTTCTCTGGCTCACCTGTACTAGAGAAGTACGTATACCTTATTGTTCCATCCGTATACTTCTTAGGTTTGTGAATACCTCTCTGTGCCCGAGTAACAGGCCCTGGTACTGATGTAGATGTAGTAGCACTTGTAGTCTCATTTGCTGAGTCGGCCGCCACATCATTAGCAGCCGCATCATTAGTGCCGGCGTGATTGGATGCACGAGAATGGCTACCTCGCTAGAATCGGCTGCCTCAGAATCAGCTGAGTCGGTTGCCGCAGAATTGGCTTCCTCTGTGTCCTCAGAATCGGCTGCTTCTGTGTCGACGCCACCAGAGTCGACACCATCTGCATTAGTAGTGCATGTACCATCTGCATCACTCTCATTAGTGTGGTCATTAATCAGAGGTTGATCATCTATTAATTCGCCCCCATGATCAAAAACTGGTGTAAGCAGATAGGATGGAAGTAATAACAGTTCAGAACGGAGTTTGACCCCAGCATTGGAGTGAAGGGAAGCAAAGGGAAAAACTTGTTCATCAAAGACAACATCGCGGGATATATAAACACGGCCACTAGAGACATCAAGACACTTAAAGCCTTTATGCAATGTACTATATCCCAAGAAGACACACTGTTTAGAGCGGAACTCAAGCTTTCTAGTGTTATAAGGACGAAGATTTGGCCACAAGCACACCCAAAAGTGCGAAGGAGAGAATAATTTGGTGGAAGATTAAATAAACGTTGGAGTGGAGTTTCAAAGGAAAGCACTTTTGTGGGGTGCGGTTAGGGGTGAAAACGGAGGGAAACGGACGGAAAAACCCCATTTCTACTTCCGTTTCTATATTATTTAGCGAAAACGGTATCCGGTTCGGAAAATACGGGTTTGGAAACGAAATCGGAATATATCCGGTTCGGAATATACGGGTGCACGGAAACGGTCGAAACCCGGAACTTAAGTCGGAATTTACATATCTTCTAACCACGTCTTGTTCCAACAGAGCATATGTTAAGTAATTTATTCTATCCATATCCTGTGCCTCGAGTTAGATTCCTATCAATTATTCACTATCACATGATACCACATAATACTTGTACATTGATTACAATACATAAATGTTGAAAACCACGTATAATTCGTAACACGGCCTATATATATAATCCCTTACTGGTAACTATCACCTCTATCACCTCTACATGACATTGAGGAGTGCTGGCCATGGGCAAGCATCCCGTTCTCGAGCATCGATGCCACCAAGGACTACCGGCCATGGGCAACCACCCGGCTCAGTCGGTCCCTTCGACAGTGAGGATGAAGAAATGGAGGACAATGTGGAAGAGTTAGCGAGCTTCGGCAGTCACCCGGTGAGCCATGGCGGTTGAGCTCAATGGAATGATGCAAATAATGCTTGTTTGTTAGAATTGTGCATAGAGCAACGTAGAGCAGGAACGTACAATGGTGCACAAATGAGTGGTGATAAGTACCAAGCCATTGTCGACGGCTCAAGCTTTGTTTTATGAAATGTAAGGCTATTGCTTATTTTTGCAGGCCTTTTATTGAGTTGAGAAGAAATTACTATGCCACAAGGTTTCTATCTTTTATTGGTTACTAAATAGGTTATAAAACGTGGGATGCAAATAAGCTTGATTGAGGACTTGTATGTTTGTGTGGGACATCTCATCCGGCCAAGATGTATGAGACAAGGTCTTCTTCTTCTATTGGCTTTCCTGCTGACGCCATGTCATCTGCCAATGCTTTCATCTTCCCAATATATTCAGCAACGCTGCGGTTGCCCTTCTGTGTTGTGGATAAGGCCATGCTGGTGTTAATCACGCACGCACGAAATTGAGAAGCAAACAGACTCTCAATTGCTTCCCACACGTCGGCTGCCTTGGTGAGCGTGGCAACCTGGGTGAGGACTTCACGCGACAGAGATGATAGCAGGTAGCTAAGCACCTGTTGCTCCTGCGCATTCCATTGAACAAATGCCAGGTTCTGGATCTTCTCACTGCCGCCATGTTCCTTTGTGATGACAAGTGATTCCGTCGGCGCCTTATTGCTTCCATCAAGGAAACCGAACATCTGAGCGCCTCGCAAGGCAGCTAGGACTTGCGCCTTCCACAAGACGTAGTTAAGCTTCGTCAGCCTTTCTGAAACAAATTGGCCGCTGAGAGTGGCCGGCGCCGAGGAAGAAGAGTATGACACCATAGATGAGATCAATCTGGAGATTAGATTGGTTTTGGTGGAGGGTGTAGCTCTGATACCATGTGCGCTGAAACGATGCCCTTCCTCCAGGCTCGCTTACATGTTTATATAGCATGGGAAAAGCCCCCGACGTGGCGCAATACAATGGAAACAGATCAGTACACACGATTAGATCAGGCGCTATCGCAGGCGATAAGGCGCATGAAATATGGGAACCAAACAACAACAAAAAGGAAACAGAAAACCTATCCTGATTTACGTCCTGCATATACACATATAAATTGATCCTATTTTATCTAACATTATACTCTTAAAACAATGTCACCAACCATGATCAGACATGCAAATGTATGAGTTAATATATATATTAGTCCCTTACATAGGTGCATGAGTCATGTGCTATGATCAGATTGTGTATATATGAGATAAATTTCAATATGATGTACAACCAATCCTTGTTTCGCCTGCGGTTCTTGTGATCAAAACATATATTTATGTGTAGATAATAATTCCAACAGAGCATATGTTAAGTAATTTCTTGTATTCTATCCATATCCTGTGCCTCGAGTTAGATTCCTATCAATTATTCACTATCACATGATACCACATAATACTTGTACATTGATTACAATACATAAATGTTGAAAACCACGTATAATTCGTAACACGGCCTATATATATAATCCCTTAGTGGTAACTATCACCTCTACAAGTCAATAATCTCTCTCAGACATGTGGCTTAATCGTTGCCGCCTCCCACGCCTGGAGCCATGCCGCCACGTCGCCGGCGGCGAGCGTTCGTTTCGCCGTATGCTTTTCGTATCCGTGAAAACGAGGCCCTGCGTTGCTTGACCTCGTCGGCGACGTGGCAGCAGACGCTGACGGCGCCGACGAAGACGATCATGCCGCCTAGCACGGTGACGACGAGGTTCTCTCCCAGGGCCGGCGGCAGGTCCGGCCCCGGCGCCGGCGCTGGCACGGCCACGGGCACCGGCTCCGGCGAGAGGCCCTCCTCCGTCATCGTCATGTACACCAGGATGTCCGAGAGCGTGAGCCCGCCGGTGATGGAGCCGACGGCGAGGCGCCGGGCGAAGCGCTCGACGAAGCGCACGGTGGCGCGGGCAGCCACGCCGGCGCAGAGCGTGACGCCGCGCAGCATCATGATGACCAAGCTAAAGGATCACCGCCACCGGAGTCGATCGATGGATGGATGAGGGAGAAGACGTACGACGACGATGCCGCCGGTTTTGATAACTCGAGAGAAGAGGGGATCCCATCGATCGGAATCGGAGTGTACGAACCTACTCGGTTCGTAATTACCAAAAGCTAATCGATCAGTTAATCTCTTCCGTCGTAAAAACATGCCGATATATTTTTGACTCGGAAAACATGGCGAAAGCGATCAGTGCATTTTTTCCGTTTTATTGCATGGCTTTGCGATGTCGGATCCAGCCCATTCGTGGGTGCGCCTGGAATTTTTAGTATTTTTAATTTTTTAAACTTTTGTAAAACTAATTTTTGGTTTTAAAGAATGACAAAAATAGTCTCTGTGATTTAAAAATCACCCTACCAGAGAACGATTTTGCTGACGTGATAGACGGTTTTTGGGTACCGTCTGCCGCGCCGAGACTTTTTTTTCTAAAAAACCCTTTTCGCTCTCGGCAAGGGCATTTTTCATTGCTGAAATAGGGGGCCGCCTGCAAAAGGGTGGCTGCCGTGGAAATTTTGGAGGCGCCCTCCTTGCCACTCTCCCGAAGGGTGATTTTTTCCTGTTAACTAGGGGGCCGCTTGCAAAAGGACGATCACCCTGTTATTTTTGTATTGGCCCCCTCGCCGCCCTTGCAGAGGGCGATTTTTGCCCTAATCTCACCTTCTGCAAGGGCGATTTTTGGGCGCCACCCCATAAAATCCCAATCCATCCAGGATGAGTTCATTTGCGCCACGCGAGATTCCAGAAAAAAAAATATAGAGAGGTGAGGAAGAAGGAGGAGAGTAGCAAAGCCTCTCGGCGTGCTTACTCGATCCAGTCAATACAATATCCCGATCTATGTTTATATTATTTATTTTGTCTAGAATATTTTTTTGACCAAGTAATTTTTTTTGTAATATTTGAATAGATGTGTAGCACTTATATCTAGATTTATAAATTAGGGCATGATTTATTGTAAGAAATTTGACCTAGGACAAACCGATTTAGATGAACATATGTAGAATATATTCTCATCTATGTCTATATTATTTGAATAGATGTGTAGCACTCTGATATGGATTCGTAATTTAGGGCATAATTTATTTTAGTGAATTTGACGTAGGACAGACCGATTTAGATGAACATATGTAGAATATATCCTGATCTATGTCTATATTATTGTGTGTAGATTTTTTTGTAATATTTGAATAGATGTGTAGCACTCAGATCTGGATTTAAAAATTAGGGCATGATTTATTTTAGAGAATTTGGTGTAGGACAAACCGATTCAGATGAACATATGTATAATATATATATGATGAACGGTAGATCAAGATAAACAAACCGATTTGGTAGATTTTAAAATCTAGAGCAGAGAACATATTTGTAGAGACTTTAACTTAGCCACATATTAATCTTGGCAACATATTGGTAGTATAAACTAAACTCAGTTTTAATATGTTTATCAGGCACAATGGCAAGTAAGGTCATATTTCAGATAGTACATGGTCAAGGCAACGTTAGATTTGGTCCAGATTGTGTTGATCTGTCTGAATTTAGGATGAAATCGAAGAGCATCAATAGGCCTATCGAGAAAATATTTGAGTCAGTTTATAGTTGGTTGCTACGTAGATTTAAAGTGGATACAAGAGTGAACACAATATCCCTGTCCGTTATAGTGAGTCGTGCAACAGAAGGATATTATTGAGAACTAATGCCTATAGATAACACTGATTCTTGGAGACGTTATGTGGAGATGACTTTTGAAAGGTCTTGGCCCCTTGTTATTTTTGTGGCATTGCATGAAATCGATAGCAGTGTTACAATGCAAACAGGGGATGGTTAGGTTTCTAGCAATGTGGTGGAGAATGTTGGACCATCGGTGCGAACTGGGGGTGATGAAGCAAGGTTGGAGGAGGCGATGGGCATGACGGACGAGGGGGAGAGAATCGAAGCAATTGTTGAGGAAATAGAGAGGAAAGATTCTGAAGATGAGTAGGCGGAGGACAACGAATCATCCGACGAGGAAGAAGATGTAATGTCCGTTGATTGGACAAAAGCAGATTTCTTTGGACTTGTTATGTCAGAGGGGCAGCAAGTATCCTTTGAATACAAGGATAACGAGATAATCCAGGATACCAGGTATGCTCATAAGGAAGACATGAAAGAGGCGGTGAAGCATTGGGCGGTCTCCTTTTAGGGTGATGAAGTCAACCAACTATGTGTATGAAGTGAAGTGCATGAAGGATGATTGTCCGAGGCGTGTTCATGCATATAAGGACAAATGGAATGACTATTGGAAAGTGAGCATTGTGACCGAGCACACATGTTGGTTGCCAGGGGTGGATAAGTATCACCGCAACATCACCTCAGCTTTTGTAGCCAGTGAGATGTATAGTGATGTTGTTTGTAACACAGATTTTGAACTGGGCTCCATTATTAGACATATTGAAAACAAATTCAAGGATACTATAAGCTATTCCAAGGCTTGGAGGGCGAAACAAAAGATTTTAGAGATGAGGTATAGCACATTTGAAGCATCCTATGACAATTTGTCTTGTCTGTTAGCCACCATTGCTCAGAGAAACCCCAATACCTACTACGACATTCAGACATTTCCGTCGTCTACTGACCCGAGCAAGAATGTGCTGCAAAGAGCCTTTTTCTCTCTTGGTGCTTGCATCAACGCATTTGTGCACCGTTGTGCTGTGTTATACATAGATGGAACCTTTTTGACAGGCAAATATAGAGGTCAGATACTAACGACGATTGAAGCCGATGGGAACAACCAGGTGTTACCTATGGCATTTGCATTTGTTGAGAGCGAGAACACCAAAATCTAGTATTGGTTATTGGAGAGAGTTCACTGCCAAGTCGTGCATATGACGCCCAATGTTTGCCTCATACATGATCGTCATGCGGGCATGTTGAAGGCAATTGAATACCTATAGAATGGTTGGCCGAAGAGGGGACTTCTAGCTAGGTGGCATGATGTTCGGAGTAGATGGTGCATGCGTCATATGGGAGCAAATTTCTACTAGCAATTCAAGAACAAGCACCTGATGGATATCTTTAAGAGGCTATGTGGTCAGTATCAAGAGAAGAAATTCAATAAGTTGTGGAGGAGGTTGGATGAGCTGACAACGAAGCAAACCGATGAGCAATCTCGTCGGCCACAGGATGACGATCCTCCAGTACCTCTTGGTCCACTACATGATGACCCTCCAACAATGAGAAGGAGGTCCGCATCATTAATCCGTAATTTCTCGCGCTGGATAGAGAATGAACCGAAAGAAAGGTGGTCTCTTTTGTATGACACTAACGGGTCTCGACAACCAACCTGGTCAAGGTGTACAACTGGGTAATGCGAGGAGTGCGAGGACTCCCACTGGTCGGTATTGTCGAATTTATCCTTCATGACACACAGGCATACTTTAGGGACAGATACTAGAAAATTGCTCCATTGATAGCTGATAACAACATTGTATTTGGGAATGTGGTGACAAATTACATGCAAGACAAAATAGCAAAGGCTATTAAGCACAGAGTTATTCCCCAAGGTACCCAAGTTCATAGATACGAGATAATGTGTGTCGACACGCGTCCAAGCTGTGCAGGAATGTGTGCTGCATGCGGAGGGCGGTTGTAGTTGCAGTTGTATGAAGCCCAAGCTTAGACATCTTCCTTGCTCACATGTACTTGTAGCAGCTGGGGATTGCGGCATAATTCCCGATATCTATGTTTCACCCTACTACAAGAAAGAAGCAATATTTCATACATGGAGAGAGGAGATATATGGGTTCGGGATATTTGGATCTTACACAACTCTGAGGCCACAAGTGTTCTACATTCCAGATCCGTCAAAGTTAAGGATGAAAAAGGGACAGCGTCAGTCGAGACGTATCAGAAACGACATGGACGAGTCAGAGGCAGGTGAGAGGACTCTACGATGCAACAAATGCGACGAGCGCGACCATACTTACAAGAAATGCCTAAAAATGCTGAAGCTCCAAGCGTCCCAGGTGTGAGTCCATCTGGACAGGCAACCAATGGCAGCCGTCCATCGGGAGAAGGAACAACAACGAGGCGACCACGTCCGAGGCATTCTTGTGAGGCGACTACGTTCTCGGCTGGCGATGCAATGGTCTGATTATGTCTGTGAGCCATGTAGTCTTATGGTGCTGCAATTGATGTAACTATGTGTGTAATATTTATCCTTGAGAAACATGAAGTATTGTAATGTTGTTGTCATTTCTGTCATGTGTTTTAGCATTTTGAAGTACCATTGTAATGAACAATTTGCGTAATGTTTTGAAAATTCTTAAATTTGTAGTTTATGTTGTAATTTTTGTTTAATGTCTTTTATTCATCTCTCTTAATTTCATGTTGCACATGATTTTGATTCAGTCATATGTTGCTTATTGTAATCACTCTTATGTATGCAGGTATGGCGCACGACACACCAGAGCTCTTCAGCAGGGGACTAGACAGGAACCACTGGTCCTACCTGTCGGCAGTGTAGGGTGCACAGCTTAGCACCTTCCGTCCACGCCCATCGCGCGAGTTGTTGCGTGTCGATCCGCGACACGTTCCGTGGTATGTTTGAACTCATTTACTTGACGGCAATTTTTGCTTCATTGTAACTGTGGTACTAATGTTCGACTTGATGGTACGCAGGTTGCGTGAGTCAGGTCTGATTGCGATATGCAGGCTTGTTGAGGCGCGGCGGACGAGAAGGACCCGAGGAAGCACTGGGATACGGACCAGTCTCTGCTGGCTACTTTAGCAGATCGGTAGTGGCCGGAGACGCACACCTTCCATCTACCCTGTGAGGAGATGGCACCCACGCTGCAGGACGTGTCGTACCTTCTAGGGATTCCACTAGCCGGGGAGGCTGACGGTCCAGTGGATGGTACGGGTGGGTGGAGGGACGATATTACGGAGCGATTTGCGCCCGTGATGAGGCTAACTGGGATCCCGTCAGTTGCTCCCCTGCACACGTACACCACCGCCGGGCCTACGAAGGCTTGGCTGCTGCAGTTCACAGTAAGCATACTTGAAAGATTTGTTATTTTCCTAAAATCTTCTTAGTTGTAACATCGTTTGCTTTTTCTTGTAGACCGATAAGCTCCACCCTGACGCTGACGAGTACTCGGTGAGATGCTCCCTAGAGGCGTACCTCCTATGGATGTTCGGCTGGGTGATGTTCACCAGCACCACAGGCCACGCGGTGGACAAGGTCCTGATCCATTACGCCCGGGCGATCACGGATGGTGAGCTAGGGTCGTGCCGCAGTGGAGCTAGGGATCAGCAGTCCTCGCAGCCACATACTGTGCGCTGTGCGAGGCCTGCTGCAAGACGGATGGAGGGGCGATATTCGCTGGCTGCCCCTCCTTATTCAGCTCCAGGCAGTTGAGCGGTTCGCGATCGGCTGACCAATCGTGGACACCTCTTCGTACGAGTCAGGACCCGCAGCCGACGCCCCAGAAGACAGGCCGACGATGGGCACTTACTGGTGTCGCCGTAATGTAAGTACAATTTGTCTTGATTTCAAATTTTAGATTATTTACGACTCTGTTCTCAACAATTGGTTCTATGTGTGTCATAGCGCCGTTACGCCCATGTCCAGGTCAGACGGAGCTACCTAGAGTTCGTAGTCGAGTTTGACCGTCTGCAGGTTCCGGCGTCATCTAGAAGCCCTACAGGGAGCAAGCCGGCGCCGAGAGAGCTCCTCTAGCTCTGTCTGCCTTGTGCACGCGTGACGCGACATACTGGCTGATGTTGGTGCTGATGGTGTTCGACATCTACGTCAAGCCTCACTGCCCTCACCGTGTTATGAGGCAGTTCGGACCGAGGCAGGGGTTTCCATTAAACATACCGATGGCCGTCCCCCCCAGGACCACCAGTGAGTAATTTTTGCTCCACTTTCCTACTATTATGTCTATTGCTTTAAATAGATCGATAACCATAATATTTTTTGCAGGTTGACTCGCCGGGGACAGCAAGCAGGGAAAATCTGGGTACCTCGGCTGAACCGGTACGTGGAGGACTGGTTGATAGCCACAAAGGAGGTGATCGACGAGCTCTTCCCCCACTCCGAGGACAACTACACTGTGTACCTTTGCTGGTACTCGCCACGCACGTGTGCCCTCGTGACCTTCACCCCGGCCGCTTCGCAGCTCCACCAGCCTTTAGTCACGGACACGTACCCCTCACACTGTGACCGGGACTACTTTATGGGGGTAAGTCCATCTTCTGCACACTTCTTCCTTTCATTATGTTCGATTGATTACTAGTGTCTTTCATAGGTCGATGCCGCACGAGCCTTGCACGTCGATGTCAGCACGTTGACACAAAGGCTGGACGCGGGACTGTACCTCACTGACGTCGAGCAGAGGGCCCTCACGGACCGACTGAACAACAAGGTTCGCACTATAATGCGCGTCTTCTCCTGTCGTTTAGCTGTGGACGCGATACCTCCACCGGTCCCTGCAGTTCCCTGTCCACGCGTCCCGACCCCAGGATCGACTTCGCACGGTTAGTTCCTTACCAAATTGTTTACTATGCACAGGTTAGTTCCTTACCAAATTGTTTACTATGCAAACCTTGTCCACGTTTTCACAAACTGCATGGCTCGTATGTCCGACTCTGCCCACAGGGTACTTTGCTGGAGCGAGCGGTTCGTCGATCCCGTGTCCCTTCAGTTAGTCGCGAGGTGAGCAAGCGTCATTTGTTGCGTAATACAACTGTACTAGTTGTCATGACTGTTGCTTAACATTCCAAAACTCCAGCAGGTTACTCGGCGGGGATTTTTCATTTGGGCGCATCTTCGTCGTCGGCAGGCGGGTCAAGTGCTGGCGACACAGGCGGGTCAGGTGGTGGCGACGACTTCGACGACCTGGAACAGTACGTCATCGGCGCCTCGCAGCTTGGCGGAGCACCACCACCGGAGAGCCAGGAGCAGCCACAGGAGACGCTCGCACCAGATGTCCGCGCAGGACGTGTCGTGGCCCCCGACAGGCTGACGTACTCCCAGGGGCACGTCAGGGCGCAGGCTAGGAGGGGGAGGGGTAAGAGGCCTCGACAGTAGTATCTTAGTGCTACCTATTTGTAATATTTACCCTTAGTAACTTTGTGCTACTTGTTTGTTTATAAGTCTGTTTGGTTGTCGCGCTGATATGTCATGAGCACCTTTCAGGCCATTCGTACTCGCTCATGATCACATAGATCGTGCGGGACACAGTATGCGCAACATCAACTCAACAAAAGAACAAACAACTTTCGGTGCGTGAGAGACGTCTACGATAGGTCGCTATCAGCTTTTGGCGCGTGAGATACATGTATGATATGTCGCTATCATCTTTCGGCGCGTGAAGACATCCAGACTCAGCTTTTCCCGCTGCTTTCTATGGCAGAATCAATCACTTTGTGCTGCCACGTGAACGTGTTGTCACATCCGTTCAATAAGTTAACTCAAGTTAGCTTGAGATGTGCCTCTACTTTCTCCACTATATATTGTACCACAGGAATACGTGCTCTTCATATGTTCATTCTGTTTCCTACACTTCTAGGTAGAATGGATCATTCCTTTCCTTAGCGTCTGGACTGGTGACTTCATCCTTTGGGTGGTTGGATTCCACTATGGTGTGACCGTCCGTTGCGCCATTGTGGAGATGTCTGTATACTTACGTCGTCCCTAAACTCAGAAACTCGGGGGAGACGATTCTTCCAATGCACCAACATGGATCAGGTATGACTACGGTGCTCCGATTTGTAATACGTATTCTTAATACACAATACACTAACTTGTTCCTACATCATGGTAACATCTTACGCAGGCATATCGTCGGGTGTGCAACTTCATTGAGTGGATAGATTCGGAGAACCCACGAACCAACGGAACATGTTCCTACCCACTTAGCGAAACAAGGTCGGACTACCTTCAGCGGAAGGCTGAGTACCAACGTCGAATTGCTGCGGAAGCTTTGGATTGGCATCTAGATCCGCTCGCACTACCCACATGGCGGGAACGTCCAGAATGTCATTGTGGTCTCCGTTGCCATGTGATAAGGTCCATTAGACATGCAACTCGAGGACAAAGATGCTTCGTGTGTCCTGAGATTGTCGACGATGATTTTTTCATGAGTACCAGTTTTTCCCGGTAAAGCTAATCACTTGTTTCATTGTCTAACCTCTGCTGTCACAAATGTACAACCAGGAGGATGTACGACAGTGTCGATTCGAACAGTGGATCGATACGGTGATACCTGCTTCCATTGGTCCGATGGTAACGCAGCCTGAGTCGACTGAACAATTCATGCAGGCATGGATGGAGTACGTACGTCAAACAGAAATCACAAGCTTAGATTGGAGGAACGATCCATTAGGTTACCCTGAATTGTCGGAGCGTCCCAGGTGTGGTTGTAGGGATCGTTGCAAGATGGCTATCTCCTTTGAACCACGAACATATGACAGGAGATATTTCATTTGCCCCATCTTAGATGACGATTTCATTGTATGTCTTACATTTTTCAATCCCGCTAACGTCTAAATAGTATTGCCACTCTAATTGACTACCTACGTTTCTTTATCAGGGCATTCAAAGGAGGTGCGGATTTACTATGTGGATCGACAATGTCATTCCCCAATATAACGGCCTAAAGATAACTGAATGCGAAATGCAAACAGAGTACAAGGCCGAGAAGGACTGGGAAAATGCAAGACACGTTGAACGCTGTAGAAGGGGTCCGTATGAAAGCTGAGGCTCGACTCGTCGGATCCGATTAATTTGTATCGTGTGTCCATGGCATATGTTCCACAGTTTAATTACGTACAATACTTGTTATGAAACGTATGCCATGTATTCTATCATCAATATATGCTGAGTTATGTTTGTATTACTAAAAAAAGTTGTTCACCATGTCAACTGCGGAGCATCCTACTTTCAAAGTATAATACACCTAGGGCTTCTTTATAACAAAGGATTTTGTACGAAATTTTGTAGTAATTTAATCCTATGAAAAATTTTACTATGTAGTTCTTAACAATTTCTTATAAACTTCATGTGGATTTACTTTACTAAACTTCCTTTGGATTGGGTAAAAACAATAAATATTGGGAAAAATATTATTCACTTTGGATTTACTTTACCAAACTTCCTCTAGAGGAATTCTACCATTAGCTTGAACTTATTGGGAAAAAATTATTTACTTCAACTCAAACAGTGATATAGGCCGTTAGGGTCTAGGGTTTTACGTGGGCCCGGCCGCCAAAAAAGCCCTTGCAGAGAGCGATATTAACAAAACTCGCTCTCTGCAAGGGCGAGGGGGCTGCCTACAAAATTGCCAGGGTGGCCGCCCTTTTGCAGGCGGCCCCCTATTTCAATAGTGAAAAAACACCCTTGCCGAGGGTGGCAAGGGGTTTTTCCGCAAAAATGCCATGACGCGGCAGAAGGCACCCAACGACCGTCTGCCACGTGAGCAAAATTGCCCTCTCGAAGGACGATTTTTAAATCTCGCCCTCTGGGAGGACAATTTTTAAATCTCGCCCTCCCGAAGGGCGATGAGGGACTATTTTTGTCATTCTTTGAAACCAAAAATTAGTTTTATAAAACTTCAAAAAAATTAAAAATGCTAAAAATTCGGTGCACCTGCATGGCAGAATGGACCTTTTTGTTCTTGGCCCATTTGCTCTTTTTCTTGCGTGCATGATGTAGGGCCAAAATGAAATGATCTCGAGGCCCAAATCACGGTTTTCTCCTTTTCTATTTTTTTCTAGGATTCGGCTTGTATAGACGGGCAAAGACCAATATACCTCATGCCACTGGTCTACAAATTATCAAACAATAGAGGTAAATCCTTGTGGCAAGGTAAGCAGGAAGATGCCTGGTTGAGGGTCTAGTCATAGACATAACTACACCATGGTCGGTGGACCTCGTTTCTCAGCTAGTTGCCTTATGGGGGGGGGCAATGCGGAGACTTCATCTGCATATCGAAGACCTGCATCGGATCGCTTGGAAATTCATCAACCATGGTTGCCACACGGCCTCATCGGCCTACCGAGCGTAGTATTGTGTCGTACCCAATAGGCCTGGGTCCCTGGGAAATGTAAACACCACGCGTGGCTAATCATGCAAAACAGGGTTTGGACTTCTGATCGCTTGGTGGCCAGGGGATGGAGGAACAATGGCCATTGCCCACTCTGTGGTAGCTTAGATGAGAGGGCGCTACACTTAGTCGCCACATGCAAATATTCCAGAAGAATATGTGGACTCGTGGCTAATTGGGTAGGCTTCCAACAATTATAGCCGAGCGAGTGGGATGATGCCCAAACAGTGCAACAATGGTGGAAAAATTCAGCAAACGCTTCAGGTGTACCGAGAAAGGGGCTACGATCCCTAATCCTACTAGTGGTCTGGAAAATTTGAAAGGAGAGAAATCGAAGAATTTTTTGGAAAAAAGATGCGGCTCCAAACTCCCTTCTAGAGACAATCAAAGAAGAAGCTCGTGTTTGGGGCCTAGCTGGCGCTAAACACTTGCGTGAGATCATCACACATTTTGTATAGTGGCTCCTGTATAGTGCGGGACACCTTTTCCTTTTTTAATCTCCTCTAGGGGTGTATTTTCTTCAACTATATTCAATAAAAAGGCATAATTGTGCCGTTTTTCTTTAAAAAATGTGACATACTTAGCTTTAAATTTGAGAGTGTGAGATGTCATGTAGATCCTAAAATACAGTTCTCATGTTCCACTTCTCTCGTTACAAAATACGAGGACTTTTAGTCTTTTTAAATATTAAGTATGAATAAAAAAATACTATGATATCCCTTATTATATAAGAGATGATAATTGAGGAAAAATAAAAATTAAATGATTTATGGTTGGTGGGGAAGTATAATATACTAAAAGTCCTAAAATTTTGAACGTTAAATTTTTTTATATTTTAGGACTATGTATTATAATCTAGTTACAAAACAACAGAAAAATCATCTTCGACGTAACGTAGTAATAACAAAGAGATAAGTTAGAATCCATTGCCAGGGGCGGATCTAGGACGATGCGCCCCGAGCTAAGCTGCTCATTCAAACCCAAAACAGTCTGATCTTGCTTTCTAGACCTTCTTTTTTCTAATTGAGATTATATTTTTTAGACTAAACATCACATGTGTTAAAGGGGCTACATGGACTCGCCCCGGGCTACAACCCGAGTAGTCTGGGCCTTATGTCCGCCCCTGTACATGGCCATTGTGAATCGATGCAATCGATTAACGTTGATTGATCTCATATTCTCATCTAGCTAAATATAAATATTTAGTAAAACCAGATGTGAATCGCTATGTTCGGTTTTAACTCTATATCAATTTCTTAGAGGCTATTTGGTCAACTTTCTATTCGTCTGATATTTTCATGATGATACTCAAATGCATATTTGGTCAACCCGTCCGTCCGCACGCCGCCGCCGTCCGCACGCTGCCGCCGTTTTGGCCAGCGCCATGGAGGTGGACCAGCGCGGCTCGCCCGGGAGGAGGACCCGATGCGCGGCGGCGCCACAGGCATAGGACACGGCCGGCACGCGCAGCCCGAGGGGCTCGGGCCGGTGCGGCCGCCGCGGGCTCGCCCGGCAGCTCAAGCGCCGTACGGCCGCACAGGTCCGTGGCCCAGTGGCTCTGGCCGACGCACGGATGTGGCGCCGCGGTTCCGGCGTTGATTGCACAGTCGGAGATGGTTTCAAGGTTATTTGACTTGGAATTTTCTCGGTTTGCAGGAGCTGATCGCCATGGACGGTGACGGCTACGACGAGTATCCATGGGGGTCGCAGCCGCGTGTCCTCGGCGGTCTGGACCTCAACTCGCAGGCGCCGACGATGGAGCAGTTCCCCAGGCTTGACATGTACAGTGACTTTCTCTAGGGCGACAATGACGACCACATCACAGCCGGTGGCAGCGGCACCGAGCTCCCTCCATATCGCGCACCGCGCATCGGTGCAGGAGACGCAAGGGCAACTCCGGCACCACCCTACGCCCGGCGCCTCCAGTTTGGTGGATCTTCATCGGCGGGAGCCGGTCGTGGAGGAGGAAGAGGCGTCGTTCGGCAACGCCCCCAGCGCGCCAACACGGCGTCCCGTGGCAGTAGCGGCCAACGAGGAGCACGGGGTCCCCGAGCACCAAGGGCACCGAGCACCCGCGGCCGTGGACAATCAGCCGGCTCCGGCGCTAACTTTGGTAACGACAATGCAGCTATGGAGGATGATGTGGAGGATTTGGCGAGCTCCGGTGGTCCTGTGGTGAGCCATCCCATTAGAGCCCAATGGAATGATTCAAATAATGCTTGCTTGTTGGAATTGTGCATTGAGCAACGCAGAGTAGGAAGATACAATGGCTCACAAATGAGTAGTGAAGGGTACCAAGCCGTTGTCGACGGCTTACTTGCTAGAAGGGGTTTGGTCTATGACAGAGGACAAGTGAAGAACCAAATTGTCATACTGAAAAACATCCATAGTTTTTGGCGCTACTTGCAAACGCACACTGGGTTAGGGATGAAGCCGGATGGATCCATTGATGCAGATCATGAGTTCGCAAACACACACAGAGGTATATCTCCCTCCCATTTGCTGCCAGTAAATTTGACACTGGTTTTTAATTTATGTCATAACTAATATATGCAATATGCTAACAGAAAAAACCATACCTAAAGAAGCTGCTGTGTAGGCCTCCAGCAAATGAGGACTTGCTTGATGAGATGTGGCGAGGCTACACTGTGGATGGAACCACTTCCTTTGTGCCTGGAGATGATTATGGTGACAATGATGACCAACATGCAGAGACAGAAGATGAAGATGAAGGGTTTCAAGCAACACCTACTAGTACAAGCAACAAAAGAAACCAGAAAGGCAAGAGGCCAATAAGCAGCACTACAAGCACTTTGAGCAGTCCAGTGAAGAAGAGCAAGATCCCAATGGTGAAGATTGTGAAGGACATTGCCAATACCTTCAAAGAGTTGGTCACAACCAAGACAAACCAAATGCATAAACGTTCCAAAGAGTTGGAGTCATTTTCTATCAAGAGGTGTCAGGAGTTTGCATTTGAGTGTGGTGTTGAGCAAACCGTGGACAATGTGTATGCTATGTCAAAGTTGTTTGCAACATGGTACCAAAGAGAGTTCTTCTGTGGCCAGTTAACTCCTAAGCTTAGGTTGGGGTACTTCAAGAAATGGTGCAGGAACAACAATTTGGAGTAGGGAACTTGTTATGTGTGTGGTGTTAAACCTGTTATCTTTGTGGTGTTGAACTTGTTATCTGTGTGGTGTTGAACTTGTTATCTATATGGTGTTGAACTTGTTATGTGTGTGGTGTTAAACCTGTTATCTGTGAACTATGTGGAACCTGTTATGTGCTGATTTTTTTATGTTCTATGTGCTGAATTTGTTTTCTTGTAATGAAATAGGAAGAAGATAATGGCCCCATGATTGAGGAAGAACAAGATGATGGAGGCAGCTCAAGTGAGGATGAAATTATATCCATGTGCCGCAACAATTTGGT
Source organism: Oryza australiensis (assembly GCA_019925245.2). Classification (NCBI taxonomy): domain Eukaryota; kingdom Viridiplantae; phylum Streptophyta; class Magnoliopsida; order Poales; family Poaceae; genus Oryza; species Oryza australiensis. The sequence goes on from JAIFGZ020000484.1 coordinate 406,247, forward strand.
GCAACAACAAAATCTGATTGTGCAGTTGGTTCCTATCTTGGGTATGTACTCTGATAACTATTTCCTGAAACTACCAAAGAGGGTCACTGGAGATTCTGGTTTGGATTGGGTGTATGAGACACTAGCCCGGGATACGCAATGTTACAACATGTTTAGGGTTGAGAGACCTTTATTTTACAGGCTACATAGTACTTTGGTCCAAAGATATGGGTTGAAGTCCACTATGCAAATGACATCTATAGAGGCTCTTGCTATGTTTTTATGGATTGTTGGTGCACCGCAGTCACTTAGACAGGCCGATAACCATTTTAGGTCTCTGGAGACAGTAAGCAGGACATTTAACAGAGTTTTGAGATGCCTCCTTAGGTTAGCACAGGACAACATTACACCCAAGGACCCAACTTTAGCAGAGGTGCACCCAAACTTAGAAAATCCAGCATTCTGGCCACACTTCAACGACTGCATAGGAGCTATAGATGGGACATGTGTGAAGGTTGTGGTGGATAAGAGTAAGAGGATTCCATACTTGAACAGGCACAATGAGACCAGTCAGAATGTGCTTGCTATTTGTGATTTTGACATGAGATTTACCTTTGTGTTGTCGGGATGGCCTGGCTCAGCACATGACATGAGATTTTTCAAAGATGCCATAACTACTTATCATCACAAATTTCAAAAATCCACCACCAGGTATGGCACTTGATCTTTCTTTCTTGAACAATACACCTTTGTGCTGATGCCATTACACTTGTCCATCCATGTCTCAATGTGTGCGTTTGAAAATATGCAGAGAAGTATTATGTGGTTGATGCGGGCTACCCAAACCGTGCGGGCTACCTTTCGCCATACAGATGTACAAGGTACCATGTGGAGCAATGGCAAAACGGACCCCCGCCGCAAGGTATGAAAGAAACTTTCAATCATGCACATGCCAAAGTAAGGAATGTCATAGAGAGAACTTTTGGAGTGTTGAAGATGAACTTTAGGATGTTACTACACATGCCAAGATTTTCGGAGGACAAGCAAACTGGAACTATTATTGCTTGTATGGCTCTTCATAATTTTATTCGAGAGAGAAAAATTGTGGATAGGGATTTTGATGCCTGTGATGCAGATGAAAATTATAATCCAATGTGTAGTTCTTCTACATCATCATGGCCAAAAGATGAACCTCTTGTTGAAGATGTCAACATGAACGCTTTCTGTGATGAGTTAGCTCATGCTTTGTTTCATGGAGTGTAATTTTTTTGTTAACATTGACGACTTGTAAGTTCGTGTGACAAATCTCATTTGTATGGACAAATTTAAATTTATTGTGATTCCGATGTTTGATTTGTAAAAAATAATTTGCTCATCAGAAGGGATGCTTTATTTAGTTGAAACAACACTACACAGGAGCCGGCCACACAAGATCCTGCTAGAAAGCATATTTAAATGAATTAAATGATTTAAAAAGTTAATCTAACCATAGCATCCAAACACCCTTTGGGTTAGAGTTAGTTCAGGGCTAGTCTAGAGTTAGAATCTAACTCTAACCGAGTTAGAGGAGCCAAACAAGGCCGTCCTAAAACAATGTCAGACATGCAAATATATAAGCTAATATATATATATATATATATATATATATATATATATATATATATATATATATATATATATATTGGCCCTGTTTGGATGGCGGGGCTAGAGTTAGATTTGGCTATTTGGGCCCCAAATAGCCCTAAAGGATCCAAACATGAGGGTTAGATTGGGGCTAGTTGCATCAAACTCACCTAAAAAACTATCCCATCCAAGAGGTGATTATTTGGGCTAGTTCAGGTGGGGCCCATGGAAAAATCACGCACGCGCCGCACAGGGAACCGCACCGGATCAGCACACGATTGTTCGGAGGCGAGCACCGCACAGGAACCGCAGGGCGGGCGACCGATCGCCTCCCACTCGCTCTGCGCTCGCACTCGCCGATCCTCGCGGCTGCCGCTGGTTGCGCTCACGCCGTTCGCACGCCGCCGCCGTGCGCGCGCCACCCGATCCGTGCCCGCCCCGTCCGCACGCGCCGCCCGTCCGTGCTCCGCCTGGGCGCGCGCCGCCAGTCCGTGCTCCGCCAATCCGCACGCCGCCTCCGGTCCATGCTCCGCCAGCCGCAGCGCCGCCGTCCTTGCTCCGCCCGATCCGCACGCCGTCGCGGTCCGTGCTCCGCCCGATTCCGTTGCTCCGCGCGCGAGGTTGGGCGCGGGATGGACAGAGGCTGCTTTGACTTGAACGCATGGGGCTCGCGGTCGTCGACGAACAGCCCCGCCCACGGTCCGCTGCCCGCTTGGTTTGGACCTCAACTCGCAAGTGCCGGTGGCGGAGGGTTTCCGGGGCTTGGAATGTACGGATCGTTCCTCCGGGACGACGATCTTTGCGCTCCACCATGGCTGCGTCGGGGCTCGGGCTACCTCCCTATCGCCCACCGCGTGCGGAGGGGAGAGGAGCCACCATTCGCCCCGCATTGCACTTTGGCGGGTCATCATCGATCGCGGCCGATCGGGGAAAAGCGATAATCTGTCCTCCCTAGTGGGTCGTCGGTGTTAGTGATATGCCCTAGAGGCAACATGGAGATGTTGGATATCACGTCAATGTTTATGTATAAATGAATAAAGTGTTATTCAGTTCCATGAAATAGACATCTTGTATTGATCAATAAGTACGTGACTTATTTATGAGACTCTTTATATATGAATCTATTTCTAAACGATCCCGATCATATGTCATATTGTTGGAACAAATATGATTCTAAGATCGGCATGTTTATTGATTGATGATCATGTCTCATAGATCATGGGTATGGAGATACCAAATCAATAAACATGGACACATGTGTTGGAGAACACATTGTTGGATAGACCCACCATGAGACACTACGGAATTAATGTGCCATTAGTTGGTCTCGGGTAGTGTTGGTACAAAGTCCTTAGACCGAGATCACCATGGATTCCAACATGTGTAGTAGCCTACTTTGGGACTACCAAACACTATTCCGTAATGCGGGTAGTTATAAAGGTAGTTTTCGGGTTTGCTATGAAACATGGAGTGGGATGTGAGTGATCAAGATGGAATTTGCCCCTCCCGTGGAGAGATATCTCTGGGCCCCTCGAGGTGATGGATTATGGAAATGCATGGCCATGCTAAGTTGATTGAGGAGTCAATCAACAGACAGATAATCCAATACGGTTCGAGTGAATGGTTAAGCTATTGAAGGGATGGCACACATCTTGCCTATAGCTTAAGCGGTATCGTGAGGCAAAGGGATTTGTGTACACATTACAGGTTGAGCCAATATTATTCTTGTATACTATGGTGTCAATATGTCTTGCTAGGCGCCGCCGGACGTGTGGGTCGGCTGAGTTGGACTCGAGCCGACGATCGGCCAAGTTAGACTATAGCCAAAACCGAGTATACCTGAACCTACAGGGTCGCACGCTTAAGGGGATAGAATAGATATTCGAGTTGGACTCGGATACGGCTCGATCGGATAGGGATCCGATCGGATAGAGTCCTATGGGCTTACGACGTATGGGCGGCCAACTCTATGAGATACGGATGAGATCCGATTCAAAATAGAGTCCTAATCGGCCACTAGTCCCGGTCGGCCAACTCTATATAAAGGAGGGAGGGTGGAGAACTGCCATACGTCAATTGCATCGCGTGCAACGAAGTCGTCGAGATCAATCTCCACGGAAACCCTCCCCACTTTCGAGCCAAACCCTAGCCTTGCATCGCGTGCTAGCACACGGGTGTACGGCATTCTGTCCCCGGACGTGTGGATACCGGTAGAGGCGCTGCTACGTTGCGCGCTCTTGATCGGCTTCGGATCGGCTGCAATCGGAGCGATCGGGTGGTGGAATCGGCTGCGGTCGGGCGCATCGGAGCGAGGAGTGAAGCAGCGGCCGGACGGCTCGAATCGGGCGATTGGCGTATCGGTTTGTCGGCTTGCGAGAATCGGCTACGCATTCGGATCGGATTGCCACGATTGGCTATTCGCGTGCACTCTACTCAATCGGTACAGATCTATCGGCCCTTACTTGCAAGTGTTCCTGGTTTGCGCGGTAAAAATTTTTGTTTTCGGCTAGCGTAGCCTCCGCGTAACCCTTAAGTGGTATCAGAGCTAATCTTGCTTAGTTCGGGTTTTAGATTGGATCTGGAACATGTTTTGTGCACGGGTTGATTGGATCAATCGGTTTTACGGGATCTGTTGAGGAGAGTTAATGGTAATTGCGTTCCTTGATAGTGTATCGGAACGGCGTAATGTGATTACGTCGAAGCAATTTCCATATAACTCGGTTTGAGTTGGGTTCGAGATAGCGTTCCTTGATAGTGTATCGGAACGGTATAATGTGATTATGCCGAAGCTATCTTGTAGTCCGATCTTTTTAGCTGCCTCGCGCCTACGCAAACCATCTCCCTTGATAGTGTATCGGGACGGCATAATATGATTATGCCGACATGGTTTCCGTAAGCGATTTCATAGATTGGATCTATGAATTTCATAGATTATGCTGACATGGTTTTCGTAAGCGATTTCATAGCGGGACCGCCGTGTGCGTACCCCCTTATAGGTCGTCTTGGTGCCGTAGCTCTGCGATAAGTAGAAAACGTTTCTACGCCTAACTTGTTTTTGCAGAGAATGCTTTGAGATGGTATGGCCCTATTGTATGTATGAGATGTATGAGATGCATGTGATGCATGTAATATTCTTTCATATGTGCAATCCCTGTAATATTCTTTCATACGTGCAATGCTTGTAATATTCTTTCACGACCTGCGAGTCGATGTAATCTTCAATTAGAGCTTCTATAGTAGTAGCTTAGTTTGAAGAAATCAAGCATTCGGCACTCGAAAGAACGGTGATGAAGATGGAGATCCTGTACACCGGCATGGAGATGGAGATCACCATGTGAAGGGGGTCATACTATTTCACTATATGCTATTCTTCTTGCTTTCATATGTGATATGTTTGTTTGATAGGATAGCATCCTCGCAAAATTAAGTAGTAATGATGCCCTTCCAAATGTTGCACCCGTCACCGTTATGCTCGTCAATGGTGGATCGCCAAAGCGAGTGCCATTCTCTATCATAACACGAGGGGTATATGTCGGACATATATATGCGGGGAGCATTTGGTTTACTTAACAAGGCTATCAAAATAGTTTTGGGCCTTGGGGCATAGGTTGGGCCGGGGCATGGAGATGCCACACCAACAACAAGAGTCACATAGAGATGTGATTAGCAAGGTGTTGCTTACCGATGTTACTAATTTTCTAGCAGTGATGCCAAAGCTCACTAGAAAATTAATTAACATGTGGATCTTTACCCAATACGTAACCTAGAGGGAAGGTGGAAAATACGTAATGGGAGTCTAATGTTAAATTGTTTAACAATAGACATAGCATAAACATTGTGCTAAACTTTGCTTTTTCGTTGTAGAATAAATGGCGGCTAATACTACACCCAGTACCTTTAATTTGCGATCTATTCTCGAAAAGGAAAAATTAAATGGAACAAACTTTATGGATTGGTATCGCAACTTGAGAATTGTTCTCAAGCAAGAGCGTAAGGAGTACGTTCTTGAAGTACCCTATCCCGAGGATTTGCCAAATAATGCCACCGCAACGCACGGAGAGCTTACGAGAAGCACACTAATGATGCCCTAGACATAAGTGTCTCATGCTTGCTACAATGTCCCCCGAGCTTCGAAGCAATATGAGAGCAGCGATGCTCACACTATTATTCGGGGATCTGCGTGGCATGTTTGAGAACCAAGCTCGGGCCGAGAGGTTCAACACCTCAAAGTCCTTGTTTGCGTGCGAGCTTGTTGAGGGAATCCCGTCGATCCGCATGTGATCAAGATGATTGGCTATATCGAGAGTCCGGAAAACTAGGTTTTCCCCTTAGCCAAGAGTTGGCTACGATGTGATTCTCCGCCGCTCCCTCCGAGCTTTGAGCCATTCATATTAAATTATCACATGAACAATATGGATAGAACCTTAGCTGAATTGCATGGGATGCTAAAGACAGTGAGGAGAGTATCCGAAGAATGGTCATCATGTGATGATGGTGCAAAAGGCTAAACGCAAACCACTGTCAAGAAACTTTGCACCAAGAGGAAGTTAACTCCCGATGAGATCGCGAGTGCCTCTAATGCAAAGAAGGGCAAGAAGGGGTCGGCGACATCGATGCCGTTTGCTTCTATTGCAAGGAGACAGCCCTGGAAGAGGAACGCAAGAAGTACATGGAGGATCTCAAAAAGAAGCAAAGTACGACTTCGCTTCTGGTATTAATGTTATAGACATTAATCTTGCTACTTCACCTACTGACTCTTGGGTATTTGATACCGGATCAATAGCTCATATTTGCAAATCGTTGCAGGGGAATGAGAAGAAGTAGAGGGTTGAGAAGGGGCGAGGTGAACTGCGCGTCGGCAATGGAGCAAGCGTTGCTACAATTGCTTGTCGACAGCACCACTTCATCTACCTTCGGGATTAGTTTTGGAATTGAATAATTGTTATTGTGTTCCAACACTATGTCAAAACGTTATTTCCGCTTCATGTTTGCAAGCGGAAGGATATGATTTTAGATCAATGGACAATGGTTGTTCAATATATCTCAGAGATATGTTCTATTTTCATGCTCCATTGGTGAATGGATTATACGTTTTGAATCTTGAAGCGTCTCCCATCTATAACATTAATACGAAAGGCAACTCTCTAATGATATAAACCCCACGTTTATCCGGCATTGTCGCTTAGGCCATATAAATAAGAAACGCATGGAGAAGCTCCATAAGGATGGATTGCTTCACTCTTTTGATTTTGAATCATTTGAGACATGTGAGTCTTGTTTACTTGGTAAGATGACAAAGGCACCTTTCACGGGACACGGTGAGAGAGCAAGTGACTTATTGGCACTCGTACATACCGATGTATGTGGACCAATGAGCTCAACGGCCGAGGTAGTTATCGTACTTCATTACCTTTACCGATGACTATAGTAGATATGGTTATATCTACTTAATGAGGCATAAGTCCGAATCCTTTGAAAAGTTCAAGGAATTCCAGAATGAAGTACAGAATCATTTAGGGAAAACAATCAAGTTTCTACGATCAGATCGTGGAGGGGAATACTTGAGCCAAGAGTTTGGTAATCATCGAAAGATTGTGGAATTGTTCCACGTTGACTCCGCCAGAACTCCACAATGGAATGGGGTGTCCGAACGGAGAAATCGCACCTTGTTGGACATGGTGCGGTCGATGATGAGCCAAAGTGATCTTCCGTTATCCTTCCGGGGATATGCTCTTGAAACACTTTGTGCTCACACTAAATAGAGTTCCATCTAAGTCGTTGAAAAGACACCATATGAGATGGACAGGGCAACACCCTAGTTTGTCTTTTCTCAAAATTTGGGGATGCGAAGCTTATGTAAAACGTTTGATCGACAAGCTCACACCCAAATCGACAAGTGCTTCTTTGTGGGATATCCTAAGGAAACTAAGGGATATTACTTTTATAATCGGGAACAAGGCAAAGTGTTTGTCGCCCGACATGGTGTCTTCTTGGAGAAAGAGTTTCTTTCAAGAAGGGTTAGTGGGAGCAGGTGCATCTTGAAGAAGTTCAAGAAACACCGAAAACGTTTCAGCAACCACGAGAACCACAACAGAGGAGGAGCAAAATGTTGCGCCACCGTTATAGATACACCAGCCCCACGGAGGTCGAAAGATCACGTCGTGCGCCCGACAGTACACAGTGCGGAACAACGTGATATATTGTTGTTGGACAACGATGAACCTAAGACCTATGAGGAAGCGATGGTGGGACCCGATTCCAACACGTGGCTTGGAGCCATGAAATCCGAAATAGAATCCATGTACGACAATCAAGTTTGGAACTTGGTTGATCCACGATGGTGTCAAAACCATTGAGTGTAAATGGGTTTTTAAGAAAAAGGCCGATATGGATGGAAATGTTCACATCTATAAGGCGCGATTGGCGGCGAAAGGTTTTAAACAGATTCAAGGAGTTGATTATGATGAAACCTTCTCGCCGTCGCAATGCTTAAATCTATTCGGATTATCCTAGCGATTGCTGCATATTTCGATTATGAGATATGGCGAGATGGATGTCAAAACGGCTTTCCTAAATGGAAACCTAAGCGAGGATGTATACATGATACAACCTCGGGGTTTTGTCGATCCAGAATCGCCGGAAAGATATGCAAGCTACGAAGTCCATTTATGGATTGAAGCAAGCATCTCGGAGTTGGAATATTCGTTTTGATGAAGTAATCAAAGGGTTTGGTTTCATCAAAAACGAAGAAGAGGCCTGTGTTTACAAAAGGTCGGTGGGAGTGCAATTGTATTTCTAATCTTATATGTGGATGACATATTACCGATTGGAAATGATATTCCTATGCTTGAATCCGTCAAGTCTTCATTGAAAAATAGTTTTTCCATGAAAGACTTAGGGAGGCAACATATATATTAGCATTCGGATCTATAGAGATAGATCCAAGAGGCTAATTGGATTAAGCCAAAGTACATACATTGACAAGGTGTTGAAAAGGTTCAACATGCATGATTCCAAGAAAGGTTTCTTGCCCATGTCACGGGCATTAATCTTAGCAAGAATAAGTGTCCTCGGACACATGATGAGCGGAATAAGATGGGTATGGTTCCATATGCTTCGGCAATTGGATCCATCATGTATGCCATGCTTTGTACACGCCCGGATGTCTCGTACGCTTTGAGTGCTACGAGCAGATACGTCGAGATCCCGGTGAAGGTCAGCTGGATGCCGTAAAGAATATCCTTAAGTACTTGAGAAGAACTAAGGATATGTTCCTAGTCTATGGAGGTGAAGAAGAGCTCGTTGTAAGTGGTTACACCGATGCTAGCTTCCAAACGGACAAGGATGATTATAGATCGCAATCGGGTTCGTGTTCGCCGAACGGAGGCGCATCGTGGAAGAGTTCCAAGCGGGATACCGTTGCTGATTCTACAACGAAGGCCGAGTACATTGCTGCTTGGAAGCGCAAAGGAGGCTGTTTGGATCAAGAAATTCATTTCGAGCTTGGTGTGATGACTAGTACGACTGGTCCAATGTCTCTCTATTGTGATAATAGTGGAGCCATTGCGCAAGCCAAGGAGCCGAGGTCACATCAGAAGTCCAAACACATACTTCGGCGATATCATCTCATCCGCGAGATTGTGGACAGAGGTGATGTCAAGATATGCAAAGTGCACACGGATATCAACATAGCCGATCCGCTGACAAAACCTCTCCCTCAGCCGAAGCATGAGGCGCACACAAGAGCAATGGGTATTAGATACTTACATGATTGACTCTAGTGCAAGTGGGAGATTGTTAGTGATATGTCCTAGAGGCAACATGGAGATGTTGGATATCACGTCAATGTTTATGTATAAATGAATAAAGTGTTATTCAGTTCCATGAAATAGACATCTTGTATTGATCAATAAATACGTGACTTATTTATGAGACTCTTTATGTATGAATCTATTTCTAAACGATCCCTGATCATATGTCATATTGTTGGAACAAATATGATTCTAAGATCGGCATGTTTATTGATTGATGATCATGTCTCATAGATCATGGGTATAGAGATACCAAATCAATAAACATGGACACATGTGTTGGAGAACACATTGTTGGAGACCCACCATGAGACACTACGGGAGTTAATGTGCCATTAGTTGGTCTCGATAGTGTTGGTACAAAGTCCTTAGACTGAGATCACCATGGATTCCAACATGTGTAGTAGCCTACTTTGGGACTACCAAACACTATTTCAGAATCGGGTAGTTATAAAGGTAGTTTTCGGGTTTGCTATGAAACATGGAGTGGGATGTGAGTGATCAAGATGGAATTTGCCCCTCCTTTGGAGAGATATCTCTGGGCCCCTCGAGGTGATGGATTATGGAAATGCATGGCCATGCTAAGTTGATTGAGGAGTCAATCAACGACGGATAATCCAATACGGTTCGAGTGAATGGTTAAGCTATTGAAGGGATGGCACACATCTTGCCTATAGCTTAAGCGGTATCGTGAGGCAAAGGGATTTGTGTACACATTACGGGTTCGAGCCGATATTATTCTTGTATACTATGGTGTCAATATGTCTGCTAGGCGCCGCTGTTGACGGGTCGGCTGAGTTGGACTCGAGCCGACGATCGGCCAAGTTAGACTATAGCCAAAACCGAGTATACCGAACCTACTGTGGTCGCACGCTTAAGGGGATAGAATAGATATTCGAGTTGGACTCGGATACGGCTCGATCGGATAGGGATCCGATCGGATAGAGTCCTATGGGCTTACGACGTATGGGCGGCCAACTCTATGAGATACGGATGAGATCCGATTCAAAATAGAGTCCTAATCGGCCACTAGTCCCGTCGGCCAACTCTATATAAAGGAGGGAGGGGTGGAGAGCTGCCATACGTCAATTGCATCGCGTGCAACGAAGTCGTCGAGATCAATCTCCACGGAAACCCTCCCCACTTTCGAGCCAAACCCTAGCCTTGCATCGCGTGCTAGCACACGGGTGTACGGCATTCTATCCCCGGACGTGTGGATACCGGTAGAGGCGCTGCTACGTTGCGCGCTCTTGATCGGCCCGGATCATTGCAATCGGAGCGATCGGGCTGGTGGAATCGGCTGCGGTCGGGCGCATCGGAGCGAGGAGTGAGAACGCAGCCGGACGACTCGAATCGGCCGATTGGCGTATCGGTGTCGGCTTGCGAGAATCGGCTACACTTGTTCCGGATCGGATTGCCCGATTGGCTATTCGCTGCACTCTACTCCAATCGGTAACGATCTATCGGCCCTTACTTGCAAGTGTTCCTGGTTTGCGCGGTAAAAATTTTTGTTTTCGGCTAGCGTAGCCTCGCGTAACCCTTGGTCGGGCGAGCGGCGTCGTTCGGGCAGGCGTCGGAGAGGCGCCGCAGCACCCGTCCGGCGAGTGCGGCGGGAACACGACATTGAGGAGTGCTGGCCATGGGCAAGCATCCCGTTCTCGAGCACCGAGGCCACCAAGGACTGCCGGCCGTGGGCAAGCACCCGGCTCAGTCGGTCCCTTCGACAATGAGGATGAAGAAATGGAGGACAATGTGGAGGAGTTAGCGAACTTCGGCAGTCACCCGGTGAGCCATGGCGGTCGAGCTCAATGGAATGATGCAAATAATGCTTGTTTGTTAGAATTGTGCATAGAGCAACGTAGAGCAGGAACGTACAATGGTGCACAAATGAGTGGTGAAGGGTACCAAGCCATTGTCGACGGCTCATGCTTTGTTTTATGAAATGTAAAGCTACTGCTTATTTTTGCAGGCCTTTTATTGAGTTGAGAAGAAATTACAATGCCACAAGGTTTCTATCTTTTATTGGTTACATATAGGTTATAAAACGTGGGATGCAAATAAGCTTGATTGAGGACTTGTATGTTTGTGTGGGACGTCTCATCCGACCAAGATGTATGAGACAAGGTCTTCTTCTTCTATTGGCTTTCCTGCTGACGCCATGTCATCTGCCAATGCTTTCTTCTTCCCAATATATTCAGCAACACTGAGGTTGCCCTTCTGTGTTGTGGACAAGGCCATGCGGGTGTTAATCACGCACGCACGGAATTGAGAAGCAAACAGACTCTCAATTGCTTCCCACACGTCGGCTGCCTTGGTGAGCGTGGCAACCTGGGTGAGGACTTCACACGACAGAGATGATAGCAGGTAGCTAAGCACCTGTTGCTCCTACGCATTCCATTGAACAAATGCCAGGTTGTGGATCTTCTCACTGCCGCCATCTTCCTTTGTGACGACAAGTGATTCCGTCGGCGCCTTATTGCTTCCATCAAGGAAATCGAACATCTGAGCGCCTCGCAAGGCAGCTAGGACTTGCGCCTTCCACAAGACGTAGTTAAGCTTCGTCAGCCTTTCTGAAACAGATTGGCCGCTGAGAGTGGCCGACGCCGAGGAAGAAGAGTATGACACCATAGATGAGATCAATCTGGAGATTAGATTGGTTTTGGTGGAGGGTGTAGCTCTGATACCATGTGCGCTGAAACGATGCCCTTCCTCCAGGCTCGCTTACATGTTTATATAGCATGGGAAAAGCCCCCGACGTGGCGCAATACAATGGAAACAGATCAGTACACACGATTAGATCAGGCGCTATCGCAGGCGATAAGGCGCATGAAATATGGGAACCAAACAACAAAAAGGAAACAGAAAACCTATCCTGATTTACGTCCTGCATATACACATATAAATTGATCCTATTTTATCTAACATTATACTCTTAAAACAATGTCACCAACCATGATCAGACATGCAAATGTATGAGTTAATATATATATTAGTCCCTTACATATGTGCATGAGTCATGTGCTATGATCAGATTGTGTATATATGAGATAAATTTCAATATGATCTACAACCAATCCTTGTTTCGCCTGCGGTTCTTGTGATCAAAACATATATTTATGTGTAGATAATAATTCCAACAGAGCATATGTTAAGTAATTTCTTGTATTCTATCCATATCCTGTGCCTCGAGTTAGATTCCTATCAATTATTCACTATCACATGATACCACATAATACTTGTACATTGATTACAATACATAAATGTTGAAAACCACGTATAATTCGTAACACGGCCTATATATATATAATCCCTTACTGGTAACTATCACCTCTACAAGTCAATAATCTCTCTCAGGCATGTGGCTTAATCGTTGCCGCCTCCCACGCCTGGAGCCATGCCGACACGTCGCCGGCGGCGAGCGTTCGCTTCGCCGTATGCTTTTCGTATCCGTGAAAACGAGGCCCTGCGTTGCTTGACCTCGTCGGCGACGTGGCAGCAGACGCTGACGGCGCCGACGAAGACGATCATGCCGCCTAGCACGGTGACGACGAGGTTCTCTCCCAGGGCCGGCGGCAGGTCCGGCCCCGGCGCCGGCGCTGGCACGGCCACGGGCACCGGCTCCGGCGAGAGGCCCTCCTCCGTCATCGTCATGTACACCAGGATGTCCGAGAGCGTGAGCCCGCCGGTGATGGAGCCGACGGCGAGGCGCCGGGCGAAGCGCTCGGCGAAGCGCACGGTGGCGCGGGCGGCCACGCCGGCGCAGAGCGTGACGCCGCGCAGCATCATGATGACCAAGCTAAAGGATCACCGCCACCGGAGTCGACCGATGGATTGATGAGGGAGAAGACGTACGACGACGATGCCGCCGGTTTTGATAACTCGAGAGAAGAGGGGATCCCATCGATCGGAATCGGAGTGTACGAACCTACTCGGTTCGTAATTACCGAAAGCTAATCGATCAGTCAATCTCTTCCGTCGTAAAAACATGCCGATATATTTTTGAATCGCAAAACATGGCGAAAGCGATCAGTGGATTTTTTACGTTTGGCCCACCCGTTTTTCCGTTTTATTGCATGGCTTTGCGATGTCGGATTCAGCCCATTCGTGGGCGCGCCTGTAATTTTTAGCATTTTAAATTTTTTTAAAGTTTTATAAAACTAATTTTCGGTTTCAAAGAATGACAAAACTAGTTTCCGAGATTTAAAAATCATCCTCTCATAGAGCGATTTTCTTGACGTGGCGAGCACGGTGGGCGTCGTCTGCTGCGCCGATGCTTTACGAAAAAACCCCTTGCTGCTCTCGACAAGAGCGTTTTTTCATTGTTGAAATAGGGGGCCGCCTGCAAAAGGGTGGCCGTCCTAGCAATTTTGCAGGCGTCCCCTTGCCGCCCTCCCGAAAAGCGATTTTTGCCCGTTGATAGGGGGCACTTGTAAAAGGGCGGCCACCCTGGTATTTTTGCATTGGGCCCCCTCGCGCACCCTTGTAGAGGACGATTTTTTTTTTCCAAATCTCGTTCTTTGCAAGGGCGATTTTTGGGCGCCACCCCATGAAATCCCAATCCATCTAGGAGGAGTTCATTTGCGCCACGCGAGATTCCAGAAAAGAAAAAACAGAGAGAGATGAGGAAAAAGGAGGAGAGCGGCGAAGCCCTGTCGGTGTGCCTACTCAATCCCACGTAAATACAATATCCTGATCTATGCTTATATTATTTATTTTGTGTAGAATACTAGTCCAAATAGAATTTTTTTTTAATATTTGAATAGATGTGTAGCACTCAGATCTAGATTTATAAATTAGGGCATGATTTATTATAAGAAATTTGACCTAGGACAAACCGATTTAGATGAACATATGTAGAATATATTCTGATCTATGTCTATATTATTTGAATAGATGTGTAGCACTCTGATCTGGATTTGTAATTTAGGGCATAATTTATTTTAGTGAATTTGACATAGGACAAACCGATTAAGATGAACATATGTAGATTATATCCTGATCTATGTCTATATTATTGTGTGTAGTTTTCTTTGTAATATTTGAATAGATGTGTAGCACTCAGATCTGGATTCAAAAATTAGGGCATGATTTATTTTAGAGAATTTGACCTAGGACAAACCGATTGAGATGAACATATATAGAATATATATATATATGATGGACGGTAGATCAAGATAAACAAACCGATTTGGTAGATTTTAAAATCTAGAGCAGAGAATATATTTCTAGAGACTTTAACTTAGCCATAGATTGATCTAGACAACATATTGGTAGTCTGAAATAAACTTAGTTTTAATATGTTTATCAGGCACAATGGCAAGTAAGGTCATATTTCAGATAGTACACGGTCAAGGCAACGTTAGATTTGGTCCAGATGGTGTTGATCTATCTGAATTTTGGATGAAATCGAAGGGCATCGATAGGCCTGCCGAGAAAACATTTGAGTCAGTTTATAGTTGGTTGCTACGTGGATTTAAAGTGGATACAAGAGTGAACACAATATCCCTGTCCATTATAGTGAGTCGTGTAACAGAAGGATATTATTGGGAACTAATGCCTATAGATAACACTGATTTCTAGAGACGTTATGTGGAGATGACTTTTGAAAAGTCTTGGCCCCTTGTTATTTTTGTGGCATTGCATGAAATTGATAGCAGTGTTACAACGCAAACAGAGGATGGTCAGGTTCCTAGCAATGTGGTGGAGAATGTTGGACCATCGGTACGAAGTGGGGGTAATGAAGCAAGGTTGGAGGAGGCGATGGGCATGGCAGACGAGGGGGAGAGAATCGAAGCAATTGTTGAGGAAATAGAGAGGAAAGATTCTGAAGATGAGTAGGTGGAGGACAATGAATCATCCCACGAGGAAGAAGATGTAATGCCCGTTGATTGGACAAAAACATATTTCTCTGGACTTGTTATGTCAGAGGGGCAACAAGTATCCTTTGAATACAAGGATAACGAGATAATCCAGGATGCCAGGTATGCTCATAAGGAAGACATGAAAGAGGTGGTGAAGCATTGGGCGGTCTCCTTGCATAGAGAGTTTAGGGTGGTGAAGTCAACCAAGTATGTGTATGAAGTAAAGTGCATGAAGGATGATTGTCCGTGGCGTGTTCATGCATATAAGGGCAAATGGAATGACTATTGGAAAGTGAGCATTGTGCCCGAGCACACATGTTGGTTGCCAGGGGTGGATAAGTATCACCGCAACATCACCTCAGCCTTTGTAGCCAGTGAGATGTACAGTGATGTTGTTTGTAACACAGACTTTGAACCGGGCTTCATTATTAGACACATTGAAAACAAATTCAAGGATACTATAAGCTATTCCAAGGCTTGGAGGGCAAAACAAAAGAGTTTAGAGATGAGGTATGGCACATTTGAAGCATCCTATGCCAATTTGTCTCGTCTGTTAGCCACCATTGCTCAGAGAAACCCCAATACCTACTACGACATTCAGACACTTCCGTCGTCTACTGACCCGAGCAAGAGTGTGCTGCAAAGAGCCTTTTTCTCTCTTGGTGCTTGCATCAACGCATTTGTATCAACGTATTTGTGCATTGTCGCCCTGTGTTATGCATAGATGGAATCTTTTTAACAGGCAAATACAGAGGTCAGATACTGACGACGATTAGAGCCGATGGAAACAACTAGGTGTTACCCATGGCATTTTCATTTGTTGAGAGCGAGAACACCGAAAGCTGGTATTGGTTCTTGGAGAGAGTTCGCTGTCAAGTCGTGCGTATGAGACCCAATGTTTGCCTCATACATGATCGTCATGTGGGCATGTTGAAGGCAATTGACAACCTGCAAAATGGTTGGCCGAAGAGGGGACTTGCAGCTAGGTGGCATGATCTTCGGAGTAGATGTGGCATGATGTTCGGAGTAGATGGTGCATGCGTCATATGGAAACAAATTTCTACAAGCAATTCAAGAACAAGCACCTGATGCATCTCTTTAAGAGGCTATGTGGTCAGAATCAAGAGAAGAAATTCAATGAGTTATGGAGGAGGTTGGATGAACTGACAACAAAGCAAACCGACGAGCAATCTCGTTGGCCATAGGATGACGATCCTCCAGTACCTCTTGGTCCACTACATGATGACCCGCCCACAATGAGAAGGAGGTCCGCATCATCAATCCGTAACTTCTCGCACTAGATAAAGAATGAACCGAAAGAAAAGTGGTCTCTTTTGTATGATACTAACGGGTCTCGATATGGTATAATGACAACCAACCTGGCCGAGATGTACCACTGGTCGGTATTGTCGAATTTATCCTTCATGACACATAGGCATACTTCAGGAACATATACAAGAAAATTGCTCCATTGATTGTTGATAACAACATTGTATTTGGGAATATGGTGACAAAGTATATGCAAGACAAAATAACAAAAGCTATGAAGCACAGAGTTATTCCCCAAGGTACCCAAGTGCATAGGGACGAGATAATGTGTGTCGACAGGCAAAGGCGTGGCATCAACCACGTCCAAGCTGTGCAGGAATGTGTGTTGCATGCAAAGGGTGGTTGTAGTTGCAGTTGCATGAAGCCCAAGCTTAGACATCTGCCTTGCTCACATGTACTTGCAGCAGCTGGGGATTGCGGCATAATTCTCGATATCTATGTTTCACCCTACTACAAGAAAGAAGAAATATTTCATACATGGAGGGAGAAGATATATGGGTTCGGGATATCTGGATCTTACACAACTCTAAGGGCACAAGTGTTCTACATTCCAGATCCATCGAATTTAAGGATGAAAATGGGACGGCGTCAGTCAAGATGCATCAGAAACGACATGGACGAGTCAGAGGCAGGTGGGAGGACTCTACGGTGCAGCAAATGCGATGAGCACGACCATACTTACAAGAAATGCCTGAAAAATGCTGAAGCTCCAAGCGTCCCAGGTGTGGGTCCATCTAGACAGGCAACCGATGGCAGCCGTCCATCGAGAGAAGGAACAACAACGAGGCAACCACGTCCAAGGCATTCTCGTGAGGCGACTACGTCCTCGGCTGGCGATGCAATGGTATGATTATGTCTGTGAGCCATGTAGTCTTATGGTGTTGCAATTGATGTAACTGTGTGTATAATATTTATCCTTGAGAAACATGAAGTATTGTAATGTTGTTGTCATTTCTGTAATGTGTCTTTTAGCAATTTGAAGTACCACTGTAATGAACTATTTGTGTAATGTTTTAACAATTCTTAAATTTGTAGTTTATGTTGTAATTTTTGTTTAATGTCTTTTATTCATCTCTCTTAATTTTATGTTGCACATGATTTTGATTCAGTCATATGTTGCTTATTTGTAATCACTCTTATGTATGCAGGTATGGCGCACGACACACACCAGAGCACTTCAGCAGGGGACTAGACATGAACCACCAGTCCTACCTGTCGGTAGTGTAGGGTGCGCAGCTTAGCACCTTCCGTCCACGCCCATCGTGCGAGTTGTTGCGTGTCGATCCGCGACACGTTCCGTGGTATGTTTGAACTCATTTACTTGACGACAATTTTGGCTTCACTGGAACTATGTGGTACTAATGTTCCACTTGACGGTACGCAAGTTGCGTGAGTCAGGCCTGATTGCGATATGCAGGCTTGTTGAGGCGGGTGGACAAGAAGGACCCGATGAAGCGTTGGGATACAGACTGGTCTTTGCTGGCTGCTTTAGCAGATCTGTGGCGGCCGGAGACGCACACCTTCCATCTACCCTGTGAGGAGATGACACCCACGCTGCAAGATGTGTCATACCTGTTGGGGCTTCCACAAGCCGGAGAGGCTGTCGGCCCTATGGACGGTGCGGGTGGGTGGAGGAACGATATTACGGAGTGACTCGCGCCCATGATGAGACTACCTAGGATCCCGCCAGTTGCTCCCCTGCACACGTAAACCACCGTCGGGCCTACAAAGGCTTCGCTGCTGTAGTTCACAGTAAGTTTACTTGAAAGCTTTGTTATTTTCCTGAAATCTTCTTAGTTGTAACATCGTTTCCTTTTTCTTGTAGACCGATAAGCTCCACCCTGACGCCGACGAGTACTCGGTGAGACGCTCCCTAGAGGCGTACCTCCTGTGGATGTTCGGTTGGATGATGTTCACCAGCACCACATGCCATGCGGTGGACAAGGGCCTGATCCAATACGCCCAGGCGATCGCGGATGCTGAGCTAGGGTGCATGCCGCAGTGGAGCTAGGGATCAGCAGTCCTCAGAGCCACATACTGTGCGCTATGCGAGGCCTACTACAAGATGGATGCGGGGGCGATATTCGCTGGCTGCCCCCTCCTTATTTAGCTCTAGGCAGCTGAGTGGTTCATGATCGGCTGACCGATTGTGGACACCGCTTCGTACGAGTCAGGACCTGCAGCCGACGCCCCAGAAGATAGGCCGACGATGGGAACTTACTGGTGTCGCCGCAACGTAAGTACAATTTGTTTTGATTTAAAATTTTAGATTATTTATGACTCTGTTCTCAACAATTGGTTCTCTGTGTGTCACAGCGCCTTTATGCCCACGTCCAGGTCAGACGGAGTGTAACATCCTGAAAATCGAAGAAATTGAAATCGGAACGTAAAAATCGGAACTTTCAAAAACCTTCGCTTGTTGCTTCTTTCTCGGGTTTGTTGCTTCTTATTTGCCAGCTCAGTTGCATAAATTTAGTTGTGATCAATTCCCCTTTCGGTGTTTTTGCATGATTTGGAGTTGTCGGAATGAAAAATGCGAAAGTCGGTATTAGGGATTTTTAAAAAGAAATCGGAGAAGCGCGGATTTATGAAAACGCGATTTGGGAGATATAAAATAGTAATTGTGGTTGTGAGAAGATAAATTAGCACACAAAATAAATAATAAAATATTCGGAAGTCGTACTCGAAATCCGGGAAAATTTTGGAAAATAAAGGGGTGAATATTGAAATTAAAAAGAGGGATTTTAAATAAATAAATATGAAAAATAATGTGGGAAAATAAAAATGGAGAAAAGTTGAAAATATTATATTAAAAATTATTTTTGAATTATAGGAATTTATTTTGGAATTTTTAGAAGAAAGGAAAATAGAAATGGGAAATTAAAATTAAAAATCGGGAAAAATAGAAAAGTGCCTTTGTTCATATCGCGCCATGTGTTCGACGCCGACCAGCCCGCCGCGCGCGCCGCCACGCGCCGCGCCCGCTCGCCCGAGCCTCGGCCCCGCCCTCGCACCGCGCGCAGCGCGCGTCGGTCCCTACCCGCGCGCGCCACGCGCCGCGGGCACGCGCTCGCGCCGCGCAGCGCCTTCGCCGCGCGACCCCGCGCACCCGGCCCGCCCGCGCCCGCGCGCCGCGCCGCGCGCACGCGCCGCACCGGCCCCGCGCCCGCGCCCGCGCGCCTCGCCGCCACGCGCCGGCCGCGCCCGGACCCCCACGCCGCGCGCCTCGCGCCGCCGCGCCCGCCGTACCCGGCCCGTCCCAGCGCTTCGCCGCGTGTCGCCACCGCCGCGCCACGCCGGTCCCTCCCATCTCCACCCCGCGCCGCGCGCGCGCGCGCCTTCCCAGCCGCGCCTATAAAAGGCCGGCGCCCCGCCCTTTGCCCGCACCGCCGCTCTCTCTCCCGTTCCCGAGCGCCAACGCCGTCGTCGCCGTGCGCAAAGCCCCCTCCCCCTCCCCCGTGCCTCACCACACCTCCCCGGAGCCCGCCGTCGCCGGTAAGCCCCGCCGCTGCTCTCCTTTCCCCATGCGCTCGCTGCGCCGCCCTCTGTTTTGCGGGACCCCGTCGAAGCAGATGGCGGGCGATGAACAATCTGCGAGAGAAAAGAAAAAAAAAAAAAAGAAAAATAGGAAAAATTGGGAAAAATTTTGGAAAATTTGGAAAAATATTTTGGGAAGATTTGGGTAAAATTTTGGGCAAAAATAAATTATTTTCTTGCATGATTTCTTGGTGAAAAATTTGGAAATCGAATCCGGACTTTTCCGAAATTCCGTTTGCGTCGTTTATGAATCCGGATTTCGCTTAGACCTTTCTCGCCGTTTTAATATGTTTCCATTTTGAGCTCGGACCTTCAAAACCTCTAGCCCCAATCCCTCCGCGGATATTTTCAAATCCGTTTTCTCAAACAGTTCGCGATCGTCGTTTACGAAAACCCTAAGTCGTCGACCCGATGGCGAAACTTGGAGTTTTCCGAGGTGATCGTAGTACAAATTTAAGTAGGAATTTGGGCTTAGCGCTTGGAATAGTTTCTGAGACTTTTTCGAATCTTTTCGACCTTTTGGTGTTAGGGATTCTAATCGAATCAATTGATTTTTCGCACGTACGGGTAGCACCTGAAGAGACCGGCATCGACCCCGTTGAAGACACCACCCCTCAAGCGTGCGAGCAAGGCAAGTCATCACACTCTTTGAACATATTGATCCTACTTTGTGAAATGATGTTGATTTCAAATTATAAATTGCATGCTATACACAAATGACTACCTATGCTTGATATACCCCGCATTGATGTTGATCACCATTAGAATTATTCTTTGTAACCTTCGATGTGATATGACTGGAGGCTAACTTCGATAAAAATGCTTAGCCTTGCTTATACTAGATCCCTGCATACTCATGATTTTACAAAGAAGCTTTGTGCTCGGGCAACTACCTTAGGGAAGGTAGTTGAAATACGGCTGTGGAGACATGAGCGCCACATGGCCATGAGAATGATGAACTAAGTTTGATGAAAATTGAAAATGATATACAAATGATTTAGACTGGGGCGGGCGGATGATTTGGGTGGATTCCGGAAAAGGCAAGTGCCGACCACGGTCAATTAAGGACCGAGCCATGAGATAGCGGAAACGAGCCGCACAACCGTACTTCTCGAATGGGTATAGACCTAGCGACTAGATAGCCGAGCGGAGCGGTATGCTTGCATAGATGGTTCTCTATGATGTGGTTTATGTGATGAGAATAAGGCTGCGGCCTTTCTTTGTGAATGGTGGAATTAAATCGATATTAATTGAATTTAAAGATTGAGGAAGTTTTCCCTTACCCGGGTGCGCGAACTCCTCTCACTGCTAGAAAATGACGGCTAGAGTGCATGAGGGCTTAAGTTCATGGAGCGGGTACGCAAAGTGAGGTTATCGAAAGGCTTTGCCGTGACCGTCTCATGTGTTGAGACGTAGGCTCATTCGTTGGGCTGTCGCGGAGTACGGGTAAAGTGTACATCCACTGCAGTGTGAGTGAATCAATCTATTCGAATAGCCGTGCTCGCGGATACCGAGCATCATGACAAGACTTTCGCTTGGCTAGACTTTAAACTTAAAACTGCTGGGATGGGTGTGCATGATGATTTCATTCGCTGGTGGATCAACTTCTCGAGATGCGAGAAGGGGTGGATTCCCCAGAAAATCATGACGAATCGGAGGCGGGAAGCCATCCTTGGAATCACGATGGATGGTAAACAGAACCGTCGCCGAATTAATAAACTATGGAACTAAAACTTGGCTAGTTGTTAGGCCTGTGAAAAGATTTGTGAAAATTGGCTTTATGCAAAGAGCTCCGGCCATTCCTTGAATAACCCTATCATATGCATCAATTCCGTGTTGGCTTGCCGAGTACGGTTGGTACTCACCCTTGCTATACGCACAAACCTTCAGGTGATGGAAATGAAGAGCCGGAGGATCCTTACGCTTACTACCAGGAGGGTGAAGGAACTGATGGCGCTTACTAGGTCTTAGCTCGGTCGTTGCCTGTGGCAAATGACATGCCGCTGCCTCTATTCCGCTGCCGTATCTAATTTCTGCTTTTGTGTTGTATTCGAACCATGAGGTCCTGTGTGTTGAGCATTGCCTTTGGGCCTATGGTTGTAATAATGTCGCTGTAAGACTATTCGTGCATGTGCACCTGATTATTCAGATCTTGTATTTCGTGGGTACCAACTACTCGATCCAGGAAATGGTACCAAGAACACGAAAGATTCCCGTCCAAAACGGGGGTCCACAGAGCTGGTATCGAGCCATGCGACCGTAGGATAAGACCAAATGGCGCCCTACCCCGACTAGTTGGCTAAAGGGAAGTATCCCTACGTAGGATCATTTCCAAACTATTATTTCTGAAAATACCAATATACCTTTTCTACATCTGTATTTCCTTTTCTTTACCAAATGATTATAATGATAGCTCTCTCTCTCTAACCCTAAGTTGCCTTCAAAAGCAGATGTCGAACCATGACGGAGCCTGGGAGATCACCATCCCACAAGACGAGGGATTTGTGGCACGCTCCGATCCTTGCTGTGGTGTTTAAGATATCCGGAACCACCCACCTACCAAATCAAGAGGCATGGCTCCGAAGGATATCCAGCATGGGAGGCGGCCGTTTCCGTGGAAGCCCGCATGGGAAGTGAAACACCTTTTCTTTCACACCCGCTATCACCGGGATTTAGCGGAAGCGCCATCCAAGATGCGGCCCGCGAAGCATTTCTTCGCCTTAATGCGATACATCGTGCTGAACTTACGGTGTGAGTTCATGCACCATCCCTATCGTGAGGAAGGCAACCCGTTTGCACCGTGGAAGCCACCCCTGCTGCTACAACCCTATGGTCACACGTCTATCACGCGGCGGAGACGGCGAGATGACTGCTACGAAGAGGCCTTGCTTGAGATCAACGGACCGGCAGCAATGCCTCAATGATCGGTCGAGAGCCACCGGGTGTGGGGATCGATCAACATGCCGCGACTCACCGCAAGCCAACGGTGCCCAATATGAGCAACTCTCGGACCGCTACATGGCCTGTGGGGAAGCCCGGTAGAGCCGGAGGAGCAGCTCAGAAGAGCAAGCAAGCAAGTCGACCACTGGAGGAGCATGCGCTCCCGCCCTATCCACGCCGGAGTACTTCCACGGGGTTGTACCAACACCTCCCGCTCCCGTGCCCGACCACTACTACCTTATGACTCCAGCATGCTTGGATACCTTTCAAGCCATGATGGAGCAAGCTTTATATTGAGCACGAGCTCGCGCCGACACGATAGACCCCACCGCGCCACGTCCATGGGACCCACCTCGAGCTCCGTAGCGGTGCCATCCGAGCCCTGGATCGGGAGAGGAGAACCCCATCCGGATCCACACCGACTCGGAGTCCGAGGCGGAACCTATGGAGGTCAAATGGGAGTCCGCGACACCGATTCAATGGAGGAGGAAGCTCCCACTCGTCGCCTGACTCACACTGGAGGTCCCCTCACCCGCCAGACCGCTCGAAGAGTACACGGTCACCGAGCAGGAAGATTCGGCATGACTCCGAGGCCACCACCTCCGAGCCATGGGGACTCCGATTTGCTTCAGCAGAGGATCACCCCCTTCCTACACCTGGCTCCTGCGGATGGTTGGACGATTAGGCGGGAGGACCACCCCAGCTTGATCTCGCTCTGGACGGTTCGGCAGCAAGGACCACACTCTATCCCCCCCTAAATAGTTGATGCAGTAAGACGATGTAGTTGTTGTTATCATGGCATGAGGGACTGTGCATGTACAGTCCGTGTACCCCTTTGATGTAATATGATGGACCTAAGTATCGCTTTGTGGTATCCTAATTAATGAGCTTATTATTTTACCATGCTTGTTGGTTGAAGATCATTTAAAAACAACTTGAAGAAAAATCCCCTAGGAACCATGACCTTAACAGGTCCGATCTCTTAATTCATCTATCTTCTTCAGATGGCGCATCGCCGCAGAGCCGCAGCCACCAACGAGAACCCACCGGAGCCTAACTGATGAGGACATCAATACTACCGATACATCCATGCCTCCACACGTACAACTTCATGGCCCAATAACCCGCGCTCGTGCACGTCAACTCAACCATCAGGTGAGTTCATTCTTAAGTTTATGTTCCTCTTCTTTATACCTGGAGGCGCGTGCACTTTTGTTTTACTCAGGAACGATGGAGAGGATCCAACGGGAAGAGGATTCGCGCGGGGTGGATTCGGACTGCAGCACAGTGCCAAGTTCTAACGGCCGCCATGACTTCATGCAAACTCCGATTTGGGTGTGCAAGTACTTGATGGAAAGGTTATCAAGTATACTTTCAAATGGATCCAGCCCCATGTCAATATCTATCCTGGAGCGGCCGCAATTGTTCTTTTTCTACCGAGTGTTTTCTGTCTTTGGTGCTGGGTCACCTCTTTTGGCCCAATGGGTCGTGTATCAAGTTGGACCCATTAGGGGCGCGTCCTAGGGTTTAGCACGACTCCGGCACCCCTGTGGTCGTCTCTTCCCTGTTCTTAAACCTTCAGCCGCCACCGAGAAGGGTGGGTTTTGTTGATTAGAGTTAGCCTTTTGCTACTTGCACACAGCGCGCGTGTCGGCTAGACCGTCCGTCTGTTTGTCTTCGGAACTCCACCATATCGTGTATTCAGATTGAATCTTTCATCTTAATATATAGCAATTTCAGTGCTTGTTTTACTTGTTCTTGCCTGTTCTTCGATTGCTTGCAGGACGAGTGCCCTAGTGGCATCTTTCATCTTAATATATAGCAATTTCAGTGCTTGTTATACTTGTTCTTGCTTGTTCTTCGATTGCTTGCGGGACGAGTGCCCTAGTGGCCGGGTTGTCGCGCACCGCAAGATCGCGTCAACCATCGGAGACGGTGTATCGGTTGCTAAGGCGCATCGTCCTTGGACGGTTGTAGTCGAGCCGTGAACGTCGCCTCTATTCCCCAATTGAGTTATCCTCCACCTCTCATCGAAAGATTGGGACTAAACCCTAGCGGGATCGCATCAGTTGGTATCAGAGCGCGGTTGATCGGTGAGAGATTTTTTTTGCCCTTCGTTGTTTAATTTTGTTTCCTATAGTCCAAAAAAAAACCAAAAAAATAGTAGATTAGATCAATCCTAAAACCCTTTGAGCCTCTTTTTTACTATATGACCGCTTAGTTAGGGCTTGTTGAGTCTTCGATTGCATGGTTGTGTCAATGTGCTGGTCTTAGTGTTTAGGCGATTAGAGTTTCGAGTTCTTGCCACCACATACCGCCACCTTCACCATCGCCGCCATCACCTTTGTTTTAGCCGTCATCACCACCAATTACTTTCCTTCCATAGTTTGATGTTTTGTCTGTAACTGTCTTGCCTTTGATCCACCATCGCAAGAAAGGAAATAGAACCCGATTCGAGTTGTCCCTTAAAACAGTGATATCTTTCTCATACGGGCTCGAAATTAGGCAAATAAGATATCTACGGACATCTACAGAAAAAGTTACATCCGTCTGTTCCTAGCTTTGCTGGGTTCGGCAATCTTAAAATCGCCAAATTCCTCTTGCAAAATTCTGTTTTCGTGGCGAGAAGCTTCGGAACCCTTTCGATAAAACTTTGAAAAATTCCACGTGCCTCATTTTTTGTTCGTTTGAGCTAAGAATTTTTGTGGTTGGTTCTAGTGTGCCCCTGGTTGTGAAAAAATATCAAAAAATAAAAAAAGTCGCATCTCTCTCTCCTAAGCACTAGAGAGAGAACAAAAAAAAAAAAAAAAAAGAAAAAAAGAGAGAAAAAAAGAAAGAAAGGGGCCGACTCGTGAGAACCTTCCTTCCACCTAGTCCCCTTTGTCTCCACCTTCCCGTGATCGTGTCTGTTTGGGTTTGTATCTTGTGGCGTCCTTTGTGGTTAGGCTCGCGTCTCTATTTCGTCTAGCCTAGTACCAAGCACGGTACCGACCTTGAGCGTTTACTCAATTTGCTTTGCCTAACGTGGTTGCTAGTACTTCCTTGTGCATTACTTTCAGCCCTCCTACAGCTCCACACACGACTACGCTTGACAACAGCCTTGTTGCTACGACGCCGATACACCTCGTTCCACGGTTGCAGACTTGTCAGTTGTCGTCACCCTCCTATGAGCATGGTAAGAACTGGTAAGAACTTGTGAGATAAGCGAGAGCGAGCGCCTTTCGTAGCCACACCCCAATAGTTGTAGGGATTAATTCTTGTCAACTGTTTTTGTTGTTGTGTTGTTATATTAACCATGGCAGGCTCAGAGGAAGAAGAAGGTGCATCCCATTCTCCACGCACCAGACGCATCATACATCATTTTGCAAGGGAAGTGAAGCGGCACACAGAAGGACTCGATGCAGATTTGCAGGTGACGAATGACAAGATCGGGCAACTGGAGGCCACACAGATCAATGCCACAACCAGGCTCGCCGGGTTGGAGGCATTGGTTGCGCGTATTGACACCAGCCTTGCTACACTTGTGAGGCATTTGGATAACCTCAATGCTCGGGGACATGATCGGTGTGATGAAGACGACGTTGATGGTGAGTACGGTGAGGACAACTTCGATGGTGACTATACCGCCGACACGAACATGATGACCGCAACGCTCGTGATCGCCGTCGGCTACGTAACAATCGTAGAGGCATGGGAGAACACCGCCGACGAGAGGTACGCAATAATGAAGATGCTTTTTCTAAAGTCAAATTTAAGATACCTCCTTTTGATGGAAAATATGACCCTGATGCATACATTACATGGGAGATTGCTGTTGATCAAAAATTTGCATGCCATGACTTCCCTGAGACCTCTAGAGTTAGAGCTGCTACTAGTGAGTTCACTGCTTTTGCCTCTGTGTGGTGGATAGAACATGGCAAGAAAAATCCTAACAACATGCCACATACTTGGGATGCTTTGAAATGGGTCATGCGGGCTAGATTTGTTCCTTCTTACTATGCACGTGATTTGTTAAATAAATTGCAACAATTGAGGCAGGGTGCTAAAAGTGTAGAGGAATATTATCGGGAATTACAAATGGGCATGCTTTTGTAATTTAGACGAGTCCGAGGATGCTGCTATGGCTAGATTTTTGGGTGGTCTAAACCGTGAGATCTATGACATTGTGGACTACAAAGATTACACTAATATGACTCGATTGTTTCATCTTGCTTGCAAAGCTGAAAGGGAAGTGCAGGGGACGACGTGCTAGTGCCAAGACTAATGTTTTCGCAGGAAAATCAACGTCATGGCTGCCACGCACGCCTTCTACTCCTTCACCATCTTCCACACCCCGCGGTCGGCACCTTCTCCATCTAGCGACAAGCCACGTGTCCACTGTTAGTGCACCGACTAAGACAGCCAGCGACCACCGCGAGTGCTTCTTCGTTGCATCCACCGGAAGAACAAGAGATGTCCAATGTCATCATTGCAAGGGCTATGGGCATGTCCAGCGTGGCTGCCCGCAAGCGTGTTTTGGTAGTCAAAGATGATGGTGAGTATTCCTCGGGTAGTGATTTCGATGAAGATACCCTTGCTTTGCTTGCGGCTGACCATGCGAGATAAAGATGAGGGAACAGAAGAACATATTGGTGCCGATCTTGCGGAACGCTATGACGCCTCATTGTGCGGCGTGTGCTCAGCACACAAATGGAGAAGGCCGAGCAAAATCAGCGGCACACCTTGTTCCAAACAAAGTGCGTCATTAAAGAGCGTTCTTGCCGCTTGATCATTGATGGAGGAAGCTGCAACAACTTGGCTAGCAGCGAAATGGTGGAGAGGCTTGCACTCAGCACCAAACCACATCCCCACCCATATCACATTCAATGGCTAAACAACAGTGGTAAGGCAAAGGTAACCAAGCTGGTGCGCATTAATTTTGCAATTGGGACATATCGTGATGTTGTTGAGTGTGATGTTGTACCTATGCAAGCTTGTCATATTCTGTTAGGTAGGCCATGGCAATTTGATATGGATTCTATGCATCATGGTAGATCAAATCAATATTCTTTTATGTACCATGATAAGAAAATTGTGTTGCATCCCATGACCCCGAAGCTGTTTTTGAGGATGATGTTGCTAGAGCTAAGAAAGAGAAGAATCGGGTCCATGCTATAAGTGAAAATCAAATTGTAGCCAAAGAACATGTGCAACATAACAAGAGAGAATCTAAATCGACAATAAAAATGTGATTCAATTGAAAGGTTCTTGCATGCTTCTGTTAAATCGATGTTGCCAATTTGAATACAACTGAAACGTATGCTATGCTTTTGTATGCAAGGATGCTTTGTTTTCCTTTGAGGATATACTGTTTCTTTTCCACTGCGGTCACTAATCTTTTGCGGAGTATGAGGATGTTTTTCCCAGGATGTACCGCGGGCTGCCACCGGTGCGTGGAATTGAGCATCAAATCGATCGATTCCGGGGCTTCACTACCCAACCGCGCGCCATACGAGAACCAACCCCGACGAGACCAAGGAAATTCATCGTCAAGTTCAGGAGTTGCTTGATAAAGGGTACGTACGAGAGTCTCTTAGTCCATGTCTTGTGCCGGTGATTTTGGTGCCTAAGAAAGATGGATCTTGGCGTATGTGTGTTGATTGTAAAGCTATTAATAACATTACCATTAGATATCGTCATCCAATTCCTAGGTTAGACGATATGCTTGATGAATTGAGTGGCTCTACTGTCTTCTCTAAAGTTGATTTGCGTAGTGGATACCACCAGATTCATATGAAGTTGGGAGATGAGTAGAAAACAGCTTTCAAAACTAAGTTTGGATTATATGAGTGGTTAGTGATGCCTTTTGGTTTAACTAATGCACCTAGCACTTTCATGAGGTTGATGAATGAGGTTTTGCGTGCTTTCATTGGCAAATTTGTGGTGGTATACTTTGATGATATTCTGATTTATAGCAAATCTTTAGAGGAACACCTTGATCATTTACGTGCTGTTTTTAATGCTTTGCGCGATGCACGTTTGTTTGGTAACCTTGCGAAGTGCAGTTTTTGCACCGATCGCGTATCGTTTCTTGGCTATGTTGTTACTCCGCAGGGAATTAAGGTTGATCAAGCCAAGGTCGAGGCAATTCAGAGTTGGCCGCCTCCTAAAACGGTCACACGGGTTCGAAGCTTTTTAGGACTTGCGGGATTCTATCGGCGCTTCGTGCGGGATTTCAGCACCATTGCCGCACCGCGAATGAGCTTACAAAGAAGGGAGCGCCTTTCACATGGGGCACCGCACAAGTGAACGCCTTCAACATGTTAAAAGATAAGTTGACACATGCACCTCTCCTCCAACTTCCAAATTTTAATAAGACTTTTGAACTCGAATGTGATGCTAGTGGGATTGGATTGGGTGGTGTTTTGCTACAAGAGGAAAACCCGTTGCATATTTCAAGTGAAAAATTGAGTGGGCCTGTTCTGAATTATTCTACTTATGATAAAGAACTGTATGCTCTTGTGAGAACTCGGAAACATGGCAACATTATTTATGGCCCAAGGAATTTGTCATACATTCGATCATGAATCTTTAAAACATATTCGTAGTCAAGGCAAACTGAATCGTAGGCATGCTAAATGGGTTGAATTTATTGAATCTTTTCCTTATGTCATTAAACACAAGAAGGGAAAGGAGAATATCATTGCGATGCTTTGTCTAGGAGATATACTTTGTTGACACAACTTGACTACAAAATCTCCGGCCTCGAAACAATCAAAGCCCAATATGTGAATGATGATGATTTTAAAGACGTGTTGTTGCACCTGTAAGGATGGAAGGACATGGAACAGATTTGTCTTCAATGATGGGTTTATTTTTAGATCTAACAAGCTATGCATTCCAGCTAGCTCGTTCGTTTGTTGTTGCGCAGGAAGCGCATGGCGGTGGGTTGATGGGGCACTTTGGTGCCAAGAAGACGGAGGACATCCTTGCTAGCCATTTCTTTTGGCCGAGGATGAGAAGAGATGTGGAGCGATTTGTGGCTCGCTGCACGACATGTCAAAAGGCTAAGTCACGCTTAAACCCCCATGGTTTATATATGCCTCTACCTGTTCCTAGTGTTCCTTGGGAAGATATTTCAATGGATTTTGTGTTGGGCTTGCCTAGGACCAAGAGGGGGCGAGATAGCATTTTTGTGGTTGTGGATAGGTTTTCTAAAATGGCACATTTCATACCATGTCATAAAACTGATGATGCTACACATATTGCTGACTTGTTCTTTCGGGAGGTTGTTCGCTTGCTTTGTGTGCCAAACACCATTGTTTCAGACCGTGACACTAAATTTCTCAGTCATTTTTGGAGAACTTTGTGGGCTAAATTGGGGCTAAGCTTTTGTTTTCTACTACTTGTCATCCCCAAACTGATGGGCAAACGAAGTTGTGAATAGGACTTTGTCTACTATGTTAAGGGCTGTTTTAAAGACAAATATTAAGATGTGGGAAGAATGTTTGCCTCATATTGAATTTGCATACAATCGTTCGTTGCATTCCACTACAAAGATGTGCCCTTTTGAGATTGTTTATGGATTTTTGCCTCGTGCTCCTATTGATTTAATGCCTTTGCCATCTTCGAAAAACTGAATTTTGATGCTAAACAACGTCTTGAGTTGATGTTAAAACTCCATGAAACTACTAAAGAAAACATAGAGCGCATGAATGCTAACTATAAGCTTGCTGGTGACAAAGGTAGACGTCAATTGAATTTTGAACCTGGTGATTTGGTTTGGTTACATTTGCGAAAGGAACTGTTTCTGATTTGCGAAAGTCTAAGTTGATGCCTAGAGCTGATGGACCTTTTAAAGTGCTTGAAAAATTAATGAAAATGCATACAAGCTTGATCTCCTGCAGATTTTGGGGTTAGTCCCACTTTTAATGTTGCAGATTTAAAGCCATATTTGGGAGACGAAGATGAGCTTGAGTCGAGGACGACTCCAATGCAAGAAGGGGAGGATGATGAGGACATCAATACTACCGATACATCCACGCCTCCACACGTACAACTTCATGGCCCAATAACCCGCGCTCGTGCACGTCAACTCAACCATCGGGTGAGTTCATTCTTAAGTTTATGTTCCTCTTCTTTATACCCGGAGGCGCGTGCACTTTTGTTTTACTCAGAACGATGGAGAGGATCCAACGGGAAGAGGATTCGCGCGGGATGGATTCGGACTGCAGCACGGTGCCAAGTTCTAACGGCCGCCACGACTTCATGCAAACTCCGATTTGGGCGTGCAAGTACTTGATGGAAAGGTTATCAAGTCTACTTTCAAATGGATCCAGCCCCATGTCAATATCTGTCCTGGAGCGGCCGCAATTGTTCTTTTTCTACCGAGTGTTTTCTGTCTTTGGTGCTGCGTCACCTCTTTTGGCCCAATGGGCCGTGTATCAAGTTGGGCCCATTAGGGGCGCGTCCTAGGGTTTAGCACGACTCCGGCACCCCTGTGGTCGTCTCTCCCCTGTTCTTAAACCTTCAGCCGCCACCGAGAAGGGTGGGTTTTGTTGATTAGAGTTAGCCTTTTGCTACTTGCACACAGCGCGCGTGTCGGCTAGGCCGTCCGTCTTTGTCTTGAACTCCACCATATCGTGTATTCAGATTGAATCTTTCATCTTAATATATAGCAATTTCAGTGCTTGTTTTACTTGTTCTTGCTTGTTCTTCGATTGCTTGCAGGACGAGTGCCCTAGTGGCCGGGTTGTCGCGCACCACAAGATCGCGTCAACCATCGGAGACGGTGTATCGGTTGCTAAGGCGCATCGTCCTTGGACGGTTGTAGTCGGGCCGTGAACATCGCCTCTATTCCCCAATTGAGTTATCCTCCACCTCTCATTGAAAGATTGGGACTAAACACTAGCGGGATCGCATCACTAACCCCTCCACTCTGGCGAGGTTATGGCCTTACAAACCCAGCTGCTCCAAGCAATTGCTAACAACCAGGGAAGTCGAGGAGGATCAAGTTTAGGAGAGTTCATGCGAGCTAAGCCACCAACCTTCTCCGCGGCCGAAGAACCCATGGATGCTGAGGATTGGTTGAGGGTGATCGAGAAAAAGCTAACTCTCGTCCGAGTTCGAGAAGCAGATAGAGTTATCTTCGCCACTAGCCAGCTAGAGGGTCCCGCAAGTGACTGGTGGGACACCTACAAGGAAACACGAGCTGAAGATGCCGGAGAACCAACATGGGAAGAATTCACGGCTGCGTTCCGTGAAAATTTCGTACCAGCTGCAGTTATGAGGATGAAGAAAAATGAGTTCCGTAGGCTGCGCCAAGGAAACAACCTCAGTACAAGAGTACCTGAACAAGTTTACCCAGCTTGCCCGCTACGCCACAAGCAACCTGGCAGACGAAGAAGAGAAGATGGATAAATTTATCGAGGGACTAAACGATGAGCTGAGAGGACCGATGATCGGACAAGACCACACCGGTTTCCAAAGCCTCATCAACAAGGTCGTACAGCTTGAACACGACCAAAAGATGGTGGAAAATAACCGCAAAAGGAGGCTCGCTATGGCCCGCCCATTTCAGGGAGCGCCACAACGTCCCAAGGGAGCCACCCCGTCGGATGGAAGCCAAACGTTCCAGAGGCCGGTCGTTCCCCGCTCCCGACCATGTCGGCAGCCGCCTACACCTCGGTTTCGTACACCGACGCCAACCCTAGCCGCCCCGGGAAGAAGGAATGTGAGTGCTTCAATTGTGGAGAATTCGGGCACTACTCCAACAGCTGCCCCAAACCACGCAACACTCCTGTGCGCACCGGCGCCAATGCAACGGCCGTCCGAGGAACCCCGCCCGCTGCGGGACGCGGTGCTTGGGACCCCGCTACCCAACGAGGCCGCCACCGGGTTTCGACGTGGCCAGGTGAATCATGTGCGGGCTGAAGAAGCTCGGGAGGACCAGAGCGCGTCGATGGGTATGTTCTCTATCAACTCTACCCCAGCTTAAAGTCTTATTTGATTCGGAGCCTCGCATTCATTCATATCTTCCCAAGTAAGCAAACAACACCACCTACACCAAGTAGCACTTAAGAGACCTATGTTGGTACACTCACTGGGAAACATAACCGTACCCCATGCTTGCATCAACGTGCCCATACGGATTAGGGACGTGGTGTTCCTTTCAAACCTTATGGTGCTATCACCCCAAACCATTGATGTCATACTCGGATGGATTGGTTGACCAAGAATAATGGAATCATAGACTGCATCGAAGGGAAGTCACGGTATCCACCCCATGGGGATCACCAATGAGCATAACTATGGACCAAAACCCGAAGCTATGCGAGCAAGCTGCGGGAGTATTCACCATGCTACCTCTAGGCGGGATGCCGTAGTACAAGAATACCCGGACGTATTTCCCGAGGAATTGCCCGAAATGCCCCCGGATCGCGACATAGAGTTTATCATCGACCTAATGCCCGGTACGCCCCCATATCCAAGAGACCTTATCGAATGCCGCCAACGAGTTAGAAGAACTCAAGAAGCAAATCCGAGAACTACAAGAGAAAGGATTTGTACGCCCATTCTTCTCCCGGGAGCCCAAGTACTCTTCGTCAAGAAGAAGGATGGGAGTATGAGGATGTGCGTGGACTACCGATCGTTGAATGAAGTGACTATCAAAAACAAGTACCCACTACCCCGAATCGATGACCTATTCGATCAACTTAAGGGCGCGCAAGTGTTCTCAAAGATTGATCTTCGGTCGGGATATCATCGTTGAAGATTAGAGCCGGAGATATTCCTAAAACGGCGTTCTCTACACGTTACGGCTTATACGAGTTCACGCGTAATGTCCTTTGGATTGACCAATGCCCCGGCATATTTTATGAATCGATGAACAAGGTATTCATGGAATACCGGATAAATTCGTAGTGGTATTTATCGACGATATACTTATCTACTCCAAGAACGATGAGGAACATGCGAGCATCTACGGCTGATCTTGGAAAAGCTACGAGAGCACCAGCTGTATGCAAAATTTAGCAAATGTGAGTTCTGGCTCAAGGAAGTCGCTTTTCTTGGCCACGTGGTTTCAGCCGGAGGAGTAGCAGTAGACCCCGCCAAGGTTGAAGCTGTCACGGAATGGAAGGCACCCAAGTCAGTGACGGAAGTTCGGAGTTTCTTGGGCTTGGCCGGGTATTACCGAAGGTTCATCGAAGGGTTTTCCACCGTAGCCCGACCTATGACTCAGCTTCTGAAGAAGGAAAAGAAGTTTGAATGGAACGAGAAGTGTCAGGAAGCCTTCGACCAACTAAAAGAAAAGTTAACCACCGCCCCAATCTTAACTTTACCTGACAACCGGAAGGATTTTGTGATGTACTGTGATGCATCTCGGCAAGGACTATGAAGCGTGTTAATGCAGGATGGGAAGGTCGTGGCATATGCCTCGCGATAGTTACGACCCCACGAGGAGAATTATCCCACACACGACCTGGAATTAGCCGCGGTTGTTCACGCATTGAAGATCTGGAGACACTACCTGATCGGGAACCACTGTGATGTGTATACTGATCACAAGAGCTTGAAATACTTCTTTACTCAGCCCGATCTCAACCTACGACAGAGACGATGGTTGGAGTTGATCAAAGATTACGATCTAGGAATTCATTACCATCCCGGCAAGGCAAATGTAGTAGCCGATGCGCTAAGCCGCAAAGCCCAATGCAACCATATGGGATTGGAAGGTATGGCCAGTGAGCTCCAAGAAGAAATGGCTCGACTTAATCTGCACCTGATTCCTCACGGAGAAGTAAACTCACTGGAAATCCAACCCCTTCTGAGGACTCAAATAGAAGAAGCCCAAAAGGGGAATGAGGAGACCCAGGAAATCAAAGAACGCATGGCTGCTGGACGTGCTAAGGAATTTTCGGTAGACGACAAGGGAATCCTGTGGTACAAGAAAAGAATCTATGTGCCTGAACAAGGTGGTTTGAGAGGGTTGATCCTAAAAGAAGCATACGAATCGGCATATTCGTTACATCCAGGAAGCACGAAAATGTACCAGGTTTTGAAGGGAGAATACTGGTGGCCCAATATGAAGAGAGATGTGGCCGAATACGTAGCCGTGTGCGATGTATGCCAAAGGGTGAAAGCTGAGCATCAACGACCGGCAGGCTTACTGCAGCCGCTCAAGATTCCTGAATGGAAATGGGACGAGATAGTAATGGATTTCATAGTGGGACTACCCAAAACTGCGACTGGTTACGATTCCATCTGGGTAATAGTAGATCGGCTCACCAAGACCGCCAGATTTATTCCCGTCAAGACTAACTACAACAGTGCCAAGCTAGCAGAACTATACATGAGTAGGATTGTATGTCTCCATGGTGTACCAAAAAGGATTATATCGGATCGTGGTACCCAATTCACGTCTCATTTCTGGAGCAAAGTTCACGAGGCACTAGGAAGTCACCTTGCCTTCAGTACCGCTTACCACCCACAGACCGACGGACAGACTGAAAGGACCAATCAAGTACTAGAAGATATGCTGAGAGCCTGTGCGTTGGATTTCACCAAGGATTGGGAGAAATGTTTACCGTACGCCGAGTTCTCCTACAACAATAGCTATCAAGCCAGTCTAAAGATGTCACCAAACGAAGCTCTATTTGGTCGCCGATGCCGAACCCCATTAATGTGGTCAGAAACCGGTGAACGAACCGTATTCAGGCCTGACATAATCAAAGAGGCCGAGGAAAAGGTTCGCCTGATCGGGACCGATTACAAGCTTCTCAATCACGACAAAAGAGCTACGCGGATACCCGACGAAGAGAATTAGAATTTAAAGAAGGTGACTACGTGTATTTAAAGGTCTCACCACTACGGGGAACTCAGAGGTTCAAGGTCAAAGGGAAACTCGCACCAAGATACGTGGGCCCATTCTTGATAAACGCTAGGAGAGGTGAAGTGGCCTACCACTGGAGCGCCGAGAACCTCTCCGATGTCCACCCGTATTCCACGTGTCGCAGCTTGAAGAAATGTCTGGGTGCCGAAGAGCAAGCTCCTTTGGAAACCATCCATGTCCACAGTGATCTTACCTACCGGAGCATCCAATCAAGATACCGGACGAGGCGTAAAAGAAGACACGGACCAAGTCATGGCGCATGTACAAAGTACAATGGAGCAATCACACGGAAGAAGAGGCTACGGGAGAGCGAGGAGTTCTGAACACGGAATACCCACACCTACTCGGCAACAGAAGAAATCTCGGGGACGAGATTTATTGTTAGGGTAGGTTTGTAACATCCCGAAAATCGAAGAAAGCGAAATCGGAACGTAAAAATCGGAACTTTCAAAACCTTCGCTTGTTGCTTCTTTCTCGGGTTTGTTGCTTCTTATTTGCCGGCTCGTTGCATAAATTTAGTCGTGATCAATTCCCCTTTCGGTGTTTTTGGATGATTTGGAGTTGTCGGAATGAAAATGCGAAAGTCCGTATTAGGGATTTTTAAAAGAAATCGGAGAAGCGCGGATTTATGAAAACGCGATTTGGGAGATATAAAATAGTATTGTGGTTGGGAGAAGATAAATTAGCACACAAAATAAATAATAAAATATTCGGAAGTCGTACTCAAATCCGGAAAATTTTGGAAAATAAAGGGGTAAATATTGAAATTAAAAAGAGGGATTTTAAATAAATAAATATGAAAAATAATGTGGGAAAATAAAAGTGGAGAAAAGTTAAAAATATTATATTAAAAATTATTTTTTAATTATAGGAATTTATTTTGGAATTTTTAGAAGAAAGGAAAATAGAAATGGGAAATTAAAATTGAAAATCGGGAAAAATAGAAAAGTGCACTGTTCATATCGCGCCAGTGTTCGACGCCGTACGCGCCGTGCCGCCCGCCGCGCCCAGCCTCGCCCTCGCACCGCGCGCACGTGCGTCGGCCCCTACCCCCCGCGTCACGCGCCGCGCGGCACGGTCGCCGCGCGGACCGCGCGCCCAGCCGCCCGCGCGCGCCGCCGCGCCGCCCCGCGCCCGCGCCGCGCCCTCCCGCCACGCGCCGGTGCCGCGCCGAACCCCACGCGCGCGCGCCGCGCGCGGACCCCGCCCGCGACGCGCGCGCCTCGCCGCGCGTCGCGCCCGCCGTACCGGCCCGTCCCCCGCTCGCCGCGTGTCGCCACCGCCCGCGCCACGCCGGTCCCTCCCATCTCCACCCCGCGCCCGCGTCGCGCCCTCCCGCCACGCCTATAAAAGGCCGACGCCCCCGCCCTTTTGCCGCACCGCCGCCGCTCTCTCTCCCTGTTCCCGAGCGCCAACAACCGTCGTCGCCGTGCGCAAAGCCCCCGTGCCTCACCACACCTCCCCGGAGCCCGCCGTCGCCGGTAAGCCCCGCCACTGCTCTCCTTTCCCCATGCGCTCGCGCCGCCGCCGCCTCTGTTTTGCGGGACCCGGTCGAACGGATGGCGGGCGATGAACGACGCGAGAGAAAAGAAAAAAAGAAAAATAGGGAAAAATTGGGAAAAATTTTAGAAAATTTGGATTAATATTTTGGGAAGATTTGGGTAAAATTTTGGGCAAAAATAAATTATTTTCTTGAATGATTTCTCGGTGAAAAATTTGGAAATCAAATCCGGACTTTTCCGAAATTCCGTTTTGCGTCGTTTATGAATCCGAATTTCGCTTAGACCTTTCTCGCCGTTTTAATATGTTTCCATTTTGAGCTCGGACCTTCAAAACCTCTAGCCCCAATCCCTCCGCGGATATTTTCAAATCTGTTTTCTCAAACAGATCGCGATTGTCGTTTTACGAAAACCCTAACTCGTCGACCCGATGGCGAAACTTGGAGTTTTCCGGGCGATCGTAGTACAAATTTAAGTAGGAATTTGGGCTTAGCGCTTGGAATCGTTTCGAGACTTTTTGAATCTTTTTGACCTTTTGGTGTTAGTGGGATTCTAATCGGAATCAATTGATTTTTCGCACGTACGGTAGCACTGAAAGAGACCGGCATCGACCCCGTTGAAGACACCACCCCTCAAGCGTGCGAGCAAGGCAAGTCATCACACTCTTTGAACATATTGATCCTACTTTATGAAATGATGTTGATTTCAAATTACAAATTGCATGCTATACACAAATGACTACCTATGCCTGATATACCCTGCATTGATGTTGATCACCATTAGAATTATTCTTTGTAACCTTCGATGTGATATGACCGGAGGCTAACTTCGGTAAAAATGCTTAGCCTTGCTTATACTAGATCCCTGCATACTCATGATTTTACAAAGAAGCTTTGTGCTCGGGCAACTACCTTAGGGAAGGTAGTTGAAATACGGCCTGTGGAGACATGAGCGCCACATGACCATGAGAATGATGAACTAAGTTTGATGAAAATTGAAAATGATACAAATGATTTAGACTGGGGCGGCCGGATGATTTGGGTGGATTCCAAAAAAGGCAAGTGCCGACCACGGTCAATTAAGGACCGAGCCATGAGATAGCGGAAACGAGCCGGTACAACCGTACTTCTCGAATGGGTATAGACCTAGTGACTAGATAACCGAGCGGAGGCGGTATCCTTGCATAGATGGTTCTCTATGATGTGGTTTATGTGATGAGAATAAGGCTGTGGCCTTTGCTGTGAATGGTGGAATTAAATCGATATTAATTGAATTTAAAGATTGAGGAAGTTTTCCCTTACCCCGGTGCGCGAACTCCTCTCACTGCTAGAAAATGACGGCTAGAGTGCATGAGGGCTTAAGTTCATGGAGCGGGTCACGCCAAAGTGAGGTTATCGAAAGGCTTTGCCGTGACCGTCTCATGTGTTGAGACGTAGGCTCATTCGTTGGGCTGTCGCGGAGTACGGGTAAAGTGTACATCCACTGCAGGTGTGAGTGAATCAATCTATTCGAATAGCCGTGCTCGTGGATACCGAGCATCGTGACAAGACTTTCGCTTGGCTAGACTTTAAACTTAAAAGCTTTGGGATGGGTGTGCATGATGATTTCATTCATTGGTGGATCAACTTCTCGAGATGCGAGAAGGGGTGGATTCCCCAAAATCATGACGAATCGGAGGCGGGAAGCCATCCTTGGAATCACGATGGATGGTAAACAGAACCCTCGCCGAATTAATAAACTATGGAACTAAAACTTGGCTAGTTGTTAGGCTCGTGAAAAGATTTGTGAAAATTGGCTTTATGCAAAAGAGCTCCAGCCATTCCTTGAATAACCCTATCATATGCATCAATTCGTGTTGGCTTGCGAGTACGGTTGGTACTCACCCTTGCTATACGTACAAACCTTCAGCTGATGGAAATGAAGAGCCGGAGGATCCTTACGCTTACTACCAGGAGGGTGAAGGAACTGATGGCGCTTACTAGGTCTTAGCTCCGATCGTTGCCTGTGGCAAATGACATGCCGCTGCCTCTATTCCGCTGCCGTATCTAATTTCTGCTTTTGTGTTGTATTCGAACCATGAGGTCCTGTGTGTTGAACATTGCCTTCGGGCCTATGGTTGTAATAATGTCGCTGTAAGACTATTCGTGCATGTGCACCTGATTATTCAGTACTGTATTTCGTGGGTACCAACTACTCGATCCAGGGAAATGGTACCAAGAACACGAAAGATTCCCGTTCCAAAAACGAGGGTCCACACGGAGCTACCCAGAGTTCGTATTCGAGTTCGACCGTCTGCAGGCTTCCGACGTCGTCTGGGAGCCCTATACGGAGCAAGCCGGCGCCGAGAGAGCTCCTCTAGGTTTGTCTGCCTTGTGCACGCGTGACGCGGCGTACTGGCTGACGTTGGTGCCAATGGTGTTCGACATCTATGTCAAGCCTCACTGCCCTCACCGTGTTATGAGGCAGTTCGAACTAAGGCAGGGATTTCCATTAAACATAGCGATGCCCGTCCCCCCAGGACCACCAGTGAGTAATTTTTGTTTTGCTTTACTACTATTATGTCTATTGCTTTAAACAGATCGATAACCATAATGTTTTTTGAAGGTTGACTCGCCTGGGACAGCAAGCAGGGACAATCAGGGTACCTCGGCTGAACCGCTACGTGGAGGACTGGTCGATAGCCACAAAGGAGGTGATCGACGAGCTCTTCCCCCACTCCGAGGACAACTACACTTCGGACCTTCGCTGGTACTTGCCACGCATGCGTGCCCACGTGACCTTCACCCGGCCGCTCCGCAGCTCCACCAGCCTTCAGTCATAGACACGTACACCTCGCACCGTGACCGGGACTACTTTATAGGGGTAAGTCCATCTTCTGCACGCTTCTTCCTTTCTTATGTTCGATTGATAATTAATGTCTTTCATAGGCCGATGCCGCACGAGCCTTGCACGTCAATGTCAGCACGTTGACACAGAGGCTGGAAGCGAGACTGTACTTCACCGACGTCGAGCAGAGGGCCCTCGCGGACCGACTGAACAACAAGGTTTGCGCTATAATGCACGTCTTCTCCTATCGTTCAGCCGTGGACGCGATACCTCCACTAGTCCCTGCAGTTCCCCGTCCACGCGCCTCGACCGCAGGATCGACTTCGCACGGTGCTGGAACATCCATAGTTAGTTCCTTACCAAATTATTTACTTTGCAAACCTTGTCCACGTTTTCACAAACTGCATGGCTCGTAAGTCCGACTCTGTCCACAGGGGCCTTTGCTGGAGCGAGCAGTTCGTCGATCCCACATCCCTTCGTCAGTCGCGAGGTGAGCAAGCGTCGTTTGTTGCGAAATACAACTGTACTAGTTGTCATGACTGTTGCTTAACATTGCAAAACTCCAGCAGGTTACTCGGTGGGGATTTTCTGTTCGGGCGCATCTTCGTCGCAGGTAGGCGGGTCAAGTGCTGGCAACGCAGGCGGGTCAGGTGGTGGCGACGACTTCGACGACCTGGAGCAATACATCATCGGCGCCTCGCAACTTGGTGGAGCACCACCACTACAGAGCCAGGAGCAGCCACAGGAGACGCTCGCACCAGATGTCCGCGCAGGACGTGCCGTGCTCCCCGACAGGCTGACGTACTCCCAGGGGCACGTTAGGGTGCATGCTAGGAGGGGGAGGGGTAAGAGGCCTCGACAGTAGTATCTTAGTGCTACCTATTTGTAATATTTACCCTTAGTAACTTTGTGCTACTTGTTTGTATATAAGTCTGTTTGGTCATTGCAGTGATATGTCATGAGCCCCTTTCAGGCCATTCGTACTCGCCCATGATCACATAGATCATACGGTACACAGTATGCGCAACATCAACTCAACAAAAGAACAAACAAATTTCGGCGCATGAGAGATGTCTATGATAGGTCGCTATCAGCATTTGGCGCGTGAGATATGTGTATGATATGTCGCTATCATCTTTCGGCACATGAAGACATCCAGATTTAGCTTTTGTCGCTGCTTTCTATGGCAGAATCAATCACTTTGTGCTGCCATGTGAACGTGTTGTCACATCCGTTCAATAAGTTAACTCACGTTAGCTTGAGATGTGCCTCCACTTTCTCCACTATATATTGCACCACACGAATACGAGCTCTTTATATGTTCGTTCTGTTTCCTACACTTCTAGCTAGAATGGATCATCACTTTCCTGAGCGTCTGGACTGGCGACTTCATCCTTTGGGTGGTTGGATTCCACTATGGTGTGACCGTTCGTTGTGACATTGTGGAGATGTTTGTATACTTACGTCGTCCCTGAACTCAGAAACTCAGGGGAGACGATTCTTCCAATGAGCCAACATGGATCAGGTATGACTACTGTGCTCCGATTTGTAATATGTATTCTTAATACACAATATGCTAACTTGTTCCTACATCATGGTAACGTCTTATGCAGGCATATCATCGGGTGTGCAACTTCATTGAGTGGATAGATTCGGAGAACCCACGAACCGACGGAACAGTTTCTACCCACTTAGCGAAACAAGGTTAGACTACCTTCGATAGAAGGCTGAGTACCAACGTCGAATTGCTGCGGAAGCTTTGGATTGGCATCTTGATCCGCTCGCACTACCCACATGGCGGGAACGTCCATAATGTCATTGTGGTCTTCGTTGCCAGGTGATAAGGTCCATTAGACATGCAACTCGAGGACAAAGATGCTTCGTGTGTCCTGAGATTATCGACGATGATTTTGTCATGAGTACTAATTTTTCCCAGTAAAGCTAATCACTTGTTTCATTGTCTAACCTCTGCTGTCACAAATGTACAACCAGGAGGACGTACGACAATGTCAGTTTGAACAGTGGATCGATACGGTGATACCTGCTTCCATCGGTCCGACGGTAACGCAGCATGAGTCGACCGAACAATTCATGCAGGCATGGATGGAGTACGTACGTCAAACAGAAATCACAAGCTTAGATTGGAGGAACAATCCATTAGGTTACCCTGAATGGTCGGAACGTCCCAGGTGTGGTTGTAGGGATCATTGCAAGATGGCTATCTTCTTTGAACCACGAACATATGGCAGGAGATATTTCATTTGCCACAACTTAGATGATGATTTTGTTGTACGTCTTACATTTTTTCAATTCCGCTAACGTCTAAATAGTATTGCCACTCTAACTGACTACCTACGTTTCTTTATCAAGGCATTCAAAGGAGGTGCGGATTTAGTATGTGGATCGACAATGTCATTCCCCAATATAACAGCCTAAAGATAACTGAATGTGAAACACAAATAGAGTACAAGGACGAGAATGAGTGGGAAAATGCAAGACATGTTGAACGCCGTAGAAGGGGTCCGTAGAAAAGCTGAGGCTCAACTCGTCGGGTCCGATTAATTTGTATCGTGTGTCCATGGCATATGTTCCGCGGTTTAATTACATGCAATACTTGTTATGAAACGTATGCCATGTATTGTATCATCAATATATGATGAGTTATGCTTGTATTACTAAAAAATTTATTTACCGTGTCAACTGCGGAGCATACTGCTTTCAAAGTATAATACGCCTAGGGCTTCTTTATAACAAAGGATTTTGTACGAAATTTTATAGTAATTTAATCCTATGAAAAATTTTACTATGTAGTTATTAACTATTTCTTATAAACATCATGTGGATTTACTTTACTAAACTTCCTTTGGATTGGGTAAAAACAATAAATATTGGGAAAAATATTATTCACTTTGGATTTACTTTAGCAAACATCCTCTAGAGGAATTCTACCATGAGCTTGAACTTATTGGGAAAAAATATTTACTTCAACTCAAACAGCGATATAGGTTGTTAGGGTTTAGGGTTTTCGTGGGCCACCAACCAAAAACGTCCTTGCAGAACTCGCCCTATGCAAGGACGGCGAGGGGGCCGCCTGCAAAATTGCCAGGGCGGCCGCCCTTTTGTAGGTAGCCTCCTATTTCAACAATGAAAAAACGCCCTTGCCGAGGGCAGCAAGGGGGTTTTCCGTATAAATGTCGCGACGCGACAGACGACGCCCAACGACCGTCTGCCACGTCAGCAAAATTACCCTATGGGAGGACGATTTTTAAATCTCACCCTCCCAAAGGGTGATGGGGGACTATTTTTGCCATTCTTTGAAACCAAAAATTAGTTTTACAAAACTCTAAAAAATTAAAAATGCTAAAAATTCGGCGTGCCTGCATGGCAGGAATCGGCCTTTTTGTTCTTGGCTCGTTTGCTCTTTTTCTTGCGTGCATGATGTAGGCCCAAAATGAAATGATCTCGAGGCCCAAATCACGATTTTCTCCTTTTCTATTTTTTCTAGGATTCAACTTCGATAGACGAGCAAAGACCAATAGACCTCATGCCACTAGTCTAC
Source organism: Oryza australiensis (assembly GCA_019925245.2). Classification (NCBI taxonomy): domain Eukaryota; kingdom Viridiplantae; phylum Streptophyta; class Magnoliopsida; order Poales; family Poaceae; genus Oryza; species Oryza australiensis. The sequence goes on from JAIFGZ020000484.1 coordinate 450,082, forward strand.
AAACTATCAAAAAAATAGAGGTAAATTCTTATGGCAAGGTAAGCAGGAAGATGCCTGGTTGAGCGATCTAGCCATAGACATAACCATGGTCGGTGGACCTTGTTTCTCAGCTAGATGCCCTATGGGGGGCAGTGTGGAGACTTCATCTGCATATCGAAGACTTGGATCGGATCGTTTGGAAATTCATCAACCATGGTTGCTACACGGCCTCACGGGCCTACCGAGCTCAGTATTGTGCCGCACCCAATACAAGTTACAAACAGCTAATATGAAAGCCCTGGGCCCCTAGGAAATGTAAACACCACGTGTGGCTAATCATCCAAAACATGGTTTGGACTTTTGATCGCTTGGTGGCCAAGGGATGGAGGAACAATGGCCATTGCCCTCTCTGTGGCAGCTCAGATGAGACGGCGCTACGCTTGTCGCCACATGCAAATATTCCAGAAGAATATGGGGACTTGTGGATAATTTGGTAGGCTTCCAACAATTACAGCCGAGCGAGTGGGATGATGCCAAATCAGTGCAGCAATGGTGGAAAAATCCAGCAAACACTTCCGGTGTACCGAGAAAGGGGCTACGATCCCTAATCCTCCTAGTGGTCTGGAAAATTTGAAAGGAGAGAAATGGAAGAATTTTTGATAAAAAAGAACTGGGTGCAGTATTAGCTACCATAATCTACAACAGAAAATATATGCAAAGTTTAGCACAATGTTTATGCTTTGTCTTTTATTAAACAATTTAACAAAAGACTCCCACTACGTTTCTTAACCTTCCCTCTAGGTTACGTATTGGGTTAAGATCCACATGTTAATTAATTTCTAGTGAGCTTTGGCATCACTGCTAGAAGATTAGTAACATGCGTAAGCAACACCTAGCTAATCACATCCCTATGTGACTCTTGTTTGTTGGGTGACATCATCATACCTCGGCCCCAACCTATGCCTCAAGGCCCAATACTGTTTTGATTGCCTTGTCAAGTAAACCAAATGTTCCTGCGTGTATATCTCTAACATATACCCCATCGTGTTATGATAGACAATAACACTCTGCTTTGCCAGACCTATCAATTGACGATCACAATCGTGATAGGTGCAACATTTGGAAGGCATCATTACTACTTAATTTTCTGAAGGATACTATCCTATCAAACAAATATATCACATATAAGAAAGCAAGAAGAATAGTAATTAATAATGAAACAGTATGACCCATTCACATGGTGATCTCCATCTCCATGTCGGTGTAGAGGATCTCCATCTTCATCACCGTTCTCCCGAGTGCCGGAAGCTTGATTTCTTCAAACTAAGCTACTACTATATAACCTATAAATTAAAGATTACATTGACATGCAAGTCGTGAAAAAATATTACATTAATTGCATGTATGAAACAATATTACACGCATCATATGAATCTCATACATACAATTGGACCATACCATCTCATAACATTCTCTGCAAAAACAAGTTAGATGTAGAACGCTTTCTACTTATCGTAGAGATAGGATACCGAGACGACAAAAAGGGGTATGCACACGGCGGTCTCTCGCGGGGGAAGCCGCCCCCTCGCAGGCTTCCGGGCAGCGCTCGGAACACCACACGAATTTCATAGATCCAATCTACAAAATCGCTTATGAAAACCATATTGGCATAATCATATTATGTCGTCCCGATACACTATCAAGGGACATGGTTTGCATAGGCGTAAGGCAGTAGTCATAGTCGGACTACAAAACAACTTCGGAATAATCACATTATACCGATCCGAGACTATCTCAAGGAACGCCATCCCTAATCCGACTCAAGATAATCCAGAGTACTATGGAAGTCGCTTTGACATAATCATATTATATCGATCCGAGACTATCTCAAGGAATACAATTTCCATCTACTCTCCTCTACCTAACCCTAAAACCGATTGATCTAATCAACCAGTGTGCACAAACTTGTTCCAGATCCAATCTAAAACCCAAACTACGCAAGTCTAGCTCTGATACCACTGAAGGAATACACAGAGGCTACGATAGCATAAATCAAAATTTTTCTACCGCGCAAACCAGGAAAGCTTGCAAGTAAGGGTCTATAAATCGTTACCATGTGACGTGCAGTGCAGCAGAAAAACTACGTTGGAGTAGCCGACCCAACGTACGCACGTCAAGAAATCTTGCTGACCTCGAACAGCGCCACGTTCGACCTCGCCTGACCTCGCTCCGATCTGCCAATCAGCTCCCCGACCATGTCGCCGACCAAGATCCGATCTTACAACTAGCTCGCCGACTTACACCGCAACGTAGCGATGTCTCTACCGGTATCCACACATCCAGGGATAGAACTCCGAACACCCGTGTGCTAGCACGCGATGCACGGCTTAGGGTTTTGGCTCGGACGTGGGAGGGCTTCCGTGGAGAAGATTGATCTGGCTGTCTATTTCGCATCCAACTCTCCACCCCTCGCCTCCTTTATATCGGGTTGTCGATTGGGCCTAAAGGCCCATCGGTACTCTATGTCCGGTTGGATCTCTATCCAATTGAGTCGTATCTGAGTCAAACTCGAATGCCTATTCTTTCCCATTAAGTGTGCGACCCTGTAGGCTCAGGTATACTTGGTTCCAACCTGAGTCCAACTCGGCCGACACGTCAACAGCGGCCTCTAGCAGAACATATTGACACCAAAGTATACAAGAGGATCATAAAGGCTGAACCTGTAATGTGTGCACAAATCCCTTTGCCTCACGATATCAATTAAGCTATAGGCAAGACTCGTGCCATCCTATCAATAGCTTAGTTATTCACTCGATCTCATATTGGATTATCTTTCTGTTGATTGACTCCTCAATCGACTCGACATGACCATGCACTTCCATAATCCATTACATCGAGGGGCCCAGAGATGTCTCTCATAGGAGGGGCAAATTCCATCTTGATCATTCACATCCCACTACATGTTTCAGAGCAAACCCAAAGACTACTTTTATAACTACCCAGTTACGGAATAACGTTTGGCAGTCCCTAAGTAAGCCTTCACCTGAATCCGATTGGTACCTTCTCGTAGCACTCAAAGCGTACGAGACATCTGGACGTATACATAGCATAGCATACATGATGAATCCAATTGTAGAAGCATATGGAACCATATTCATCTTACTCCGCTCATCAGGTGTCCTAGGACACTGATTCTTGCTAAGATTAATGCCATGTGACATTGGCAAGAAAGCTTTCTGGGAATCATGCATGTTGAACCTCTTCAACACTTTGTCAATGTATGTACTTTGGCTTAATCCAATTAGCCTCTTAGATCTATCTCTATAGATCCTAATGCGTAGTATGTATGCTGCCTCCCGTAAGTCTTTCAGGAAAAACTATTTTTCAATGAAGACTTGATGGATTCAGCAAAGGGATATCATTTCCAATCAACAATATGTCATCCACATATAAGATTAGAGACACAATTGCGTTCCCACTGACTTTTTTGTAAACACAAGCCTCCTTTTCATTTTTTATGAAACCAAACCCTTTGATTACCTCATCAAAATGAATATTCCAACTCTGAGATGCTTGCTTCAATCCATTAATGGATTTCTGTAGCTTGCATATCTTTCCAGGCGATTGTGGATCGACAAAACCTTCAGACTGTATCATATACACATCCTCACTTAGATTTATATTTAGAAATGTCGTTTTGAAATACATCTGTCATATCTCATAGTTGAAATATGCAGCAATCACTAGGATAATCTGAATAGACTTTAGCATTGCAACGGGCGAGAAGGTTTTATCATAATCAACATTTAAAACCTTTCGTCACCAATCACGCCTTATAGATGTGAACATTTCCATCCATGTCGGCCTTTTTCTTAAAAAAACCCATTTGCACTCAATGGTTTTGACACCATCGGGTGGATCAACCAAGTTCCAAACTTGATTGTCATACATGGATTCAATTTTAGATTTCATGGCTCCAAGCCATTTGTTGGAATTTGGTCCCACCACCGCTTCCTCATAGGTCTTAGGTTCATCGTTGTATAACAACAATATATCACATTGTTCTGCACCTGTGTACCTTTCAGGTGCACGACGTGATCTTTCGGACCTGTGTGGGGTTGGTGTATCTACAACAGATGACGTAACAACTTGTTACTCCTGTTGTGGTCCTGTGGTAGCTGCGTTTTCTGGTGTTTCTTGAACTTCTTCAAGATGCACCATGCTTCCACTAGCCTTTCTCGAAAGAAACTCTTTCTCCAAGAAATCACCATGTCGGACGACAAACACTTTACCTAGTTTCCGATTATAAAAATAATATCCTTTTGTTTTCTTAGGATACCCCACAAAGAAGCACTTGTTAGATTTGGGTGTAAGCTTGTCGGATTGTAAACGCTTTACATAAGCTTCACATCCCCAAATTTTGAGAAAAGACAATTCAGGGGGCTGCCCTGTCCATATCTCATATGGCGTCCTTTCCACTGACTTAGATCGAACTCTATTTAGTGTGAACGCAGCTGTTTCAAGAGCATATCCTCAAAAGAATAATGGAAGATCACATTGGCTCATCATGGACCGCACCATGTTCAACAAGGTGTGATTCTCCGTTCAGACACCACATTCCATTAAGGAGTTCCTGGCGGACTCAACTGTGGAACAATTTCATAATCTTTTAAATGATTACCAAATTTCTCGCTTAAGTACTCACCTCCACGATCTGATCATAGAAACTTAATTGTTTTCCCTAAATGATTTTGTACTTTATTCTGGAATTCTTTGAACTTTTCAAAGGATTCGTACTTATGCCTCATTAAGTAAATATAACCATATCTACTAAAGTCATCGGTAAAGGTAATGAAGTACTAAAAACCACCTCTAGCTGTTAAGCTCATTGGTCCACATATATCAGTATGTACAAGTGCCAACAAGTCACTTGCTCTCTCACTGTGACCCATGAAAGGTGTCTTTGTCATCTTTCCAAGTAAATAAGACTCACATGTCTCAAATGATTCAAAATCAAAAGAGTGTAGTAAACCATCTTTATAGAGCTTCTCCATGCGTTTCTCATTTATATGGCCTAGGCGACAATGTCAAATAAATGTGGGGTTTATATCATTTGAGAGTTGCCTCTCTGTATTTATGTTATAGATGGGAGACGCTTCAAGATCCAAAATGTATAATTCATTTACCAATGAAGTATGAAAATATAACATATCTCTAAGATAAATTGAACAACCATTGTCCACTGATCTAAAATCATATCCTTCCACTTGCAAACATGAAATGAAAATAACGTTTTGACATAGAGTTGGAACACAATAACAATTATTTAGTTCCAAAAACTAATCCTGAAGGCAAATGAAGTGGCATAGTGCCGACATCAACGGTAGCAACCTTTGCTCCATTGCCGACGCACAGGTTCACCTCACCCCTTCTCAAGCTTCTACTTCTTCTCATTCCCTGCAACGACTTGCAAATATGAGCTACTGATCCGGTATCAAATACCCAAGAGTCAGTAGATGAAGTAGCAAGATTGATTTCTATAACATTAATACCTGAAGCAGAAGTCGTATTTTGCTTCCTTTTGAGATCCTCCATGTACTTCTTGCAGTTCTTTTTCTAGTGACCTGTCTCCTTGCAATAGAAGCAAACGACATCTAATACCGATGACCCCTTCTTGCCTTTCTTTGTTTTGGAAGCACTGGCGATCTCATCAGGAGTTAACTTCCGTTTTGTGCAAAGTTTCTTGACAGGATGTTTGTGCTTAGCTTTCTGCATCATCATCACATGATGACCATTTTTCTGGATACTCTCATCAGCAGTCTTTAGCATCCTATGCAATTCTGCCATGGTTTTATCCATGTTGCTCATGTGATAATTTAGTATGAATGGCTCAAAGCTCGGAGGGAGCGACTGGAGAATCACGTCTGTAGCCAACTCTTGGCTAATAGGAAAACCTAGTTTCTCAAGATTCTCAATGTATCCAATCATCTTTATCACGTGCGGACTGACGGGATTCTCCTCTACAAGCCTGCACGCAAACAAATACTTTGAAGTATTGAACCTCGTAGCTCTACCTTGGTTCTCAAACATGCCACGTAGACCCTTAATAATATTGTGAGCATCATTGCTCTCATATCGCTTCTGAATCTCCGAGGACATTGTGGCAAGCATGAGACAGCTTATATCTAGGAAATCATTAGTATGCTTCTCATAAGCCCTCCATACAGCAGCATTAGCATTATCAGGCAAATCATCAGGATAAGAAACTTCAATAACGTACTCCTTTCGCTCTTGCTTGACAACAATTCTCAAGTTACGATACCAATCCATAAAATTTGTTCCATTCAACTTTTCTTTCTCAAGTATAGACCGCAAATTAAAAGAACTGGATGTAGTATTAGCTGCCATAATCTACAACAGAAAATATATGCAAAGTTTAGCACAATGTTTATGCTTTGTCTTTTATTAAACAATTTAACAAAAGACTCCCACTACGTTTCTTAACCTTTCCTCTGGGTTACGTATTGGGTCAAGATCCACATGCTAATTAATTTTTGGTGAGCTTTGACATCACTGCTAGAAGATTAGTAACATGGGTAAGCAATACCTTGCTAATCATATCCCTATGTGACTCTTGTTTGTTGGGTGACATCATCATGCCCTGGCCCCAACTTATGCCCCAAGGCCCAAAACTATTTTCACCGGTAGCACTCTTTCCTTCACCATTTCCTTTAAGGTTGATTCCTTCACATCGAACGCCGCCCATTGGTCAAAAGGAATTTCTCTCTCTCTCCAGGCATGGATGAGCTCAGGAAGCTTTGGATTAGGGATTTTTGAGGCGATGTTTTGGGGGAAATATGGTTCAGGTGGAGCGGATCTCTTCGGTGGCTAGGTTCCTTTCTCTTTTTGGTGGCTGGATGTGTGGGAAACCCTAGCCCTAGCTCCGACAACAATGGCGGTGAACAGGAGCATGAAAGGAAATTTTATAGAAACGAAGCAGCGGAGGAGATGATGAACAGTGTCGCGGCGATTTTTTAAGGGGTATTGACGAATTTTTTTTGTTGGGCCGAGGCCCGTTAAGAATTTGCAGCCCATATTTCTCATGTGTGGCTTGTCACGTGTCTTTAGGGACTTAGGCATGTTTACTTTTGATAAAATGCACGTGATTAAATGCCCAATACCTTTAAAATCATTTTATACCGTTGTTACTCAACTTTGTAGAAGTTGGTACAATGCAATTTAAAAGGTGGCAAGCAATGAAGCTTTATATATAGCTTCCCTTATAATTATAATTATTTTATATAAGTTAAGGCATTCTTTGGGTTTTGTAAAGTGATTGATTGGATACTATATCATTGCTTTAGGCCACATATGCGTGCATTTTTAGACCAATATTATGGTTTTTTGCTGATTATATATTTTGGTCATTTTCAAGCAGTTGGTTATATTATTTATGAGTATTATTGACTCAGATTTTACACCACATATGTCATATATTTTTAGTGTGGTTCCCTATGTGTCTTTTATGGACTTAAGCATATTTGCTTTAACATAAGCACGTAAAAGAAATTCAGTACCCATAAAATTATCTATTTCGCTGCTATATGACCTTTTATTCAAGATGGATAATGTAATGTGATTTAATAGGAGGTGGTGTGCTTTAATCGCTTATAACCTGGCTTTTTATCTAAAAGTGAGGCACTGTTTGGTTTACTATAAATGTAGTCGGGTAATATTGCATTTATTTTGTTATATATATATATGTATTTTTAGACCCACATCATTGGCTTGGAGCTAGATATGATATTTTGGTCGTTCAATCGGCAGTTGGTAAATTCATTTTGAGTATTATTTACTTAGATTTTAAACCACATATGATGCAATTTTTGATAAAACCACTTGATTGGTCCGATTATTTATTCCTTGACTATATGCTTAGTTTGTTCAACTAATCACATAGTTGAGGGTTATACCTAATTAGGTGCATCTAGTTGATGCACCTAGACATATTATTGTTGTTGTTGTTGTTGTTGTTTATTGAAACTTTTGCAACCCTTTACAGTCTTATGATCTGATAAAAGCACTCGGGAGGCTATGGCAAAGGTAATTGAAACACTCGGCTTTGGATTGATCCGATTGAAGAAAAGGTCATCTTTTCGACTGTGAAGGTCTCAAGGACTACTATAGAGATTATGGGTATCATGTACCTATATGACTGGGTTATCCGACTGGATATAGGGGAAAGATGATGTATATGTAATATGTAATGGATCATGCCTTGGATATTACGTTTCCCTATGTATTAAGATAACGGCCCAAAGTCCTCGTTCAGTAATATTGTAGATTAGATTTAGAAAATCGATACTGAGTTAATTGGGTTTCCATTCTTGTAATGATGTCCTTCAACCTATATAAAGGAGGCAGGAAGCCCTTCAAGAGCAAATCGATAACTCAATTCTTAGATCAATACAATACTTGACGGATTCAATTTTCGAAACAGAAGTAAGATATTACCTCTTGTTGAGAGGTCCTGAACCTATCTAAACCTTTGTCTTATAACCCTATCTACTTCAGCTCTCATACGTCACCTTTTTTTCTCATTGTCGATTCCTACAATCGACACCTCTATTGCTACTCATCCTGCCATCGTTGACACACGTCTGAGGCAGTGGTGAGTGGGAGCAACTTCTCGACCCTATCAAGAAATGGTTCTTCTATTCGGGCATCACCAGGACCGATGTTCGATTCTCGCTCTGATACAACTTGGTGAAGCAAAACAAAGTATGAGCAAGAGTTGGTACTGTGCGAACTGCCTTGCAGCTTTTCGGTTTTCTCTTCCTCTTATTATATATGCTGAATACAGAAATAGAAATCGTGGGCTAACAACATGGCCGAGACTCAAGCCACCACATGCATAAGCTGTGCCAACCCACAGCACACATACTGTAGCTCATACGACAACAGAAAAATAAGAAACGACGGCCTCGGCGTGAACATGCAACATGCGCACGCCTCAGGGTTACTGACACTGCTGAAAAAACTCACTATTATCTCAGTTCGTAATACCTGATTTATAAACGAAGGACTCACATCAACATGTTTATTATCAACTTATTATATATTTAGTTCAGTTAGAACTAAAAGTAGGTTCCACGAAGAGATGCACGTGTACACCTCCAGAAGCATCAAGGGTAAACCTCGATGATCGATCGGGCACCCAGTACTGGTGTGATTTTGTAGTCACTGAATCCAGCCTCTAAGAAAATCTTCTTCCATTCATGCTCCTCTCGCTCAATTCCATCGATGTACATCATGAAAACATCAAACAGAAGTTGCATCTCCTTGGAAACAATTTCCTTGGATCCAATCCCAACAACCACCTCGATGATTATCACCTTTCCCCCAGCATCCCTCGCCGGGATTGCCTCCTTGCACCGCCGTAGAATCTTGACACACTCATCATCTTGCCAACAGTGCAAAAGACACTGAAAAATCACATGCAAAATCAACACAAATTGAGATTCCTAATTATTAAAAGAAGCTACTCGATCAACAGCTGAAATTACAGTATGTCAAAGGTCACTAGCTTGAGTGATTGTATGTACCTTAAGTAGCACGACATCGGCTGCTGGAATGAACTTGAAAAGGTCGCCGCCGACGAACTGGACGTTGCTATGAGTGGCGGAAGCCTCGGCCACGATATGAGGAAGATCCAGCACCGTGCACTTGATGTCTGGAAATGCCATCGCTATGGCTGCAGCTACAGCGCCATGGCCGCCGCCAACATCAACAAGAGAGTTGATGCCCTGGAAAACGCCATCACTCTCCTTCAAGATGATATCCATGGCAACACGGCTGTCCTCAACCATGCTGGCGTTGAACAAGCTGCCGTCCTTGGCATCGTTTGCTATCATCTCCCACCTCGTGCAGCCATGCGCCACCTCGAAGGGTGTCATGGCGGCCGCCTGCTCGACGGTGAACCACTCGTGTATGCTGAAATGAGAGGCCACGGCGAGCGGGTTGGCTAACAAGCGCACCATTTGGGACAGGGAGTGCGCTCTCCCGCCGCCGCCGCCGGCGAGGAGGAGGCGAGAGACTCGGGTGAGCGTGTACGTCGCCTCACCGTCGCGGTCTTCGACGGAGAATATGCCGGAGAATGTGAGCAAGCGCATGAGCCGCCGGAGCTGCGAGAGCTTCGTTGGGTGCAGCCCGATGTTGAGGGCGAGGTCGGACAAGGTGGCGGCGCCGCCATTGCGGTGGATGGCATCAGAAATGCACAGGTCGGTGGCGGCCCTAAGTGCCGTGGACTTGGTGAAGGCGAAGCAGTGGTGGTAGAGCTCGATCTGAGCTTGGATCAAGTCATCGGTACTCATCATCTGCTCATCTTCTTCTTGGACACGTTGTGCCATGGTGTTCTTCGTGCAGTTAACTACTACATGTGCAAACTTATGGGGAGAGCTAGGGCTCTTAAATAGGATCAGTAGACGTGCAAGTTTATTCATAATTAACATCACTAATCATGTGCTCCTATCGTTCACCCCATAACCTATAGGCCGTTGCCAAAATTTAATTTTAAAAACTTAATTTTGAATTTGACTTTTTGATTTTCTTCATCGTAGTTTGTTTTCTATTTTAAATCTATAAAAGTTTATTCTATAAAATATAACTTTTTTTATAAATCGTACGATTTCACCCGAGGATAAAGCATTGCAGCAGTGATGTCAAAATCAATCATGAAAAAAGATGTGGCCCTATTTTACATCACGTCCTTAATGCCTATCCTTCTAGTCATTTTGCATTTGTTGCAATAGTATCAATCTTCAAGATATGTGGCGGATTTGCGCACAAACTCCATGGAATCCGTATAGTTTATCTCCACGTCCACTGCCCGTTCGTTCACATCACACTACCTGATTGCCGCGCGGAAGTCACAGTGGCACAGTGCCGCTCGATCTTGCTTTGTTTTTTTTTTCAAGGAACGGAGCTACGGAAGAAATGATGATTTTGTTGGTTGAGTATATCGGCTCACTGTCGTTACGGATTGGCAGGAGTTAAAAACCACCAGTTTTCAATAGCACAGGTTCTCATATGTGTTACCGATCATATGTAATGGGGCTAAGCGAACCATTACAGATCACTCTTCTATAACAGGCAACATTAGAGGGCAACATTAGAGCCGTTAGAGATTAGCGCTCATCTGTGATGGTTTCAGTTAAGATGCTGTTACAGATGTCATCCATCTTATCTGTAACGATTTTTTATTAAGGGCAGTTAAATATATGTCTTTTATCTGTAACGACTCCCATCAAAAACCATTAAATATGACTTTCAGGTCAACCCAACTTAAATTTAAAAAATCATGGTCGGCCTTATTTTCTCCCATCTTCCTACCTCACTTCTCCTTCTCCTCTCCACATCTCCTTTCTCATTTACCCTCCCTCCCTTCCCATCTCCATGGCCAGCTCCCTCCTCCCTCCTCCCTCTTGGCGGCGACAGCGAGCACGGGTGGTAGCTCCCACCTCCCTCACAGTCTTGGCATGGGCATGGCAGCGGTGGCTCCCTCCTCCCTCTTGGCGCGGGCACAATGGCGGCGAGCGCGGGTGGCGGCATCCACCTCCTTCCTCCTCTTGGCACGGGCACGACAGCGGTGGCTCCCTCCTTTCTTCTCCATCTTGGCACGGGCGCAGCAACGGCGGGTGGATCTGCCGCGCTCCTGCCTCAGGAGCCTCCTCTCCCGACGACGGTGACGGACCAACCTCGAGGCCACTAGATCTGACGACGACAAGCCTCAGGACTGCTAGACCTGACGGCGGTGGCGAGCGTCGGTGGGAGAAGAGCTCAGCAATGATGGAGAAGGGGTGGAGAATGACGATGACGACCACACAGCCACAGGGACCTGACGTTGGTGAGTCTCCTCCCTCGATTGAGCTCATGGAGCATCCCCTAGCTTGTGGTAGTGGTAGATGGTGGGACGACGACTCATGGTGGTGCGTCGGAGAGGAGGAGGTGGCCGAGCCGTTCTTTAGCTAGTGGAGGTTGGCTGTTGTTTTTAGGTGATTTTTGATTTGTCAAAAATTAAAAATCAAAATTTATTGATGCTTTTTATGTTCAAGTTTAAGTTCATGATGTGTGATGAGTTCATCTTGTGTTCCCAGACTTCATGCAAAGCGATTGTAAACCATTGTGTTAGATGCTTGCATTACCTGGGAGTTTGAGATAACTGGATCTGATTTTTTAAAAAAAAATATGCAGACATCCGTAACGGCTCGAAATTAGTAGTCGTCGTCTGTACAGATGATTGGACACTGTACATCTATAACCAATGCTTTGTAGTGACTGACTGAGCCATTACATATATCAATCTTGAGCCGTTACAAATAGCCAGGACTATGCTATTGTTTTTTCCCGATCAAAAAGAGATCGAATAGATAAATTTTGTTTGTGTGGTCGGTAGAAACAGATTTTGAGTCTAAATATAATAGACGATAAGCCTCGAGCCTCACCAATGTGTATATATGAGGGAGAAAACGCAGGATAGAGGTGACGTCTAATTTTTGCATCAAAACTCTAAACCTTAATCGTCCAATCGATTAAACGCTGAAAGGGATTCATGCGGCTATCTTCGGCTAGTGTTGCTGGCATCCAGAAGGTTTTCATTATGTCAAACAGAAAACATCAGAAGGAAAACTGTAAGAGAAACAAGAATAAATATCGCAAGTAGCAGAAATCAAGAAACCAGCCTCAATAGCTTCACAGGCAGTCAGTAGATTAATTTCCGCATTAAACGTAGACAATTATGTTAGGCTAAGACTAACCAAAGTAAATTTAGACTCCAACAAATTTTCACAATTTATTTGCACCATTTGTTAGCACGTATTCTTTGGAAGCATTGCAAGTGATGATTTTTCTGTTGCATCGTTTCTCATACATTTTTATTGCTTGCTTCTAGCGGGTAACGCAAAATGGAATTAGTACGAGATTCCGATTCCAAAATAGAGTACTCATTCCGTTTCATATTTAAATTTTTTAACTTATAATAAGTTTATAAAAAATATAACAATATTTTTAACATAAAACACATATAATATTAAAATATATTTAATATTAAATTTAATAAAAATCATAGATATTGCTATATTTTTTTATAAATATGATCACTTAAAAGTGACAACTTACAATATGAATGAAATGGAGGGAGTAATGGAGAACTTTCATATAACAATCAATTCATTATCCATCCTCTAAATGAAGATATATCCGTCCAACAAGGAGTCATGAGATCGATGGCTGAGCCAGTAGCATCATAAGTCCATACGATTATTGAGTGAATTATTACTACAAATTATCTATTATATAGATAAATTAAATAAATAAATTTAACAAATAGCTTAATAAGTGGCTTAAGCAATAAATTAAAAGAATGTTCTTCAAGATAACTATTTTTGAAGCTTAACTAATTATTCATTCAATGATAACAATATGTTCGTGGTGATTTTGGTCAATTTCAACAAGATATACCGATCTAATTCAAATTTTTTGAATGTGTTTATAGTGTAAAGTGTGCGTGTATATGTTCAATAAATATGTGCATACGTGTTGTAAATGTCTATATTTGTAGTATGTTTTATAAAAATAGTGCAACGAATAGTTCAAAAAAGAAACAGGCAATTTCCCTTTCGTTTTCGTCAATGACAGCGATAAAGCCCGGCGGCCGCCTAACTGGCCTTGGAGCTAGCTCCGTTGCTGGTGGAGATGGAACGTTGCTTGGTGTTCTTCGTTCAGCCAGAAAAAAAACTGGTGTTTTTAATTTTCTCCTTGTTTTAGAGAGAGATTATTTTAGCTATTCTTTTTTTCCTGCTTTGGTATTTTAGCTTCTTTCTCAATGTATTTATCAAAAATATTGTTTACTGTGATAATTTTTCCAATCTATATCTCCTTTTATTTTCCTGAACTCTCAATCTATGTCTCTTCTTATTTTTAAGGGGATAGTACTTTGATTTTTCTTTAAACTTGATAGGGGTAAAAGCTTTCTTTTCACATTTGCCCTCTTGTTTACTATTGGAGATGGACCCATGAGTATTCACCTATGGATGGTTTAGATGAAGGCTGAGTCTGATTCTACAACTCGGCTAAAATATTTTTTTACTTACTATAGCACGTTTTCCAAAATATTAAACAACACAATTTTTAAATACTTTGTATATAAACTTTTTTCAAAAAATCAAAATGACCAAATTTTTAAGGTTATAATAATTAATACTCAATTAATATTATACAACTGGTCTCGTTTTATATGTCGCTAAAAAACATATAAATCATATGCATCTTTGATATGCGCCCTATGAAGGATTGGAGGGGAACATGCTGGACTTGGAAGCAGGAAAAAGAGAGAGAAAGATGGGTGTAGTGAGGCACGCTACATAATAGGTAACGGGAGGAGTGATGTTTAGCGGTAGTGTCTTGCCTGCAATCTCTTTGTTCGCCTAGAGCGGCGATCGGTCACGCAGCGGCGGCCAGTTCGATGCTTGCCATGTGTGTTGGGGTTGTCGATACGTGGGTGGTTGTTTTTCTTTTTTCGTCTTTCCTGATTACGTCCTGTCAGGGTTATATTCCTGTAATTTTTTCTGCTCTATTAATATAAACTCCGCACCGTCTTGTGCGAGTCGTTCCCTTTGAAAAAAAAGATATATGGTGAGTAAATTTCAGAAAACTATAACTACAATGACAAAACTATCAGTTTGCCGCAACATTAACAACTTATATTTTAGTTAGTTGCACAATAACACGAGAAATTATAAAAAACTTTTACATGGTATGCCGCTACAGGATATAGGTGACAACGGTAAGTTTGAGCCACATAAGAGTTAGAGTTTTATGATAATTTTCTACATTATTACTGCAGCAAACTAAAATAGGTCGCTAATGTTACAGCGAACTGATAGTTTTGTCATTATAATTGTAGTTTTTTAAAATTTTCTGAAATTTACTCAAATAGTACATCTTTTAACAACAATCAATTAACGTTAATACTAAAAATTTTGTTTATTCTGTTTTTCTGCTTTCAAATATAAGTTAGTCTTTCACCCGTAGTTAGTTGCTTACACTATATTATCGGAAAAGATGGGAAATTTCACACCTTAAAGTAACTATGGCCTTTTTTTCATATCATCTAAAAAAAGTTCTTAAACAGTTGATAACATAGATGATTGTGTGTCATATCATTTCATCGTCCTGATTGTCTGACTAGCAGAAGACACAAGAGATGTAAAATATTTTCATTGTGTAAAAAGCATCACTCCATCGGCATAAAAGTCCAAGTCCAATATATATTCAAACAATCATCAGATATCCTATCGAATATTGGTAGTTTGATAGGTTATTATTTTTTTATTTCAGCTGACCGACCTATATTTTTGCAATTTTTTATTAAAATATTATTACAACTTAGTAGATTGCAAGATCAATTGTAGTACTTGATGGAACTACTGTTATTTCATCTTGATCTTGGACATGTTAATGTTGAGACTTTAATCTTTCTATGGCATTGGCATGGAACCATCGATGGACTCATGTTGTTAAGAAAGGCACTGATCAACTGAAGGCATGCAAGCACTTAAGCTGTTACATTGTGGTTTATATTATGGTGGGTGTTGGATGTGTTTTGGCTGTTTTTCCTAGAGAATTGAGATCATGTTGAGATGTTGTTTCGTCGTCCTATCGTTGTATTGTATTGCTTCCCTCTAATTGTATTGACTGAATAAAAACTTAACATCTGATAATTTTATACCCATTTTAAATCGAGTCCGTCCCAACTTCATATCAACTTCGACGTACACCTCATTTACACCCGCTTTATATCTGCTTAAAAATTGATATAGGATATAACATGAGCACTGTCCGTCCAAATTCACTTCGCTTTCGCTTCTATTATACGCAGTAGCACTAGCAGCGATGGGCCCCCACATATCCTTGATGCCTCAACTTCCAAGTGGTCGATTTGTGCACAAACTCTTGGAATCTCCGTACCCTGTCTCCACGCGTTGCTGACAAGGAATCTGATTATGAAGTAAACCTAATTGTTGTGCAGCCACAAGTCAGACACCACATGCCCAACTGACACGTGGAAGTCACTTGCTCATATCTGTGCTTGGGAAACTGGTCTCGTTTCTCATATTCGGTCTAATATTTGGGGGAAAAAAGTTATACATATGAATTATTGTATCACATAGCTCTATCTAGAAACAATAGACAGTTCAATTTGTTCTATGCGCATGCGCATGAAGAAAATATAACAAAACTCCAACTGCAAATGTGATATAATTGCACTTATCGTTATCTATATTTCGTTTATCCTTGTATTAAGTTATATGATTGCGAAGAGATAAAAAAGACATAACTACATTATCTTTTTATCAGAATTTTTATAATTATTTGAATCTTGTGCACGATAGTACATGTAACAAGGGGTTAAAATAATTTTTATAGAAAATTAGTCCACTCTTTCTTTATTAGAATAAACTTTCTAAAAATTGTTTTCTATAGAATAAACTTTCTGCAGCAATTCTGGATAGAAACTGAAATTTCTACATAAAACTGAACAACTTTGATATACTGAATAAAATGCTTCTTTCGAAGATCATAATTTTCTCTTCGAAGAACTTCTCTAACTAAATAATGATAAATGATATTCAGATATCACCTGAGGTCTAGGAACACACATAATTGTTGGGATACAAGCACCTCAATGGTGGGAGAGGAAGGAGGCTATAATTTCCTTTTGTACACGACAAACCCCTACACACTCCTATACACATAATATTATACTCACACCCATGAATACATCCCTTATAACATGTTTAAAACATCACACTCACACTGTAAATGCATCCTTTATCACACATTTAAAGAAACAGAAATCAGTTGGACATATATGTAGGGATACGCATATGCTACGATAGCATAAATCAAAAAAATTTTATCACGTAAACCAGGAACCATGCATGTATAAGATCATGGATCATTACCACTGATGCGCTATGCAGCGAAAGTAGGTGCTAAGAAGCCAAAGGAACATTGGCGACGTAGCGCGCGTCGATGTAGAGGAAGTGGTCGATCGCAGTAGCCCGACCTTCTCCTCCTCGTGTGTTCGCCTCACCATGCTCTCACGTTGATCAGCACCGTAGACTAGCGGCACCTCTACCAGTATCCACACGTCTAGGGATGAAACGTGATATACACTAGGGTCTCTCGATCTTTTGATGGAGACGATAACTTCGATTTAATGGAGCGACGTTCATGGCTCGACTACGATACTCCACGGAGTAATTGTGCCTTAGCGACCGATACACCAACTCCACCGGTTGACGTGATCTTGTGGAGCTCGATCAACCAAACCACTAGGGTTATTCCTGCAAGCAACCGAAGAACTAGTAAAAACAAAATGAACAGCAACTCAAATTACAAATATTGATTTCAGATCTGAATACTCATGAAAAGGTGGGGTTCCAAATTAAATAGAATTGATGCTCTAGTCGACGCACGCGTATATCAGAAAGTAGCAATAGCTAAACTTACATAATCAAAACCCCAAATTGTCTATGACGGCTACGGGGTATTTATACAGGTGAAAGGACGAGTTGGGGTCGTTCTCCAACCCTAGGATGCGTTTGTAATAAACTCAACTTGATACAAGGCTCATCGGCCCAATTTTGGCAGCGCAACACCTCGGACAGAACAAGGTATCTGTATAAAATTGATGATTGTGGCCGGCTCGTAATAGATATAGAAGTGAGGCCAGATCTATTGGAAAGTATACTTCATAAACTTTCCGTGAAGTACCACCCAAATCGAAGTTCATATGAAGCCGTGGAAACCGTCACAAGTTGGCGATGTCCTGCAGTCCGAATCTAGCACCAAAACGTGTTGGATTAGTTCTCTTTCTTTCCTTGAGCAAAAAGTGATGTGGTGACCTGGTGGAGGATGCTAGAAATACTTAGATTTGGAGGTTGGGGTGCATCCCACTTAGGCCCCACTTAGGCGGGGGTCCCAGATGAAGTTGCAAGCCCATATACCCATTATAAGTAATGTAACATCTTGTTTTTGTGATTGCGGCTGATTGGGATGAAATTTGGAGATGAGGTTGGATCCGTTGGAAAGAGGACTCCGAGATCTTTCCATCAAGTACTCATGGACCCAAATCAGAGCACATATACATATTTGGCGGCCGTTTGAATTTAGCGCTGTTAGAGCTGAACGAATTGGATTTCATAATTTTTGAAGCTTAAACTTGACGTCTTCCTGTGGACATATGATGTGAGCTACGATTGTATGTATAGTAGCCATGATCACATTATCCTCCCCTTCTTCATGGAAAATCGTCCTCTGTTTTTCCATATGGTTCTTGTCACGTAGAGCATGATCTTGCCCATAGAAGTGCCTACATGAAAACAAACGCAACAAAAATTCATCATGTAATTCATTAGTTCTTTAGCAAATAGTATTAATCTTCTATGAAACAAATGTACCTGGTAATGGAGATGGACGACAACGAACATAGATACCACATTTGATTGTTTTACTTGCAGCTCATTTTGTTCCCCTTCTTCAGAAGTCAAGTACTCATGTGGCACAACTACCTAGGTGCATGGTTACCACATTGAATGATCCAGTTGCTCCTCTTCCTCAGAACCGTACTGTTCTTTCAAACCAAAACAAAACAAACTCGAGATAACATGATTAGCAATAACTTGTCTCTCTAACTTGTAATTTTTATCCACGGCTATAAGATATTCTAAATCCGAACATATGTAAACTCTATGCATCAAATATGTTCCTCTATCATTATATTCGTCAAAGATATAAAAATAACATTAATTTAACATGACAAATCAGACTTAGCAAATAATTTCTCCTTCAATTTATCGAGCTCGCAAAAGTCATCAAACAAAACATAGACCAAAGTATTTAAAGAAGATAGCAATTCACGTTCCTATGCAAACACTAAACATGATATCCGGCCTAGATGCGGTAAGGTAAAGCAAGCTATCTATCATGGATCGATAAAGCTTTAAATCTATCTGTTTACCTCTCTCATCCAGGTCGAGATGCCCGTTGGTTGCCATAGGTGTCTTGATTGGCTTCGCATCCTCCAAGCCAAACCTCTTGAGTAGATCCTTGATGTACTTGGTTTGGTTCACAAACGTCCCATCCTTGAGTTGCTTGATTTGAAGTCCAAGGAAGAAGCTCAACTCTCCAATCATGGACATCTCAAATTTCCTATACATCATATTACCAAACTCCTTGCAAAACACCTCATTAATAGAACCAAATATGATATCATCAACATAAATTTGATAGACAAAGAAGTCATCACCAATGATTTTGGTAAAAAAAGTGGCGTCAACTTTTCCAATTGTAAAATTCTTTGACAAAAGAAAATTTCTCAATCTTTCATACCAAGCTCTAGGAGCTTGTTTTAAACCATAAAGAGCTTTTGAGAGTTTATAAACATGGTTAGGATTTTTAGGATCTTCAAAACCGGGTGATTGTTCAACAAAGTCAAGTTCGACAATTTCACCATTTAGAAAAGCACTTTGCACATCCATTTGAAATAGTTTTATATCAAAGCATGATGCAAATGCAAGAAGGATGCGAATAGCCTCAAGTCTTGCCACGGGGGCAAAAGTTTCACTGAAGTCCAACCCTTCAACTTGTGTGAAACCTTGAGCAACCAATCTTGCCTTGTTTCTCACCACCAACCCGTTCTCATCTTGTTTGTTTCTAAAGACCCGCTTTGTCCCTATGACATTGTGGTCTCTAGGTCTTTCAATCAAAGTCCACACCATGTTTCTTACAAAGTTGTTAAGCTCTTCATGCATAACATTAATTCAATCCGGATTACCAAGAGCTTTATCTACATGTTTTGGCTCAAGATAAGAGACAAACGAGTAATGTTCACAAATCGAAGCGACACGAGATCGAGTTTGGACACCCTTACTAATGTCACCCAAAAACTTGGTTAATTGGGTGATCCTTGGAAAGAACGGTGTATCCTTGATGGCATAGGTGGATCTTGTGCCTTGTCCTCCTCCACTTCAACTTGAGCTTGACTTGGCGTAGCGGAAGTAGATGGCTCATCTTAAGTGGAGGTGGATGGCTTGTCTTTCACTTCAATAGGCTTGATGTCTCCAATAGACATGTTCTTCATAGCTCTCATCAAGCCTTCATCACCTACGTCATCCAAATTCTCATGCTCCTCTATTAGTTTCATCAAATTGAACATTGGCGGTTTCTTCCACAATACATTTGCTTTTGTTCTAGACCACATGCCTTGCTATTTGAGGCATAACCTAGAAGAAACCCTTCATCACACCGACTTTCAAATTTGGTTAGTCTAACACCCTTTCAGTAAATATGGCATTTGCACCCAAAAACTCAAAAATAGGCAACATTTGGCTTCCTCCCAACAATTAGCTCATAGAAAGTCTTTTTCAAGAGACGATGCAAATAAAGCCTATTGGTTGCATGGCAAGCGGTGTTTATGGCTTCCGTCCAAAAAGAATCGGAAACACCATATTCATCAAGCATAGTCCTTCTCATCTCAATTAATGTACGATTTTTCCTCTCCACTACACCATTTTGTTGTGATGAGTAGGTAGCGAAAAGTTTATGCTTAACACCAAGATCATCACAATAGTCCTCGATATTGGTATTTTTGAACTCGGAACCATTGTCACTTCTAATTTTCACAAGAGTGCAACTAAATTCATTTTGGGTCCTTTTTGCAAACTTTTTGAAAAGCTCGACAACAATAGACTTATCATGTAAAAAGAAAACCCAAGTATAGCGAGAATAGTCATCAACAATCACAAGACAATAACTATTACCACCAATGCTCTTATAGGTTGTTGTGCCAAACAAATCCATATGTAAGAGCTCCAATGGTCCAGATGTGGACATGATACTCTTAGAAAGATGAGAGCATGCAACTTGCTTGCCGGCTTGACAAGCACTACAAAGTTTATCCTTCTTAAACTTCACATCTTTCAAGCCCACAACTAGATCACATTTTGAAAGTTTGCTCAATTGATTCATACCAATATGGGCTAGCCTCCTATGCCAAATCCAACCCAATGAAGTTTTTGTAACTACACAAGTTTTCAAATTTGCTTCTCTAGAGTTGAAATAAATCAAATAAAGATTTCCATATCTAAAACCTTTGAAAACACAAAACTTGTCATCAAGACTAGAAACAATAACGTCTTGCAGAAAGAAGGCACATGGCAAGCCAAGATCATATATTTGTGCAACTGAAAGCAAATTGAAATTTAGAAATTCAACAAGAGAGACATTTTGGATTGATAGATCATTTGAGATAGCAACTTTACCTAACCCAATTACATTTCCTTTGCTATTATCTCCAAATGTTACTTTCTCTTGTTCTTTTCCTTCTACTTCAAATGTGATGAACATTGCCCTATCACTGGTCATGTGTTGAGTGCACCCACTATCTAGCACTCAATGGCTTCCACCAGTGTGGTAGTTTACTTACAAAAGAAGATCAAGCTCTTTTAGGTACCCAAACTTGTTTGGTTTCTTGGAGGTTAGAGACCAAAGCTTTGGGCACCCAAATGGTATTATTTTTACCACCAAGTATAGGGGAACCCACATATCTAGCAATAATACTATCATCATGAGCCTTCCTAAGCATATAATGAGAATCAAACATGCATGTCTTAGAAGGCTTACCACCGGGGCAGTCATTTACCAAATGCCCAACCTCACGACACTTGGAGCAATACTTACCATTGCTCTTGACAAACCGAGTGGCACGGTGTGAAGGTTTCTTACCCTTCTTTCGAATGAATCCAAGTCCCTCCTTATTAAGGATGCACCGTTGCTCACTCAAAATCTTGTCAAGAGTGCTCTTACCCTTGAAGCATCTTTCTAAACTCTTGTTGAGCTTGGCCACTTGCTCCTTAAGCTTATTGTTCTCAACAACAAGTGAGGCATCACAAATAGAAACACAAGAGCAAGAGCTAGAGATAGACATATCCATAAGATCATCACAAGAGGTAGAGATACTAGATGATGCAACATGAGTAATATTACAAGTAGCACTATCATCAAGCAAGTCACAAGATATGCCAACATCAATGTGAGCTCCATGTTGGATAGTGAAAAGAAGGATGTCATGAGCTTCCTTAAACTTCTCATGAGAAATGGTGAGTCTCTCATGTGAAGTCTTTAGCTCCTCATATAAGACCTCTAAAGAAGCATGATCCTTCTTTAGGGCCTTGAACTTGACAATCTCCTTTTCACTATACGCATGGAGCTCCTCAAACATACTCACAAGCTTATCATAGGAAACATCATCACTTTCACTATCACTAAGAGATATTACCTTAGAAGAGCCCTTTGCCATGAGGCAAAGTAGAACGAAGAGTGATAGAGCCTCCTTGATAGCAACTACGGCCATCTTCTTCTTCTTGGAGCTTGCATCATCATCACCTTCTTCTTCTTCGGATCCAGAAGAAGCGAAGCTCTCTTCATTTGAGTCTCATTGCCCAATGAAGGCCTCAATTTTTTTCCCTCCTTAAGCTTCTTCATGAGCTTGTAGCCTTCACTCTTCTTCTTGGATGATTTGTCTCCATCATCATCCTTTGAAGGACACTTGGAAGCAAAGTGTCCCTTCTCACCACACTCAAAGCACCTCAAGTTGGAGAGAGTCTTGTTGGGTCTCCTATTTCTTCTTTTATTTGAGTTAGAGCCCCTTCCTTTCTCCTTTCTTATTCCCAAGAGACCATTGAACCTTCTAGCAAGAAGGGCAATCTCTTCCTCCAAGTCATCATTGGCTTCATAAACCTTGTTCTTGCCCTTGTCTTTCACTTCGACTTGGAGAGCAATGCACTTCTTGGATGGAGAGGCTTCTTTCATCTCCTCCTTCTTGTACATGTCATTGATGTTGATCTTCCCCAAGAGGCTCGTGGGTGTCATCCTTGACATGTCAAAGTTGATGAGCATGGTGACAAGGGTCTCATACTTCTCCGGTAGAGCCCTAAGCATCTTTTGGACAACCTCAAGATCAGTGTAGGTTGCCCCAAGCCCCTTGATATCATTGACAATGACATTGAGCCTCCCATACATGTCATTCGCACTCTCATGAGGCAACATGAAGAATGTATCATATTTGATCTTGAGGAAATGAAGCTTGACATCCTTGTATTCACTTGTGCCCTTATGGATCTCCGCCAACTTGTTCCAAATCTCATATGCGGTCTCAAGGTTGCTCACTCTATCGGACTCTTCTTCGCTCGCATTCATGGCTTGAGCATTGAGTTGGAGGTTGCGGTGATCAATCTCCGTCGAGGACGAGCCGATGATAGCAAAGCCTACATCCACAATACTCCAAATATGAAAGCTCATAGCCTTAAAATGAGTAGACATTTTAATTTTCCAAGTGGAGTAATTTGTGCCATTGAACATGGGAGCCTTCCCTACATGGTTCACCTCGTTCGACATCTTCTCTCTAGGCGGTGAAGCCCAATCAAGAGAGACCAAGCTCTGATATCACTTGTAGAATCGAGATGTCGACTAGAGGGGGGTGATAGGCGATTTAAAACTAAATGGTACTAAATCAAAACTAATCTAAGTTGCTAGGCTCGGTGAAGGATAAGTTTAACTAAGCAACTAAGTTATGTTTTGCAATTCTAGGGTGATATTGGTTCAAGTATGTCTCTACAAATGTAAATTGCACAAAAGTAAATGCGATAAGTAGATGAAACAAGAGACAAAGGAGTTTTTCACCGAGTTTCAAAAACTCGTCGGTTTCCTAATCCCTGTTGAGGCGAGCCCAACTCCACCGCTCAACCATGAAGCCACCGCACGCCCCTTTCGTCAAGGGGTGGGCAAGGCGGGAGCCGGCCCACGGAGAGGACTACCCAAGCCTCGATCACCAGGGGTAGTTCTTCATTCACTCCGAAGATGGTGAACTCCAAACCACTCACAAACCGGCACTGGGCCTCCTCCACAATCTTCTCGGAGAGGTCACCGGACAACTCCTCCATAAGCCATCTAGGAGACGGCAACCTCCAAGAGTAACAAGCAATGACGCGTCTCGTAGATGATCAAGTGCCACACTAGCTATACAATAGAAGCAATGCACTTGACTCTTGGCCAAAACAACCCTCAACCATAACAATGGATGAACACTAGTTCAAGTGAGTGTGGAAGAGATGTAGGGTATGCAAATGAAGTGAGGGCCAAGAGAGTCTCCTTGTTGCCAATGTGAAGGTATTTATACACCACACAAGGAAAACTAGCCGTTGGGGATGAAATCCACCAACTCGTTACTGCTGGTCGGGCCAGACTAAGGATGGCCGGTCAGACCGGCCTAAGATGTAATGGCTAGAAAACTAACCATTATAGTGCATTTAATGCACTGACAATAGGGTGGCCGGTCAGACCGGAGGCCAAACGGCCGGTTAGACCGCCCATGGCTCGATCAGACCGTCATCGGCTTGGTCTGACCGAATACAGCTCTGGCGGCTCTGGATTGCCAAGCCAGAGGGGGTTGATCAGCTGGCAAGGGGGCCGATCAGATCGGAGGCTAATGGCCGGTCAAACCGCCACAAAGGGCCGGTCAGACCGTGTAGTAGCCTGCGGTCAGACCGCCCTTAACACCTGGTCAGACCGGACACAGAACCACGGTCAGACCGACCATGGAAAGAAAGCGATAGGAAATTTAAGAGAGCTAAGACTAAATGCAAAAGACCTAATATGGCATTTTGATCATCTCTTTGCTTAGGTCATTACCCTACTTGATAGTACGACAAAGTTATAAATAAATTTTATGAGATTTGATCGCCCAAACTCCTCGATCAATTAAAATAAAACTGTTAGTTTTACCATCTTCAATCCTTTCGCTCTGCGCCATCGAAAATAATCCTCGGTGATTGTCCATGCACTCTTCTTATGTGATCCTAACTCAAATATATGTAACTCAAAAGAATCGTTAGTCCATAATTGGCGCTTGTTATTAATTACCAAAATCAACAATGAGGCCTAAATGCTTCAGCCGCCGAGAAGACAGGGGAGAGAAAGTGGCGCACGTAACTAGGGGTGAAAACGGATCGGATATTTTTTGGTTTCCGTTCGAAAATTCAGATTCAGACTGGGTCGCTTGGATAATTTTCGGATAATGTCGGATACGGAAATGGAAACGAATACGATAGAGGAGTTATCCGATGGATTTCGAAATCGGTCGGAAAATATCCGCACAAATTATCGGATATCCGGCGGTCAAGGCCCAATACTAGCCCATAATCAATTCACAAGCCCATGAATCTATGGAAATGCCTAACACTAAAAGAAAAACCATCCCAACCATCCATCCCACTGTCTGTCGCAGCCTAGTCCCCGTCGCCCGACTCCCGTTCCTAGCCACAACCGCCAGCCGGCGACGCCCATCGCCCCCAGCCGCCCACCGTCCCTCCGCCCATCGTTGCCTCAGCCTCCCTGTCGCCCGACCTGGTCCCTGGCCGCAGTCACCATCTGGCGGCGCCCATCGCCAACCGCCTTGCCGCCGTCCCGTCGTCGTCCCGCCGCAGTCCCACCGCCCACTGCCTCGTCGCTGTCCCGCCACCCATCGCCGCCTCAGCCTTCCCGTCCCTCGACCCGGTCCCTGGCCACAACCACCAGTCGGCGGCGTCCATCGCCCCAACCGCCCACTGCCCCGCCACCGTCCCATTGTCCACAGCCGCCAGCCGCCCATCGCCGCCTCCCGTCCCTCCCAGTCAGTCCCAGATCTGTAAGTTCTCTTTGTGCTAAGTCATACACTGAGTGTAATCATGTTTGGGATTGGAATTATTCATGCATTGCTACCGGTAGTTAAGCATATTGCAGTGGCACTTCTGATGGTTCTGTGAAAGGTGATGCCATCATGAATGCTAGCATTTTCTCTGAAATTCTGAAACAAGGAACATTCAAGAAGCTGTAGTAAAGCAACTTTTATCGAGATAATATATTCTTAAGTAACTCCAAGGTCAGTATACTCATTAAATTACCTAAGCAAAAAATTCTTCTCATGATTGCACATCTGAGAGCTGTGTTGGGTCAAATTTGATGTCTACCTGTAGAATTTATTTCTTACATGGCATTAGACTTTATGATGGATACTTATTTAACAAAGTGTTCAATAATTTTATAGGGATCTACCAAATAACAATCTCAAATAAAAAATATAAAAACAAATATAATAAAGGTAATTTTCGATCATTTTCGATCCGTTTTCTTCCACGTGACATAACAAAGGAGAGAGAGATAAAATGACGCGAGGTCCAAACATTTATTTTTAAAATTAAACTATTTCTTTTGAGTGGTTTTTGATGATTATAAACTCGATTTTACGGTTGAGAATATAAATATCAGATCCGGCCTATATTTAAGATAGTCAAATTGAACTTTTTCCTAATTAGATTGAGCGGGCTGCACGCACTCCGGAATCCCATTGCGGCCTGTTCCGGCTCATTTCGCATGCAGGTGGGCTTCCGAATTCTAGCTCATTCCACACGTAGGTGCGAATTTGCGATTCCCATTCCGGCCCAAGCTAAATGTGGTAGTAAATAATACTCCATATCACACTCGAAATTGTTACAACTCACATGCAAATGCCATCGACTAGTAAATATTGGTTTAGTGATTGTGCTAGTCTGCAAATTAAGCTGCATTTTCGTTAGTATCTCGATGGAAGGATGGCAACCATGACGACGGCGACGCCGAACATGAGGATGGCGAGCCCGGCGAAGTTGATGACGAACGCTTCGCTCGGAAAGCCATTGAAGGGGAAGATAAACAATGACAGGCCGGTCTCGGCGGTGCAGAGACCGCCGAGGAAGATGACGATGCCGAACAAGATGTGCCACGGAGCGTAGTCAGCCCTCATTGTCATCACCGCACCGGGAAACACAAAGTAGACAAAAGCCACCAGCCACTGCAAATATTTTTAGTCACCAGATTTAGTCAAATACAACGGACCTCACCGTTTCGCTTAATACTTATTATAAACGAAACGGCTTATTAATGAATAAAAAATTATGGATAAATCTTTTATATGCGCGTTTTAGTAATTTAAAAACAGATGCCGAAAAAATATACCATGATGAAAAAAACCAAAATCAACTCTGAAAAATAAGTTTTAAAATTTAATTTTTTTTCCTTATTCTAGTAAGGTGAAGACTAAACGATGGGGATACAGAAGTTCCAATTATGATGATGTGTTTTGCTACTGGTTTCTTTTGGTTGATTTTGGGTTCAGGGTTGTATGCTAATGTCATGTGAGTTATATATGATCAGATTTTGTCAAAATCATGATGAATTCAGCACCTCGATCAATCAATTTGAAAGTCCTCTGGCTCACCTGAAGGGCATAGAGTGCTGCAGTGGTTATCCCAAGCCAAGCATGGAGGGAGCGGATGTCAGGGGCGCCGTGATCATGGTGGAACTTGAAGGAGGCGTACAGGCCGACGGCGGCGAAGGCGAGGGCGACCAGATGCAGCAGCAGGTGCACCACCTTCTTGGCCTCACTTGGCCCCAGCAAGGTGATCCTGTACGCCATTATCGCTGCAAGCAACCATCATATATCCATCATTGCACAGCTACTCAGTAATGTATATACTCCCACTCCCTAGGCAGTAGGCACAGGCTTGCCGGTGGATTACTTCATTAGCTGATAATAATTACCTTCTCCGGTGCAGATGACAAGGCCAATCACCATGAAGAGAGGATGTGCCTTCAAAAAAAGGCAGTGCAACATATAACGTTGGTTGGTTAGAATTAATTAATTAAGCTCAAGATTTGGTACAAACACAACTACACAGAGATTTGGTACAAACACAAGTACACAGGTAGATTAGACAATTTGATTAGTCACCGTGTAAACGAGCTGAGGGGTAGAGCTCCTTTCCCAGGAGACGCCACCACGGAAGTGCAGTACCCAGACAAGAGTGAGCGTCAGCACGGCGGCGGCGAGCAGCTGCGCGACGACGACCACCGGCAGCGCGGTGAGCCTGAAGCTGGCGCTGCTCTTCACCGGCATGATGGCCGACACCCACGTCAAACTCGCCGCCGGCACCACGGCAATCACCAGCAACCACGGAGAGATGGCGATGGCATACAATACAGTACACAGGCGGCGAAGCTTGCAATGGATGGTTGGTTATAAGGGATGAGTTCTGGTGATGCAACCAAGGAGTGCTCACCTAAATGAGAACCTGGTCAATGCATTCGCAAATTTATTTGGGAGTTCCAATGCAATCGCAGTTTTGGACTGTTTCGGCTTTTGTCCGGACGGCAGAGGAAACAGCTGAGATTGAAATCATCCCATCTGGGACAGACTTTCGCTGGTGTTGCTACAAATTGTCCATTCATCAGGAATGCTCGAGTAAGAATTAGTGTGATTTTTATATTCTTCGCCGGCCTGCTTCAAGCAGCTTGTCCGTTCCTGCTGGTCCATCACGTCCAGATCCAGCCAGAGCACCTGCTGCAAGCGATCGGTGTGGTGTTGTCGGTCCCCCTCGCAAGCTTGAAAAGTACACTACACACCGGGCAATCAATCCATCAGCTCAAATGTGGCTGTCCGTCTGGGCTACTTTGCTTGTGTCATTGCAATCTCTGCTTGTCTGCGCCAAGCAGGTTCTTCTCATCTCCAGCCAAACTCACTGAAACTGGTCCACAACCACCTCAAGCCCCACTTCTCTTCCAGTAGTAGTGTATGTACGGTCAAAGACCTGATGATATATAATCCGTGCTTCTGGTGAGAACAGAAAATGGATAAGTGTACCAAAACCGGTTGCATTTTTTTTTGTTTCAACATTCAAGTAACATACACCAAAAGGATATAAATGCAGACAAGTATATGTATGAACATACCAACATGGCCATCCTATCTGTCCTGGCATCAACCTGTGTAATCACTGGATTCCAGGAAACCTGACAGCACCGGCAAGCAAACCTGACAGCCCAGGAAAAATGCAAAGGTGAGGGCTAGTACAAAAAATGCTGACCTGGGATCTCAGATGACTAACCATAGAAACCAGCATCCAAGCTGCTTGCAAAGATGAAGAGAGAACCAGCATCCTCCCAAACAGCAGGAATTCAAATATAAGACCAAGCCTGTAACAGAATCACAACCGTTCATCATAGTTTCACAGCAAGTAGTAACAAACAAAAACCAGTACTACATGGCTGACAAACAGCAGACAGAACCAGATTTGGCTTCGCTGGAAAGGATCAAAACTATAACACAGACCATCACATAAGCACTACCAATACCAAGAGAACGCATCACGAAAGAAAAAACAACTTAAAATATGCTGGGGGCATCTTATGTGAGCTTACAATATATAGACAAAGACAGCATTTGGCAACCCATGGGCAACAGGACCAGAGGCAAACAACATGACAGCTGAATCAAATAATCACTTTTCTAGATGCGGATTTTGTATACAGAGGGAGCTTATGTCATATGTTACAAAAGCCCTGCCTATGTTAGCATACTAATCCTACAGGACATATCAAGCATGAATGTTCGCTGCAGCAGCAATCTTGCAACAAATGCTTGAAACCTAACCTGCTCTAGAGCCAGTGAGATATGTTTTTCTCCTGGCATGTTTTCAAAATGAAAATGCCCATGCATGTATATCTATGAGACGATAGGTTTCTGTTAAAGCATGCTAAAAAGCAAGCATTGCAATGTCAGGCATAATCTGTCCAGCTGACAGCCTTGCTCGATTCTGGTCACTTAGATAAGGAAATTTCCTGTGATGTTCCGAAACACTGATGACACAAACCAGCTTTGTTCCACCAGGCTTGCAACCCATCCAACAAAATGGCATCTCTAGGTACAGGCACCTGAGGCTTGCAACCCATCTGTCACTAGAGGCTTGGTTTCATAATCAATCGTCTGGTGCTGTAAATACCAACACCTTCTCATCACCATCCCATCCACCGGTAGAGCAAGTGTGCATCTTCCGAATCGATGTCACCTTGTCCATCCAAGGTCGTCCAGGGCTGCACACACCAAGCAAATGTACAGTTACAGCAGTGCATTCCTTACACTTCTCTCCTCGAACCATTCGACGAATTTGGCCTCCTAGGCATTCCAAACGGCAAATTATCTCTAGACCTATCACCAGGACGTCCCAGATCATCCAAATTTCTGTAACTGCCATTTCTCGGAACAGAGTTAGAACGTTCATCCTCATCAAGCCTCATGCTAACCCTGGAATCTGGAAGCATTTCCAAATGCCTCGGCCTTGGTCCACCAGCCCTCATGTTCCTTGTGTTATTTGAAGAGTTCCTTCCTGGAGTGTTAGAGATCTTCATGGAAAGGAAATCCTTGGGAATGCTATCAAGGTCCATAAAACATTTCCTGGCCTTTGCATCTGCTATCAGTAAGGCCCAGTCCTCAGACTGCATAAGAGCACTGGCATTACCAACAACCTGGAACAAAAAGATTATCATCAGTACCCAAATCATAGATCTAAGGTCATATAACAGTTTTTGTGTGTACTTTGAATGAGGGAAGAGACATACCCATAGAGCTCTCCTAGCTCTAGTAAGAGCAACATTCATACGCCGTATATCTGCCACAAAACCCACACCATGATTTGAGGCACGGACACATGACATAATAATCACATCACGCTCCTGTCCTTGAAAAGCATCAACTGTGTTTATGTAAATGTCCTTCCCATCCTCAGTACCCATAACCTCCTCGAATTCCCGCTGAAGACATTTCAACTGCAACTTATATGGTGTGATTATACCAACAGATGCTTTTTTGCCACCATTAGCTCTCAAGAACTTCTGAAGATTCTCATACAAACGCAAAACAAACTGTGCTTCGTGAACATTCTGGTACGAAGATGACCCACCTCTATGAGACTCACGACCATGTGAGATGTCATAGAATATGTAAGGTGCCATTAATGCATCTCTATAATATGCCTCGTCAGGCAATTTGACAACACTTTCACTATCTGTAAGGCGCCCTTGATAGAAGTGTCTTGATGGAAATTCACGGATCTGGGGATGCATCCGATACTGCACCGATAGCAAAATGGTAGGGCAACCAGACAGCTGAAACCTCTCAAAGAGACTCCTGCTGTACATTAAAGTCCCAGCTGCTTTGCTGATAACAGTTGCAGGGAGCTGTTGTGGATCACCAACCAAGACACATCTAGCTGCACCGAGCGAAAGTGGAGGGAGGACTGCTACTTCACTGGCCTGAGCAGCTTCATCAATAACCACCATATCAAAGCCATGACTAAGGCGGGAAAATAACTTGCGACCACTGCTTGAAACTGTTGTGAAAACAATTTCTGCTTCATTGGCGAAACTTGCTTCTAGACTAGCCCTAGCATCTTCCATATTGAAGTTACTGCCAACACGGAACCTGCTTTCTAATATCAGCAGGCGTGACATCTCCACCAATACTTTATCCCTGCTTTCTACCGAAGCAGCAAGTTTCTGAAGTAGAAAATCACGATTACGATCCCTTTGAGCAAGCACATCAGGGTCTACTCCAACTGAACCCTGCGATCTGCCAGCCGCTGCAACCATAGTAAGTTCCCTTTGTAGAAGGGCTATCTCCTGTGATAATTGCTGCTCACGGCATTTTAGCTGTTGTAGCCACCCAATCACTTCATCACGGCCCTTCATTAAAAGCTGGTCAGTCCTTCGCTCAACTGAAACAGCCTGTGCAGCACGAGATTGTGAATCAACTCCAACACGGGCAACATCAGGGCGATAGACCTTCATCTCACCATCTATGAAACCACGATCAAGAACGCGAGCAAGCAGCTCATCTGTGGCGGCGTTTGATGGAGCACATACAAGCATCCGTGGCTTGGGGCAAAGCTTGGGAAGAGTGCGGAAAAGGTTCTGATCCATACTCTGTAAGACTTCATCAATGGACCCTGCAGCAACAGCCTCTGAGCTGTTGCTTGTGTTACCACTAACTTGCTTGTAACTTTCAGGAGCAAGCTTCTTGAGCAGAGCAGCATAGTAATGTTGATACTGAACAAGATGGATAACATTTAGCATCCCCCACACTGTATGGGTTTTTCCTGTCCCAGGCGGCCCTTGCACTAATGTGAAAGGCCAGGGTTCTTGTTTCTTCACCGTTCCGTTGCTTGTACCAGCAGCTGTATGCATTGCAGCCCAATGAATCGCTGATAGCTGAGGCCCGTTGAAAGTACGATGCAGATGATCAGCAAAATTTGGAGTGAAACAATCAGGCATAGCAGGTGGCTGCTCTTCATACTTGGGGAAGTGCTCTGGACTTGGCTGAAGAATAGCATTTTGCATCTGAAGGAAAGTTTTTGTTAAAACAAGTGGAAAAGAATATTAATCAAGAAAACAAAATATATAAAATGCATTACCTGAACATTGAGTCGGCGGAATGCATGCAAGGCAACATATTCCCTTTGCGTTGTTGCTAGGGAACCAAGACTAGTCAGATACCAGGTACTCCGAGGTTGGAGTTTCCTCAAAACATTGGTCTCACTGCTGCATATTCAACACAATAGAAAAGTATTCAGATAACAAAAACGTAGAAAATAGAAAAACATTATAATCCTATTTGTCAATCAAACAGGAAATTCTACAGGTCATAAGCACATGAATATAACAGGTCTTTTCAGACCAGCCTGCCTGTTTTTACATTGGATTGAGCTAAGTTCATGCTACAGGTTAATTGGGTCATGTCAGAATCCCATAAACTAGTCTAGCAAATGTATAGTGAATACAAGCATGTTATGCATACATGGGCAACTGTAAGTGTAGGGCTCACCGGCTCACAAATGAAGAGTTAATCAAGTGCTGGACTAAACTCACTAATTATTTTTACTTTTGGAAATTTGGAAGGAATGAATCAGAGAACATTTCAATATAGAAGGTAAATGACACAAGTTGTGGTGATCATCAAGGATAACATGCATGCTTGGACCCTGGCAGGAGTCTGCTGGCTGCACAACAAGCCTCCATCGTTTACCCTACAACTTATAAGCCACTTTTTGGAGTTGATTTTGGGGTTTCTTTATCATAGTTTATTTACCAACACTGGCTTTTAAATTGATAAGGACACATATAAAAAAGTTTTACCCACAAATTTCCTTTTGTTGCTGATAAGCCATACGGCTTATAATCAGCATTAGCCCAACCAATGGCAACTCTATACTCATTTAAAGGACTCCAATGGTGGTGGTGGATGGTGAGTCTGCCACCACCCACCACCACTGCCATATGGGACCCCTAAATAGTGAGTAGGTGGACTACTCTATAGACAGATGTACAAAAACATATTTAAAAGCAACTACATAACTTGACATAATTGATATTGATTACAATGGGAATAGCGTATGGTGGGGTTCTCTTAGTTAAATTAAGATGCAAAAAAGCACAGGCATTTAGCTAGTTTTGGTACATAGACCTGCTTGTGTATATAGGACTTTCTTGTAGTTTGTTCCATCTAATTTCGTACTTCCTCCATTATCAAGTATAAGCATACTTTCCTAAGATGTTTAGCAGAGGCTAAAATTAAGTGTTTTATGGTCATCCATAACCCAGAACGTGTTGCCTTCAATCCCACTTAAAAAAGAGGCAGGCGGCAGGCCTTCTGCTATTCACCCCCCAAAAAAAAAAAAAACTGTGACAGTGCATGCTAAGAACTAAAAGGAAATGTATGTAAGTGTTTGCTTATTGTATCAACCAAAAATATGTACGTCAAGCAAAGTTATATATTGAGCATCGCATGCTGTAGGAATGCCATGTCTACCAGAACTGAACATGTCCTGATCAGCAGACACCAGATATATGAACATTCAAGGGACAACACAACTCTAAAGAGTACACATTCAGAATAACAAATACATTTGCAATGAAGTAAAGGGGTAGTAAAATTTTGGCAAATACTTGCGCACCTGCTAGAATCAAATGAATCCCCAAGATGGAAGTGAATAATTGCCCCAAGGGGATCACGTGTATCAACAGGCGTATGGCGTCGGACTGTACCAACAAGCCGTCCACACTCTGACTCAGTGTCTTCATTTGAACCAACATTTCGCCTATTAGATCTACTTGATTGGGAAACTGAAAACAAAGAATAGATAAATAAGCATGGTTATTAAAATATTTCCTTTTCAGAGAAAAGGATCTTCGAGCCTTAATACAAATGAGAGAAATCCAGCATAGCTACCTGAACCAGGCCTAGGAAAGGACAAAACTGCAACTTCACCTTCTTTGAAAGTCCATTTATATTCATGCATTGGTAGAACAACAACATCATACCATCCTGAAAGCATTGGATAAGCATTGACAGGTGATTGCATTGCAACAAAGACATGTTTGTATAATAGCTCCATGGAAAATGACATCAACAAAACATGCTGGAGATCAGAACATACCTCTTTCACGCCTCTCCACTATTTTCACCCGCACCATAACATGTGCATCCCTTGATACAGACTCAAGACTCTCCTCATAGGAACTATATAGCTGAGCTCGGCATTCCTCAAAAAGCAAAGGCTCAAAAACTCTAATGTACTCCTCAGCGGATTCAAAACTTTTAGGAACACATTGAAGTTCTGAATCCTCTGTTCAGGTAAAAATTTACAAAACATGAAACGTGCAATTAGAACAAACACAGTGATTAAGAACATGTACAGCTGGTTGGCATTTTAGAATGAAACAGAAACAGTAAAGATTCGTCAGTCATATATAAGATTTATATGAGCCCAATAAAAATATCAGAGAAGAAACACAGAGTTCTACTTTGAGCAAACTTTGAATAGCCTTAAGAACAAAGCACAAGTGCTGAGCATTACCCTATTATTTAAACATTTAAAACATGTGTTTATAGAATTACCCAGTCCTTGTGGCACATGGTGGCACTTTAAGTTAATAGAAGTCACTAAAAACAGGGTAATAGCATTCATCACTAGACACTTCCACAATTTCAAGCAATCAAATGCATTTTCCCACAGAATATCTTGTTGTTTTTCAAATTGAGAAATGGTGTTCAATTAATCGTTCAAATTGAGAAATGAACAAGAACAAACCTGGATTGTGCCAGAACTTGTCACTTGTCACCTCCCGTATAAGTCGTTCAACAGATGTGTCTTGATATTGCATGTTATTTGCTGGAGTTTGTTTTTGGAAACAAGAGACCTTTTGTTGGCTGGTTTCTGATCTGCAGTATTCTGTCCTGTTACAACTGATCTCTGAGAAGAGATTTGTCTGCCCTTTAACTGTCTTGGCATTGGTTGTTGATAACCATCTGCAGGGGCTTCTTCAGCATTCATTTTCTTTGACCGGCCTTGAGATGCCATGTCAGCATCACCATTGGATTCAGTAATTTGATCGATTGGATCTGCAGAATTACTTCGTTCCGAACCAATCATTTCAGATTGCCTCTGATCCCTGATGGTTGGCTGACTTTGTCTTTCTGCAGCTCTTTCAGCAATACCACCAGCACTGCGAAAAGCTTCCTTCACAGTACGTGTAACAATTGGTGCTGGAAAGGATGACTGTCTTCTGGGCGTTGATGTCTTCATTGTGCCAGCTTGCTTCGCATCCTCAACGTTAATGAACACAGTTTGCCTGGCTCTCTTTTTACCTAGCATTGCCTCTTTGTGTTCGTCCAACTTAGGTCTCTTTGAAGGGTTACTTGCAAACTTCAACGCATAATTGGCTTCTACACCTCTAACATCCTTTGACTTGTTGGACAGATCTGAATCATCCCCAGGTTGATTTCCTTTATTTTCTAAATTTTTGTGCTCTCAAGTCCTATGGGACCTCGTACCACTGGATCCTTAGGCATATCCATCATTTCGGTGTCACTAGGCTCAGCGGCGGCCTCATCTTTAATCAAGTTACCAGATTTGACAGCAGTAGGTTCACTTTCTTGGGAATCTCTTTTCACTTGCGTAGTTGCAGTACCAGCCGACTCTTCTTTTGTTGCTGACACTACTCCCTGCAGTGTCAGAAGCAACATCTGCATCAGACCACTCTCCTTCCTCTCTTTCCACTGCCTGAAAAACCTGATTGGAGGGCCCAATCAGTTTAGCAACACCATCAGAGCTATGGTTGGTTACCATAGATGTAGTGGTTACGCTAGCATTCAAATTATCTTCTGCTTTGATTGGCTCCCTTGTAATTTGTGAATCTTTGCTCCTCACAAAAGGTTGAAAACCTGAACCAGATGATGCATGCTTAAAGGCATTGTTGTTTAATATCCCCTGCGACTGTGTTACTTCCTGTTGCGGAAACAAAGAGGGTCCTGCTGTGGGAACAGGAAGGGTCTTCTGAGGTTGTGACACAACAACCGCGGCTTCTTCTTCAGCTTCTGTTGGGAGCTCATTAAGGTCAAATAACATCCTTCCACGAGACCCCATGACATGGGTAAATGCATATAGTTTGAATCTTTGGAAACTATTGGACCCGATAACAATCTTCTGGGGTAACAAAACCTACTTTTTCAAAGCTATAATTGACCTTGTGTAGAAAATATCTGCAAAAATAACCAGCGCAAGATAAGTAATATACAGAACGAACAGAGTTTGCAAGGGATGCTTGGATGCTTCGGTCCGCTAGTGAGATGGCCTGCCCAAAGAAGGCCAGGAGAACTGAACAAGTGAACAATTAGAGCAGAGTCCACATCGCATGATACTGCAGGAAAGGAACATTTCAATCAGGTGGAGTGACCTGAATATCATTCTTCGCTGGATTCCTTTTGTGTTGTGACCCTGCCCACTCCGTCCTCTTGTTGTCCACTTCCTACCCATCTCAAGAATTTGGGTTCTAGCAATACAGGATCTCAGCATCCAGGCAGACCCTTTTACAGATAAAGTAAATAAGTATGCAGAACATAGCTAAGAACAAAAGAATGATGACGCATTGGTGGAAATGTTTGACATAGCTACTTAAGAGTGCAAGCTACGCTAGATTCTGCGTCACTTCTAAAGGAAAGCAATGTAAACAACAGCACCAGTACTGTAGTGTGCAACATTAAGGTCAAGAAAAGGAAGAAGTAAATTGAAATAAGAATGATGCTGGACTTTAATATGAGCTGCAGCAATGTCAGGTTTGCCGATATTAACAGAGTACTAATACTGAATAAAAGAATAACACAATTAAAGTTTGCATAAAACAGAGGCTACCTAAATAACAGGAAGAGAACGAGTGCTCAACTAGTCTAGAAACTTTCACTGGCCCAACCCAATGCTAGATCTAATCCGGCAATAGCAATCTCCTTTGCAATCCCTTAGTCCAACTGTAACTGTGTTATGATTGTACATGCGATATTTGCCGAAGAAATACCCTGCCAAAAGGACCCATGACAGAAAATTATCAATACCTTCACCGCCAAAAAACAAAAGAGAGTATAAACCTAAAAGGCCCTCATGATCTTTGCCAAATCTAAACAACTTTGTCCCACATGAACAAAATACACACTAAAACTGACAAATAATCCGTTTTAAAGAATTTGCCAAAACATCAACCGTGATTGACAGCCTACTCCCAATCAAAAGTTAACCAAAACAAACATGTACCTATAAATGATAAATACTCCATTTATGCTGAATTTTTACCAAAGGAAACTAACCGATAGCTACTCCAAATTATAGTCAAACTAAAAAGACCACTTAATCTATCTGTAAATGACAAACCCGCTCCCAATCAGTGCAAATGCTACATTTTTCAGCTGCATCACAACTATTGAGTTTAAAATTAGAAACAAAAGTAGATATTCCTGATCTACTTAACTCTGATAGAAAGATAATCTAACAGAGTACATATCAAGTTCTAGCTACCCCAAATTAAAAGCTAACAACAGAAAGAACAGCTTCTGCTAAACATGCCCCATAAATCAAAAAGGAATCAGTCCAAAGGCTACATATTTTTCAGCAGCAATGCAACTAGGTGTTTAACTGGGAAAAAAACAGCTATGGAAGGATAAGCATCTATATGCGACAAATAATCCCATTATGCAACTTCACAAGACATAGCAACAATTTACAGCTGCTCCCATAAAGAGCTACCCATGACATGAATACCTTGTGCTAAACACAAACTCAACCCCTACACGATTTCAGACACAACACAACTAAGACATTTACTAAGTAACAAAAAAACAGGGCAGTCGGCATAGCAGAAGATAAAACAATAGCTTTAACCTTCTAGTGGTTGCAACCTCTCCACACAACCTAGCATGATGAATACTACAGCATACCAGGACTATTAAAATATGGCAAATACACCACTGTAAGAATAAATTAAAATGCTTGTTTGATCAAGCTAACAGACAAACTAAGAAACTCTAGACAGCAATATCAGCAGCAGCTGATGACAGCAAAAGCATCGTAGGGACTAACTCTAGTCAATTGTCAAGCACTAGAATTTATTACAAAATTTATAACAGCATTCAACAGACGCGCAGAACAGCAGCACATGGACCATTCGAACTGAATCATCACTCGGCATTTCATTCCACTCGCAAAAATAAAAGAGAATACGTACTACTATCCCTTTATTACTACTCCATGACGCAAATTCTCCATTGCTCTGCTCGATCTACCAAGCACCCCATGTATTTAAAACCCCCGTCTTAAATCAGCAATCTGGTGGAAATTTTTCGTAAAGCGAGGATCGTTACCACCCCAAACAGTTACTAGATTCGGCAACCACCCCTGAGCCCCTGATCCCCATTTCGTTTCCAGATTCGGCAAAATCTCCTCGAGAGAAGTCTCCTCAATAAAAGACCCAATTCGGCACGGCTAAAAAAACCGCCGCGTCCAGTCTAATCAAATCAAACCGCCAACACACATCACGCGCTATCTATTAGGGTTCCGTCCCGTTCAATCCGTTCGCCGTCGTCCTAGGGTTCGGAGCAGGGGAGGCGTGAGGGGAGGGGTTGGGGTCGGGGTGCGGGGATCTCCGTACCAGGCGATCGGCGGCGGCCAGATCCGGCCCTGTGCCTCGTCTCCTCCTTCTCCTTCCGCGGGGGCGGCGGCGGCGGCGGCGGCGGCTTTGACTAGGGTTTCCGACCGCGCGTTCCTGCTCCTCCTCCTGTGATGTGATGCGATGCGTTTGATTTTTCTCAAGTTTTTTCCCCTTTTGGTCTGGGTGGTGGTGTCTCCTCCTCGTCTCGTCTCCTCCCACGAGCGAGCGAGCGGTCGGTGAGCGTGACGACTGCTTCCTTCTTCTTCGAGAAATCGAGAGAGAGGAGGAGAGGAGGGTGGGTGTGAGGCGAGGAGGCGAGGGTGGGGGCTTTATTTATAGCCTCGGTGGAAGAGGGTTCGAGGCCACCCGCTACCCGCACCCGTGTTGTACCCCGCTCCGTCACCCACGTCACCGCCAGGTGGGCCCTTCCCTCGGTGGGAGCCAGCTGTCGGGGGCGCAACGCGTGTCCTCGTGCGCGCCGGGTGCGTGACGCAGATACCGGGTCGGGGTGCGGTCGCACCAGGTTGGAATTTTCATTTGCTTTTTCCTCCTCATCATCGGGTTTTTTTAGTTTTTATCTTTCTCACCCTTCACTTCTCCCTCCCGTGGGCTCCAACTGGATTATTAATTTTAAATAGATGGATGAAGTACTACTACCACCACTTTTTAGGTGAATTATTATTAAATAAATATAAATATATCAGCAGGGAGGAGGAACCGAAGAATCTCACTCTGCTGTTCTTTCTTTTAATTCTTGTTTGATGGATGGATGGATGGATCTAGTGGCACCGCTATTTATTACAGAGGGTTCAAGTAAGGCTGGGATTATGGGTTGATAGGATCATAGGATATGGCTCAATTTGAATTATAGTTATTTTTTAAAAAATAGGTTAATTACTGCTATTTTAATTATTGGGAGCGTTATCAATCACCTGTACATTGCAAGATAAGTAAGCAGCTTATCCAAATATTCTCAACTTAGCAAATGCTTTATTAGATAAGCGGTTTATCCAAATACTCTCAACTTAGCAAATGGTTTATTGTCGACAAATACATGTCCTAGGAGAATAACTCGTGGAAGAAATATTCAATTGTTTCTTATAGCATTTAATACATGCGAACTTTTCATTATTGTGCAGATTTGGAACACGTTAAAAAAAGGAGAAAAAGCATGCACGAGCATCTTAAGTTACAGAACTACTTTTGGATTACAATGGAAGAACCGTGTGAAGCTTAGACACATGGGCATTAGAAACGACAAAGCATGTATCTAAGAAATAA
This sequence comes from Oryza australiensis, assembly GCA_019925245.2. Taxonomy (NCBI): domain Eukaryota; kingdom Viridiplantae; phylum Streptophyta; class Magnoliopsida; order Poales; family Poaceae; genus Oryza; species Oryza australiensis. The sequence goes on from JAIFGZ020000484.1 coordinate 490,342, forward strand.
TTATAACCTTTTGCACATTTCAAATTTCTAGTTACAAATATTGTTGTGTTGTGTATTAACAAAATGGGTAGAACAATATGTTTCTTCTCTTGTTCAATTCCTAGTTACAAATATCATTTGTATTGCGCATTGATTTCTAGCTCAAATACACAATGTTTCTCACTTGTCCATCGGCGTCACACTATCATCTAACCCTAATGATTTTACACAATGCTACTCTCTAACCATCGCCAGTGTTACCATCATCGTCTCCTTTTGTTCTGACCATCATCGATGGTTCTCATGTCCCCGTCCTTGGATCATGACTTCTTTCATGCCATAGCGTTTTATCTTGTTCCATACCTAGGCACCCAATCCAATTATGGTGTCAAAGGTTTGTCCATGCCTTTGTCCCTCCTCCCTTTCTAACCTTCAGGGCATCAAAAATCCTAAGCTGTCACCGTCCTACGTAAATTCCAAAACTCGTAAGGGTGCATCTGAAAAGAAAGTGAGTGACTGAAAACCATAGGGGTATCGGCGTAAAAGTTGCACAGTTCGAGTTCGATCTCCCTCACCCACCTGTGACCTGACGCAGGTGCGAATTTTAAAAAAACAAAGAAAAGAAAACAAAAACGGTGTGATGGAGTGGACTGCCTCCTCATCACACAGCCACGCGCACGCAACTGACTTGTGGGCCCCACAAGGAAGCCACCGCGGTGGGGCCATGGTGTCAGTGTCGTGCTGACGCGGCCAAGCCCCGGCCGCCCGGAGATGGGAAAGGCAGCGTGTCCGGCTACCCGCACCCGAGAGAGGTCGGTGAGGCGAGGCCCCACTGACGCGTGGGCCCCACCTACCTCGTCGGCGTTCATTGGGTAGCTTTTCCTGTGCGAAAGAAAAATGGCGACCAGGCAAGAACCCAGCTCAGTGGCGTGCCCATGGGCCATGAGGACTCTCGGGACCCACCTGTCAGTTATTTTACGCGTAAGCTGGCGGGTGAGAAATCGTTTGGATCTGGAAGGACGGAGGGATGGGGTTTTGTGGGGTGGGGGCCCACCGGACCAGGCTTTGGAATTTCAAAGCTCTTTGATATTTGGAAGCAAGCTGCTGCGGGTTGTGTCTACACTTGGCATGGCAGGAGTCCAGTCCGAAGCATCATTTGCTGCTGAAATCCTCCTCCCTTCCATCAGAAAAAGAGGAGAAAAGGACCTTAATAAATGAGGCACTTATCTCATCCAAAAAAATGAGGCACTTATCAGCATGATATTCTCCTTGCTCTGTGTGGGTTGTGTTCATTTCATGCATGAGACAATTGCAAAGCAATGGGATGGGGATGATGGCAGGGATGTGATGTGAATACCTTGCACATCTCAAATGCTGAAACTTTTATGATGGAGTGCTCTGCTTGTGTATGTACGCCCTGTTCATCACCGTTCCAAAATATAAGTATTTATAATAATTTTTGCTCACTCTGTTTCAAAATATAAGCATTTATATCTATTTTAGCAAATATCAATGTTAGATAGAAAAGACCACGACGTATCTTAGAGGTAAGGAAGAAAATTAAATAAGAGGTGGTTCATAGGATAAGTATATTTTGATGCAAATTTAAAATAATATAAATGTTTATATTTTGAAACGGATAAATGGAGTGGTTATTTGAGAAACGATGGAATCATGCTACTACTGTTTGTTATGGCCTTTTGGCATCAGTGTTTCCCTTTTGGTATGGTTTGGCAGGTTGTACTTTGGATGTTCGGTTCTAAACTGGATTTGTGAGTAGGACATTCTGAACATGGAGTGCTGCGAGAAGAGAAAAAGAGCTGTAGAATCCTCATAACGTCTCACCAATGCTTCCACAATCACACAAGCAACGACCTGACCTAATTAAATTATATTCAACTCAAATTCATATTAACTCCTACATTTGATTCACAATTGTGAATATTCAAATTCGATTAGTCCTCGTTCGAGTATACAAAATATGAAAGCCCCCACTGTTCAATGAGCATTCGACGTGTTGACATCCCTAGATGCCATTTTAATAACTAGACGAAGCCTATGCTTTAGTGAGATATATGGATGAATATTAAATGAATATATGTTAAATCACATGATAGATTTGGTTTGGGTTGAAATATTATGAAAATAATATGATAAATAATAATTTAGCATGCAGGCTTAGAATTTAATGAATTATAAATGTAATTGTTATGCATGCATGTTGAGTTTTAGGTGCTTAAGAGTGAGTACTATAATGCTTGATGTGTTGCCTCTAAGAATGATGTATAAAAGTGAATGATGATGTGGAGGAGAGAACTGAGGAAAGAGAAGATGAGTTATCTCCAAATTTTAAGAAAAAAATAAAAGAAAAAGTGGATTAGATAAACAAATAAAATAAAATCATTGGGTTAGTATGCTAGAGATAATGTAGATGTGATATATCGTACATACTACCTCTTATATTACATGAACAAAATTAGATGTGGCAGCTAGCATTTTTATAAAACTTGCTGGGTTGATGTGACATGTTTGCAGGTTAGCCTACTATAGATGATATAGATTAATTAGATGGCGTGCTATTTTAAATAATAAACTCAGATGACATGCTTTAGACCAATTTAGATCTTGTTTTATGGGCAGCGAAAACCAAATCAATTTTGATGGGCTGGCACTTTTCATCCTGCTCGTAAAGATTTAGCACATTTTTGAAGTGACTACGGTGGGGTTGGCATCGAGATCGTCAGCTCATTATTAGTGTCCTGTACCATAGCTCCCACTTCAACTTTCATGAGAAAAATACATTTCAGAAAAAATGGATATCTAAAAAACTAAAAAAACTTCGTATGTCATAAAGAAAATGGGAATAAGAAACAACAACAAAAAAACATGAGACTTAAAATAATAGGTGCGGAGGATATAGGTATCGGATAACCATACGCCTCGCATATCGTACTACGAGATAGGAGGTGCTATAGACATGTAACATCCTAAAAATCGAAGAAACGAAATCGGAACGTAAAAATCGGAACTTTCAAAAACCTTCGCTTGTTGCTTCTTTCTCGGGTTTATTGTTACTTATTTGCCAGCTCGGTTGCATAAATTTAGTCGTGATCAATTCCCTTTCGTGTTTTTGGATGATTTGGAGTTGTCGAAATGAAAGATACGAAAGTCCGTATCCTGGATTTTTAAAAGAAATCGGAGAAAGCGCGGATTTATGAAAACGCGATTTAGGTGATATAAAATAGTAATGGTGGTTGGGAGAAGATAAATTGGGACACAAAATAAATAATAAAATATTCGGAGTCGTACTCGAAACCGGAAAATTTCGGAAAAATAAAGGGAAGATTGAAGTTAGAAAAGGGAATTTTAAATAAATAAATATGAAAAATAATGTGGAAAAATAAAAGTGGAGAAAAGTGGAAATATTATATTAAAAATTATTTTTGAATTATAGGAATTTATTTTGGAATTTTTAGAAGAAAGAAAAATAGAAAATGGGAAATTAAAATAGAAAATCGGAAAATCGAAAAGACACTGTTCATGGCGCGCTGTGTGTTCGACGCCGTATACGCCGTGCCGGCCGCCCGCGCGCGCCGCCACGCGCGCCGCGCCGTGCGCAGGCGCTCGGCCCCTACCTCCGCGCGCGCCACGCGCCGCGGGCACGCGCGCGCCGCGCTTCGCGCCACGCGGCCGTGCCGCGCCCGACCCCCACGCCGCGCGCGCCGCGCGCGACCCCGCCCGCGCCGCGCGCCTCGCCGCCGCGTCGCGCCCGCCGTACTCGGCCCGTCCCCGCTCTTCGCCGCGTGTCGCGCCGCGCCGCGCTCGCCCGAGCCGCCCCTCCCCTCTCCACCCCGCGCCGCGCGAGCCCCTGGCCGCGCTTATAAAGGGCGGCGCCCGCTTTCGCCGCACCGCCGCCGCTCTCTTCTCCACGTTCCGAGCGCCAACGCCGTCGCGCCGTGCGCAAATTCCCCTCCGTGCCCCACCGCCTCCTCGCAGCCCCGTCGTCGCCGGTAAGCCCCGCCCCCTTTTGTCGCGCCGCCGCCGCCTGTTTGGCGGACCGGCCGAACAGGTTGGCGGCCAATGAACAATGCGTCGGGGAAAAGAAAAAAAGAAAAGAAAAGAAAAAAATAGGGAAAAATTAGAAAAATTTTAGAAAATTGGGAAAAATATTTTGGGAAGATTTGAGTAAAATTTTGGGCAAAAATAAATTATTTTCTTGTATGTTTTCTCGATGCAAAGTTTGAAAATCGAAATCGGACTTTTTCCAAATTTTGTTTCGCGACGTTTTAAATCCGGATTTCGTTTAATTCTTTCTCGCCATTTAAATATGCTTCTCTTTTGTGCTCAAACCTTCAAAACCTCGAGCACGAATTCCTTCGCGACATTTCCAAATCTAATTTCTCAAATAATTACGATCGTCGTCTTTGCGAAAACCCTAGGACATCGACTCGATTCCAAAACTCGGATTTTCTCCTAGCGACCCTTGTCCTAACTCAAGTAGAATTTTAGGCAAAACATTTGGAGTCGTTTTCATGGCTTTTATGGTTCTTTTCGATCTCTCGGTATTTTATTGAATTCTAATTGAATTCAATTGATCTTTCGCACGTACGGATAGCACCGAAGAAACCGGCATCGACCCCGTTGAAGACACCACCCTCAAGCGTGCGAGCAAGGCAAGTCATCACACTCTTTGAACATATTGATCCTACTTTGTGAAACGATGTTGATTTCAAATTACAAATTGCATGCTATACACAAACGAGTACCTATGCTTGATATACCCCGCTTTGATATTGATCACCATTAGAATTATTCTTTGTAACCTTCGATGTGATATGACCGGAGGCTAACTTCGGTAAAAATGCTTAGCCCCGCTTATACTAGATCTCTCGCATACTCATGATTTTGTAAGAAAGCTTTGTGCTCGGGCAACTACCTTAGGGAAGGTAGTTGAAATACGGCCTGTGGAGACATGAGCGCCACATGGCCATGAGAACGATGAACTAAGTTTGATGAAAATTGAAAATGATATACAAATGATTTAGACTGGGCGGCGGATGATTTGGGTGGATTTCGGGAAAGGCAAGTGCCGACCTCGGTCAATTAAGGACCGAGCCATGAGATAGCGGAAACGAGCCGCACAACCGTACTTCTCGAATGGGTATAGACCTAGCCGACTAGATAGCCAAGTGGAGGCAGTATCCTTGCATAGATGGTTCTCTATGATGTGGTTTATGTGATGAGAATGAGGCTGCGGCCTTTGCTGTGAATGGTGGAAGTAAATCGATATTAATTGAACTTAAAGATTGAGGAAGTTTTCCCTTACCCCGGGTGCGCCAGAACTCCTCTCACTGCTAGAAAATGACGGCTAGAGTGCATAAGCGCTTAAGTTCATGGAGCGGGTACTGCCAAAGCAAGGTTATCGAAAGGCTTTGCCGTACCGTCTCATGTGTTGAGACGTAGGCTCATTCGTTGGGCTGTCGCGGAGTACGGGTAAAGTGTACATCCACTGCAGTGTGAGTGAATCAATCTATTCGAATAGCCGTGCTCGCGGATATCGAGCATCGTGACAAGACTTTCGCTTGGCTAGACTTTAAACTTAAAACTGCTGGGATGGGTTTGCATGATGATTTCATTCGCTGGTGGATCAACTTCTCGAGATGCGAGAAGGGGTGGATTCCCCAGAAAATCATGACGAATCGGAGGCGGGAAGCCATCCTTGGGATCACGATGGATGGTAGACGAACCGTCGCCGGATTAATGAACTATGGAACCAAAACTTGATTTGGCTAGTTGATAGGCTTGTGAAAAGAATTGTGAAAATTGGCTTTATGCAAAAGAACTCCAGCCATTCCTTGTATAACCCTATCATATGCATCAATTCCGTGTTGGCTTGCTGAGTACGGTTGGTACTCACCCTTGCTATACGCACAAACCTTCAGCTGATGGGAATGAAGAGCCGGAGGATCCTTACGCATACTACCAGGAGGGTGAAGGAACTGATGGCGCTTACTAGATCTTAGCTCCGGTCGTTGCCTGTGGAAAATGACATGCCGCTACCTCTATTCCGCTGCCGTATCTAATTTCTGCTTTTGTATTATAATCGGACCATGAGGTCCCGTGTGTTGAACATTGCCTTTGGGCCTATGGTTGTAATAATGTCGCAAGAAGACTATTCGTGCATGTGCACCCGATTATTCAAGATCGTATTTCGTGGGTACCAACTACTCGATCCAGGGAAATGGTACCAAAAACACGAAAGATTCCCGTCCCAAAAACGAGGGTCCACAGAGCTGGTATCAGAGCCATGCGACCGTAGGCTAAGACCAAATGGCGCCCTACCCCTGACTAGTTGGCTAAAGGGAAGTATCACTACGTAGGATCATTCCCAAACTATTATTTCCGAAAATATAAATATACCTTTTCTACATCTGTATTTCCTTTTCTTTACCAAATGGTTATAATGATAGCTCTCTCCCTCTAACCCTAAGTTGCCTTCAAAAGCAAATGTCGAACCATGACTGAGCTCGGGAGATCACCATCCCACAAGATGAGGGGTTTGTGGCACGCCTTCGTCCCTCGTCGTGGTGTTTAAGATATCCGGAACCACCCACCTACCAAATCAAGAGGCATGGCTCCGAAGGATATCAAGCATGGGAGGCGGCCGTTTCCGTGGAAGCCCGCATGGGAAGTGAAACATCTTTCGCTTTCACACCCGCTATCACCGGGATTTAGCGGAAGCACCATCCAAGATGCGGCCCGCGAAGCATTTCTTCGCCTTAATGCGATACATCGTGCTGAACTTACAAAGTGACGAGTTCGTGCACCATCCCTATCGCGAGGAAGGCAACCGCTTGCACCGTGGAAGCCACCCCGCCGCTACAACCCTATGGTCACACGTCTATCACGTTGGGCGGAGACGGCGATGATCGCTACGAAGAGGCCTTGCTTGAGATCAACGACCGGCAGGCACGCCTCAATGATCGGTCGAGAGCCACCGGGGTGGGGATCGGATCAACATGCCGCACTTCCGCAAGCCAACGGTGCCCAATATGAGCAACTCTCGGACCGCTACATGTCCCGTGGGGAAGCCCCGGTAGAGCTGGAGGAGCCGCTCAGAAGAGCAAGCAGCAAGTCGACCACTGGAGGAGCATCTCGCGCACCCGTCCCGTCCACGCCGCAGTACTTCCACCGAGATTGTACCAACACCTCCCGCTCCCGTGCCCGACCACTACTACCTTATGACTCCAGCATGCTTGGATACCTTTCAAGCCATGATGGAGCAAGCTTTTATGTTGAGCACACGAGCCTGCGCCGTGCACGATAGACCCCCACCGCGCCACGTCCATGGGACCCACCTCGAGCTCCGTAGCAAGTGCCATCCGAGCCCGGATCGGGAGAGGAGAACCCCATCCGATCCACACCGACTCGGAGTCCGAGGCGGAACCTATGGAGGTCAAATGGGAGTCCAGCGACACCGATCCAATGGAGGAGGAAGCTCCCACTCGTCGCCTGACTCACACTGGAGGTCCCCTTACCCGCCAGACCGCTCGCAAGAGTACACGGCCACCGAGCAGAAGATTTGGCATGACTCCGAGGCCACCACCTCCGAGCCATGGGGACTCCGATTCGCTTCGCAGAGGATCACCCCCTCCCGCGCCCGGCTCCTGCGGATGGTTGGACGATTAGGCGGGAGGACCCACCCAGCTTGATCTCGCTCTGGACGGTTCGGCAGCAAGGACCACACTCTATCCCCCTTAATAGTTAATGCAGTAAGACGATATAGTTGTTGTTATCATGGCATAAGGAACTGTGCATGTACAGTCCGTGTACCCCTTTGATGTAATATGATGGACCTTAGTATCGCTTTGTGGTATCTTAATTAATGAGCTTATTATTATTTTACCATGCTTGTTGGTTAAAGATCATATAAAAACAACTTGAAGAAAAATCACCCAGGAATTATGACCTTAACAGGTCCGATCTCTTAATTCATCTATCCTCTTCGGATGGCGCATCGCCGCAGAGCGCGCGAGCCCAACCCCTCCACTCGGCGGAGGTTATGGCTTTACAAACCCAATCGCTCCAAGCAATCGCCAACAACCGGGAAGTCGAGGAGGATCAAGTTTAGGAGAGTTCATGCGAGCTAAGCCACCAACCTTCTCCACGGCCGAAGAACCCATGGATGCCGAGGACCGGGCCGAGGGTGACCAAGAAAAAGCTAACTCTCGTCCGAGTTCGAGAAGCGAGATAGAGTTATCTTCGCCACTAACCGCCTAGAGGGTCCCGCAAGTGACTCGGTGGGACACCTACAAGGAAACGCGAGTGAAGATGCCGGAGAACCGACATGGGAAGAATTCACGGAAGCGCCGTGAGAATTTCGTGCCACTGCAGTTATGAGGATGAAGAAAATGAGTTTCGCAGCTGCGTCAAGGAAACGCCTCGCACAAGAGTACCCGAACAAGTTTACCCAGCTTGCCCGTTACGCCACAAGTGACCTAGCAGACGAGGAAGGGAAGATGGATAAATTTATCGAGGGACTAAACGATGAGCTAAGAGGACCGATGATCGGACAGACCACACCGGTTCCAAAGCCTCATCAACAAGGTCGTATGGCTTGAACACGACCAAAAGATGGTAGAAAATAACCGCAAAAGGAGGCTCGCTATGGCCCGCCCATTTCGTGGAGCATGACAACGTCCCAAGGGAGCCACCCCGTCGGATGGAAGCCAAACGTTCCGGCATCTGGTCGTTCCCCGCTCCCGACCATGTCGGCAGCGCCTACACCTCGTTCGTACACCGACGCCAACCCTAGCCGCTCCAGAAGAAAGAATGTGAGCCGCTTCAATTGTGGAGAATTCGGGCACTACTCCAACAACTGCCCCAAACCACGCAACACTCCCGTGCGCACCGGCGCCAATGCAACGCCCGTCCGAGGAACCCCTCCCCGCCGCAGACGTGGTCCTGCTCGGACCCCGCTACCCAACGAGGCCGCCACCGGGTTTCGACGTGGCCGGGTGAATCATGTACGGCTGAAGAAGCTCGGGAGGACCGAGCGTACTAATGGGTATGTTCTCTATCAACTCTACCCCGCTTAAAGTCTTATTTGATTCGGAGCCTCACATTCGTTCATATCTTCCCAAGTAAGCAAACAACACCACCTACACCAAGTAGCACTTAAGAGGCCTATGTTGGTACACTCACTGGGGAAACATAACCGTACCCCATGCTTGCATCAATGTGCCCATACGGATTAGGGACGTGGTGTTCCTTTCAAACCTTATGGTGCTATCACCCCAAACCATTGATGTCATACTCGGGATGGATTGGTTGACCAAGAATAATGGGATCATAGACTGCAGTCGAAGGGAAGTCACGGTATCCACCCCATGGGGATCACCAATGAGTATAACTATGGACCAAAACCCGAAGCTATGCGAGCAAGCTGCGGAGTGTTCACCATGCTACCTCTAGGCGGAATGCCGTAGTACAAGAATACCGGACGTGTTTCCCGAGGAATTGCCCGAATGCCCCGAATCGCGACATAGAGTTTATCATCGACCTAATGCCCGGTACGCCCCCATATCCAAAAGACCTTATCGAATGCCGCCAACGAGTTAGAGGAACTCAAGAAGCAAATCCGAGAACTACAAGAGAAGGGATTTGTACGCCCGCTTCTTCTCCTTGGGAGCCCCAAGTACTCTTCGTCAAGAAGAAGGATGGGAGTATGAGGATGTGTGTGGACTACCGATCGTTGAATGAAGTGACTATCAAAAACAAGTACCCACTACCTCGAATCGATGACCTATTCGATCAACTTAAGGGCGCGCAAGTATTCTCAAAGATTGATCTTCGGTCGGGATATCATCGTTGAAGATTAGAGTGGAGATATTCCTAAACGGCGTTCTCTACACGTTACGGTTTATACGAGTTCACCGTAATGTCCTTTGGATTGACCAATGTCCCGGCATATTTTATGAACCTGATGAACAAGGTATTCATGGAATACCTGGATAAATTCATAGTGGTCTTTATTGACGATATAATTATCTACTCAAAGAACGATGAGGAACATGCGGAACATCTACGGCTGGTACTGGAAAAGCTACGAGAGCACCAGCTGTATGCAAAATTTAGCAAATGCGAGTTCTGGCTCAAGGAAGTCGCTTTTCTTGGCCACGTGGTTTCAGCCGGAGGAGTAGTGGTAGACCCCGCCAAGGTCGAAGCTATCACGGAATGGAAGGCACCCAAGTCAGTGACGGAAGTTCGGAGTTTCCTGGGCTTGGCTGGGTATTACCGACGGTTCATCGAAGGGTTTTCCACCGTAGCCCGACCTATGACTCAACTTCTGAAGAAGGAAAAGAAGTTTGAATGGCACGAGAAGTGTCAAAAAGCCTTCGACCAACTAAAAGAAAAGTTAACCACCGCTCCAATCTTAACCTTACCTGACAACCGGAAGGATTTCGTGATGTACTGTGATGCGTCTCGGCAAGGACTAGGAGGCATGTTAATGCAGGATGGGAAGGTCGTAGCATATGCCTCGCGACAGTTACGACCCCACGAGGAGAATTATCCCACACACGACCTGGAACTAGCCGCGGTTGTTCACGCACTGAAGATCTGGAGACACTACCTGATCGGGAACCACTGTGATGTGTATACTGATCACAAGAGCTTGAAATACTTCTTTACTCAGCCCGATCTCAACCTACGACGAGACGATGGTTGGAATTGATCAAAGATTACGATCTAGGAATCCATTACCATCCCGGCAAGGCAAATGTTGTGGCCGACGCGTTAAGCCGCAAGGCCCAATGCAACCACATGGGATTGGGAAGTATGGCCAGTGAGCTCGAAGAAGAAATGGCTTGACTTAATCGCACCCGATTCCTCACGGAGAAGTGAACTCACTGGAAATTCAACCCCTTCGAGGACTCAAATAGAAGAAGCCCAAAAGGGAATGAGGAAACCCAGGAAATCAAGGAACGCATGGCCGGACGCGCTAAGGAATTTTCGATAGACAACAAGGGAATCTGTGGTACAAGAAAAGAATCGCGTGCCGAACAAGGTGGTTTGAGAGGGTTGATCTTAAAAGAAGCACACGAATCAGCATATTCGTTACATCCAGGAGCACGAAAATGTATCAGATTTGAAGGGAGAATACGGTGGCCCAATATGAAGAGAGATGTAGCCGAATACGTAGTCGTGTGCGATGTATGCCAAAGGGTGAAAGCGAGCATCAATGACCAAGAAGCTTACCGCAGCTCCGCTCAAGATTCCCGAATGGAAATGGGACGAGATAGGCATGGATTTCATAGTGGGACTACCCAAAACTGCGATCGGTTACGATTCCATTTGGGTAATAGTAGATCGGCTCACCAAGACCGCCGATTTATTCCCGTAAAAACTAACTACAACAGTGCCAAGCTAGCGGAACTATACATGAGTAGGATTGTATGTCTCCATGGTGTACCGAAGAGAATTATATCGGATCGTGGTACCCAATTCACGTCTCATTTTTGGAGCAAAGTCCACGAGGCACTCGGAAGTCACCTCGCCTTCGCATCGCTTACCACCCACGGCATCGGACGGACGAAAGGACGAATCAAGTACTAGAAGATATGCCGAGAGCCTCGTGCATTGGATTTCACCAAGGATTGGGAGAAATGTTTGTCGTACGCCGAGTTCTCCTACAACAATAGCTATCAAGCCGCCCGAAGATGTCACCAAACGAAGCTCTATTTGGTCGCCGATGCCGAACCCCATTAATGTGGTCGAAACCGGTGAACGAACCGTATTCGGGCCCGACATAATCAAAGAGGGCGAGGAAAAGGTTCGCCGATCCGGGACCGATTACAAGCCGCTCAATCACGACAAAAGAGCTACGCGGATACCCGACGAAGAGAATTAGAATTTAAAGAAGGTGACTACGTGTATCTAAAGGTCTCACCACTATGGGAAACTCGGAGGTTTAAGGTCAAAGGAAACTCGCACCAAGATACGTGGGCCCATTCTTGATAAACGCTAGGAGAGGTGAAGTGGCCTACCACTGGAGCGCCCGAGAATCTCTTCGATGTCCACCCAAGTATTCCACGTGTCGCAGCTTGAAGAAATGTCGCGGGTGCCGAAGAGCAAGCTCCTTTAGAAACCATCCATGTCCACAAGTGATCTTACCTACCCGAGCATCCAATCAAGATACTGGACGAGGCAGAAAAGAAGACACGGACCAAGTCATGGCGCATGTACAAAGTACAATGGAGCAATCACACGGAAGAAGAGGCTACTTGGGAGAGCGAGGAGTTCCTGAAGACGGAATACCCACACCTACTCAAGCCGGTAAGAAATCTCGGGACGAGATTTATTGTTAGGGGTAGGTTTGTAACATCCCGAAAATCGAAGAAACCGAAATCGGAACGTAAAAATCGGAACTTTCAAAAACCTTCGCTTGTTGCTTCTTTCTCGGGTTTGTTGCTTCTTATTTGCCACCTCGCTTGCATAAATTTAGTCGTGATCAATTCCCCTTTCGGTGTTTTTGGATGATTTGGAGTTGTCGAAATGATAGATGCGAAAGTCCGTATCCTGGATTTTTAAAAAGAAATCGGAGAAAGCGCGGATTTATGAAAACACGATTTGGGTGATATAACATAGTAATGGTGGTTGGGAGAAGATAAATTAGGACACAAAATAAATAATAAAATATTCGGGAGTCGTACTCGAAATTCGGAAAATTTCGGAAAAATAAAGGGAAGATTGAAGTTAGAAAGGGGGATTTTAAATAAATAAATATGAAAAATAATGTGGGAAAATAAAAGTGGAGAAAAGTTGGAAATATTATATTAAAAATTATTTTTGAATTATAGGAATTTATTTTGGAATTTTTAGAAGAAAGGAAAATAGAAAATGGGAAATTAAAATGGAAAATCGGCAAAATCGAAAAGATACGTTCATGGCGCGCCAGTGTTCGACGCCGTACACGCCATACGGCCGCCCACGCGCGCTGCCACGCGCCCCGCGCGCCGCGCGCGCCTCGGCTCCCTACCCCGCGCGCGCCACGCGCCGCGCTGGGCACGCGCCACGCCCGGACCCGCGCGCCGCGCCTCGCCGCCACGCGGCCGTGCGCGCCCGGACCCCCCACGCCGCGCTGGACCCCGCCGCGCCGCGCGCGCCTCGCCGCTGCCGCGTGCGCGCCGCCGTACTCGGCCCGTCCCCGCTCTTCGCCGCGTGTCGCGCCGCGCCGCGCTCGCCCGAGCCGGCCCTCCTCTCCACGCCGCGCCGCGCGAGCCCCTCGGCCGCGCCTATAAAGGCGGCGCCCCCGCCCCGCCGCACCGCCGCTCTCTCTCCACGTTAGCGCCAACGCCGTCGCCGCCGTGCGCAAATTCCCCCTCCATGCCCCACCGCCTCCCGCAGCCCGTCGTCGCCGGTAAGCCCGCTCCGCCCCTTTTGTGTCGCGCCGCCGCCTCTGCTTGGCGGACCCGGTCGAACAGGTTGGCGGCCAATGAACTGATGGTCGGGGAAAAAGAAAAAAAAAGAAAAGAAAAAATAGGGAAAAATTAGAAAAATTTTAGAAAATTGGGAAAAATATTTTGGGAAGATTTGAGTAAAATTTTGGGCAAAAATAAATTATTTTCTTGTATGTTTTCTCGATGCAAAGTTTGAAAATCGAAATCGGACTTTTTCCAAAATTTCGTTTCGCGACGTTTAAATCCGGATTTCGTTTAATTCTTTCTCGCCATTTAAATATGCTTCTCTTTTGTGCTCAAACCTTCAAAACCTCGAGCACGAATTCCTTCGCCGACATTTCCAAATCTAATTTCTCAAATAATTACGATTGTCGTCTTTGCGAAAACCCTAGGACATCGACTCGATTCCAAAACTCGGATTTTTCCTAGCGACCCTTGTCCTAACTCAAGTAGAATTTTAGGCAAAACATTTGGAGTCGTTTTCATGGCTTTTATGGTTCTTTTCGATCTCTCGGTATTTTATTGAATTCTAATTGAATTCAAATGATCTTTCACACGTACGGATAGCACCGAAGAAACCGGCATCGACCCCGTTGAAGACACCACCCTCAAGCGTGCGAGCAAGGCAAGTCATCACACTCTTTGAACATATTGATCCTACTTTGTTGATTTCAAATTACAAATTGCATGCTATACACAAACGAGTATATATGCTTGATATACCCTGCTTTGATATTGATCACCATTAGAATTATTATTTGTAACCTTCGATGTGATATGACTGGAGGCTAACTTCGGTAAAAATGCTTAGCCCTGCTTATACTAGATCTCTGCATACTCATGATTTTGTAAGAAAGCTTTGTGCTCGGGCAACTACCTTAGGGAAGATAGTTGAAATACGGCTGTGGAGACATGAGCGCCACATGGCCATGAGAATGATGAACTAAGTTTGATGAAAATTGAAAATGATATACAAATGATTTAGACTGGGGCGGCCGGATGATTTGGGTGGATTTCGGAAAAGGCAAGTGCCGACCCTGGTCAATTAAGGACCGAGCCATGAGATAGCGGAAACGAGCCGCACAACCGTACTTCTCGAATGGGTATAGACCTAGCCGACTAGATAGCCAAGTGGAGGCGAGTATCCTTGCATAGATGGTTCTCTATGATGTGGTTTATGTGATGAGAATGAGGCTGCGGCCTTTGCTGTGAATGGTGGAAGTAAATCGATATTAATTGAACTTAAAGATTGAGGAAGTTTTCCCTTACCCCGGGTGCGCCAGAACTCCTCTCACCGCTAGAAAATGACGGCTAGAGTGCATGAGCGCTTAAGTTCATGGAGCGGGTACCGCCAAAGCAAGGTTATCGAAAGGCTTTGCTGCGTCCGTCTCATGTGTTGAGACGTAGGCTCATTCGTTGGGCTGTCTCGGAGTACGGGTAAAGTGTACATCCACGCAAGGTGAGTGAATCAATCTATTCGAATAGCCATGCTCGCGGATATCGAGCATCGTGACAAGACTTTCGCTTGGCTAGACTTTAAACTTAAAACTGCTGGGATGGGTTTGCATGATGATTTCATTCGCTGGTGGATCAACTTCTCGAGATGCGAGAAGGGGTGGATTCCCCAGAAAATCATGACGAATCGGAGGCGGGAAGCCATCCTTGGGATCACGATGGATGGTAGACAGAACCGTCGCCGGATTAATGAACTATGGAACTAAAACTTGATTTGGCTAGTTGATAGGCTTGTGAAAAGAATTGTGAAAATTGGCTTTATGCAAAAGAACTCCAGCCATTCCTTGTATAACCCTATCATATGCATCAATTCCGTGTTGGCTTGCTGAGTACGGTTGGTACTCACCCTTGCTATACGCACAAACCTTCAGCTGATGGGAATGAAGAGCCGGAGGATCCTTACGCTTACTACCAGGAGGGTGAAGGAACTGATGGCGCTTACTAGATCTTAGCTCCGGCCGTTGCCCGTGGCAAATGACATGCCGCCGCCTCTATTCCGCCGCCGTATCTAATTTCGCTTTTGTGTTGTAATCGGACCATGAGGTCCCGTGTGTTGAACATTGCCTTCGAGCCTATGGTTGTAATAATGTCGCAAAGAAGACTATTCGTGCATGTGCACTGATTATTCAAGATCGTATTTCGTGGGTACCAACTACTCGATCCAGAAAATGGTACCAAGAACACGAAAGATTCCCATCCCAAAAACGGGGTCCACAAGATAGGAGGTGGATTCAATCTATGTTTTATATAATAGAGTAGAACTCGGTTGTCATGTTGCCTTGTATTTTAAGATAGGGTATAGAGTCCCAGGTAAATACTACCATGTAATAGAATAGAAAGTTGAAGTCGTGTTCGGTTAGGTTTCCCTCTTTGTAACCCTGTCCTAATCTATATAAGGTTGGAGGCAAGGAGCCCTTCAAGATATAACCACAATTAGATCGTCGTCAATACGACACCCGACGGATACAATCCTCAACCAGAAGTAGAGTATTATTTCTCATCAAGGAGGCCTGAATCTGTCTAAATCCTTGTCTTTGCATCCATCTGTTTTTAGATCTCGTGTGTTACCTCTTTTATTAGTGCTGATAAAGAAAATCGATAGTTGGTGCACTAGATAGGGGTGGCGCCGAGTTTTCCATCAACAAGTACGATGGAACCAATCTTCGACGTCGTTGGATTCGTCTTCGCGGCCAAGTCTCCCAAAAATCGCGAAGGCTTGCACCAAGCTTGTTCTCTTTGTCTTGGATTCAGTCCGGCGGGGAGATCAATCTTGATGAGTTCGACGATTTAATCTCCGACATCATCAGGTTTTTCCCTTCCAACTTATCGTTATTTATTATATTGATTTGTAACCTCATATTATTCTCTTGATTTTTTTTGTTGTTGCTTGAATATAATTACGTGAAACTACTAAGGCGATTGATGTCGAGCCATGGACCCATGGCGTCGCCATGCGGTCAACCGGCCATGAGCCTACTTTGCCATCGTTGATTGGTGACTTCGTCTTCACCGTCTGGCCGCTTCCGTTGTCATCGATCGGTGTCTTCACCATCACGGTTGGTCTACGCCGCCACCACTGATGGGCGTATTCGTCTTTGCCATCGGCTTGCTTCCATCATCGTCTGCTGGTTTCTTCACCTCCATGATTGGTGGAATGTGCTGCCACCGCTGACAGGAAACCTCGTCTTCACGGTCGGCCACCTTATGTTAACGACCGATTTGGTAAATCATGCATCGGATTTGAGTTAAGGCCGAAGCCGATTTGGAAGAAATCGGGAAAGTCGAAACGAGTGCGCGCCAATTACAAACCGAATCGGCTAGAGAGTTCGTTGGCTGATGACCGAATCGGCTAACGTGTTCATTGGCCAATACCGAATCGGACAAAATAAGCCGATGTAACCGATTCCGGTAAGGTAACATTGGAATCATCTTCGGATTCGTTTGAAGTGCTTCATGAGGGTTGCCATACATGGATAGAGTCCAAGAAAGACAATTGTATCTATTAATTAGGTTATTTTTAAATAGTTTCCTTATAGATTATGTTGGTAAGAGTCCGCCTAAGAGACTTATCTATAATTTGAATTGTAATAGAGATAGAAATCATATCCGACAAGAACATATCTTGTATCTGGGTATAAATACGACCCAAGACCATGTAATCTAGACAACAATCAGTTCAATACAACTTCGGCGCATCGTCACCTTTTTCCTTTCAATTACTTCGACGAGTTCTTTGTTTTGAGTTGGGCTGCATCGGGTTCGATCTCCGACGAAAGGTAAAGCTTGTTATGATGGCTTGCGCTCTCGGGATTAGTGCTTCCATCTTTATGACACTGTAATCATGTTTACGTAAATCGTCGAGTTATCATATATGTTATATAATCTAGATTGATATTTTTGTATAACCCTAATTGGCTAGCCTCTGCTACTAGATCACAGCCGATAGGGTAAGATATCATCGTCAACTTAGATTATATAGTGTATCCACCATCTCAAAAGGTTTTCATAGATTTGTTTAGATCTTATGCTTAGTGCTGCATTGGTTGAGTCTGACCTACTAAGTAATACTTGGAATCATAATATCTATCCCGTCTTATGATTGCTATTAGAGATAGTATCGAATTTCGATCGATCTTACCTGTTTTAGCTACTCGTTTATTTTATGTTTACTTGATATGTTAAATCTATCCTTTATATTAAGATCTCAATATGATAAAATATATTAAGCTCGTTATCGATCTGTTAGGTTATCTTAACATCTCGATCGGTTCTGTTTAATCTATTTAATCTATTTAATCTATATTGATATCTTAGTATAAAGTGGTATCGGAGTACTAGTCGATACACGTTAGGTTTATAACATCGGCTATGCTACGGATATATATAATCTCTGTCTTAAAGTACTTTTGAACATACGTGATTTATATTGTCTTGGCACGCTGTCGATCTATCCCAGTCACTTAGTTTAAATGTATTTTGATACTTAGATTATATATTATGAATATCTACAGCCGATCAATTAGATCTTATTTTCCCTGGCCGATTCAGTGCATATTGCATCGGCTCAATATTAAGCGATACGTCATCGGCCACTAGCCGATTGACTATCGTTTACGGACTAACTATATTTTCTTTCTTTGTTTCTTATTGGTTGCAGGAACAAACCAACTGGCACGCCCTACGAACCTCAGAAGCAAGATTTGGACCTGTACTAGAGTAAAGCAAATCTCTCAGGCCAGTGCATGACATTTTTACCGTCAACATGCTTTTGGCACACCTGGTGGGACACAACAAGACATCATGGTTAACATCAAGTCATCTGAAATCGACCCAAAGAACATCATCCCCGTCACCATGGATAAATTGACGCCGGAGCGTAAGACCCGAGAGAACATTTTTACCGCCAACACCTTCGCCGCCGTCGATTGGTGTATTTGCCTTCACGGCTAGCCTACTCTACCGTCGTTGATGGATGTCTTCGTCTTCATCACCGGCAACCTTCACCATTGTCGACTGGTGTCTTTGCCTTCACGGCTGGCCTAGTCTGCTGCTGTTGATTGGCGACCTTGTCTTCATCATTGTTTGCTTCCGTTGTCGCCGACTTGTGTCTTTGTCGCCATAGTTGGTCTACGCCGCCACCGCCGATAGACGTCTTCGTCTTCGCATAGGCTTGCTTCCATTGTCATCGCCTAGTTTATTTGCCTCCACGGTTGGTGGATTGTGTCGCCGCCACCGATGGGCAACCTCGTTTTCACCGCCGGCCACCTCCGTCCACGCGACTGGTTTCTTCGCCTCCACGGTTGGTGGACTCGCCGCTATTGCTATTTGGCAACCTCGTCTTCATCGTCAACTACCTCCGTCATCGCCGACCGGTTTCTTCGCCTACACCGTTGGTGGACTCGCGCCGTTGCTACGACGCCACCGTTGATGGGCGTCTTCGTCTTAGTCACCGGCTTACCTCGTCGCCACCGACCGGTGTCCTCGCCTTCATAGTTGGTCTACTCTACCATCGTTGATGGGCATCTTCGTCTTCGCCACCGCTTGCCTTTGCCGTCGTCGACCGGTGTCTTCGCCTTCATGGTTGGCCTACTCGACGCCGTCGATTAGCTTCTTTGTCTTCATCGCGGTCACCCTCGCCGACATCTACTAGTTTCTTCGCCTTCACGGTTGACCTACGCTGCCACCATTGATGTGTGTCTTCGTCTTCGCCACCGCCTTGCCTCGTCGCCATCGACTAATGTCTTTCCTTGACGGCTAGCCTACTCTCCCACCGTTGATGGGCATCTTCACCTTCACAACCTCTATTGTTGTCGACTGGTTTCCTAGCCTTCACGGTTGCATGACTACGTCACCATTGTTGGATGACTTCATCTTCATCGTCTTCATCACCGGCAACCTATGCTACCTCTACTTTGCCAGCTTTGCTACTTCACCAGCCTTGACGTCTCCGAGAACCTCGACACCTCAGCATGCGCCACCAGATACGACATCGTGCTAATCTACTATAACAAGTGGTGTTCCAATCCTCAAGCTTTCTACTTGGACATCGTCAACACGTATCTTCTCTCAAGCAATGGCTACTCGACAATAGGAAGCTATAGTTCTTGACTTTATGTTCGGTTGTTTTTGAACTAAGTATAGAGTCGAGGGTTGCACAAATACAAGACTAAATTTGACGTATGTATGTCAAGATGAAGCAATCAATTAGTCAGTCAACGAGTTCTATGAAATCAACTTTGGGAGTCATTTGCTCCATCTTCGTTCTAGTGCAGACATTTTACTTCAGCAATTCCAACATTCTCACCGACAACTTTGGCTCCCAACTGATGCCACAGTCTAATCCAAGTTTCTCAAGTGTCAAGTTCAAGATTTAATCTACATGTCCTGAGCAAATTCATCTCTGTCCTTTGGAGTTCAAATCGGATATGCTTCGAGCCTCCTAAGTTCGGGCCTAGGTAGTTTGGAGTCATCAACCAATCAACTCAGATTCGACGAGTTGGACAACAACATAAACATCTACTTTTCTCCACATGAAGTATCTCCAATAGCTACAACACCAAGTTCTACCGTCATCGTTATAAGTCAAGAGGCGTTGCATCAATCTTTGTCACGCACATGCTAACATCAAGAAAACTACTCGAGCTTAGACATATTCTCAACAGTTTATTATCATTGATGTCACCATTGGCACCTTCATCGCCGGCATTACCTTCATCTCTCGGTCAACAACGTCTACCGGGTTCTTTGCTTCAGAGTCTGGCTTTGTCAACTCTAAAATTTGACTGGATCACCAACATCGTCATCTTGATCAACATCCTACCATGCCTATTCGGACCAGCCTACTCTACCACCGCTGATGGGCAACTTCATCTCCACCGCCAACGTCTGTCGCCTCTAATGGACGATCTTATTTCTATCGTTGGTCGCTTCGCTTTGCGGTCCCCGATGCCTCCACCGCTCGTTAGGTGACCTCGTCTTTCCCGTTTGCCGCCTTCGCTCGCCGGCCGATTTCTTCATCGCGCCGACGATGATCTAGCCTCCATGATGACCATATTAGCCTCCACCAACGGAAACTACGACTATAATGAAGGACAAACCAATATTCTTAGGGGCTCATTAGCTCAAGCGCGAGGATCACATCTTCATTCCCAACTTGTTCCTGGATACACGCAACGGGAATCATTGGCCATGAGCCTATCTCCTACACTCAAGGTCTGGATCAGTCATTATGCCCCACAAGGGCCACCAGTTGAGTACTTGCGCCAGTCGTGATTCAGATACCACCTTTACTTTGGTATAACCCATGAGTGATAACCACTTGGATTAGAAGCCACTCAGATGAGATGCATTCAATCCATTTTACCGGGAGATTTGTCACTCGGGAAAAGACAAAGATTTATACATCAGAATAATTTAAGGGTATCAGTGGACATTTTTAGGCCGAGGTACAATATGCTTGCAACCCAAGTTTTCAGGTGTGGTGGAACCGTATGTCTTATAGGGACTTAAGCATACTCGTTTTGCGATATGTGCATGGTATGAACCCAATATTTTAAAAGTTTCTTTGTTCACTGCATAAAGGCTTTTTATTAAAATCATTTGCTATGTGGTTTTTAAATATGACCTGTAGCACGCTTTCATAGCTTTTATAAATTGGCTTCTTCTTTATAATAGTCTAGTGCTATTCGTACCATTTTCAATAGCGTGGTTGGCCTAGAGCTACATGCAATATGTTTTTAATAAGTAACGGTTGGCCTAGTGCTACATACTTTCTATTTTTAAGTCACGGTTGGCCTAGTGCTATGTGTACCTCATTCTTAAGTCGCGGTTGACCTAGATCTGCGTGTATCATATTTATAAACGTAGTTGGCCCATGGCTATGCGCATCATAGTTTAAGCAATCGGTATATCACTTGGGTCATTCACTCGAGAATTTACACCACATATGTTATAAATTGATATTAATGTACTTGTTTGACTAAGATTATGGTTCTTGATTATATGTTTAGTTGTTTCTCAACTAAGCACATAGTCGTGGACTACACCTAATAGGTGTATTTATTCGATGCACCTATTTTTAAAATCTTTTGACAAGCCACCCATAGTCTCTTTACAAGATATCAACAAGGATGACTCAAGAAGAAAGCACTTGGAAAACCTTTGTAGGAAAGATTGAAGCATTCAATATTGGTCATGAACCATAGGAAGATTGTAACTCGACTTTGAAGGTCTCGGAGGCTACTATGAAGGATATGGGTACCGGATACCCACACAACCTACATATTTGACTACGATAGAAGGTGGACCGGATCCATGTATTATGTAATAGAGTAGGACTCGGCCATCATGTTATCTTGTATTATGATGTAGGGTATAGAGTCCTGGTTGAATACTACCATGTAATAGATTAAGGGTCTGAAGCCGTGTTTAGCTAGGTTTTTCTTTTTTAACCATGTACCCAACCTATATAAGGTGGGGGGACAAGAAGCCCTCCAAGGATATAACCATAATTAGATCGTCAGATCAATATGACATCCGGTGGATACAATCCTCAACCAGAAATAGAGTATTATCTCTCATCGAGGGTGCGTGAAGGTGTATAAATCATTATCTTTACATCCATCCATTTTTAGGTCCCGTGAGCTATCCCTTTATTATTACCGATATAGAAAATTGACAATAGGAAAGAATTGGAATTCTTAAAAAAAGAAACTAAGATGGAAAATGAAAAACACAAAATAAGAAATGCCTTGCCACCCCTGCGAGTTGTGTTCCCCTCATCGCGTCCCTTATGGTAAGCTTGCCTAGATGGTACAAGCGACTTTAACCAACCAAGTCTACCGTTTGTTTTATCGCCACTTGTTTGTCACGTCAACTTTTTGTCGTATGTTTCAAAGTGAGCATAGGTGTAAATCCTTTCCAAAATTTACCTACTTACGATTAAGGACTTCTTAGCCATACAAATTTTGGCATGCCACGCCTTAGCTATAAAAGTTTGGCAAAATTGAAACAAACAAAGGCTATGGCCAATTACTCCGCCCGTGGCCCTCGCCAACTCGGCCAGAACCGGCTCACGAGCCTGCCAAGAGGCTCAATCGGCTCGTGGAGCGAGCCGAGGGACCACTTCATCGCCAACTTTCGGGCACCTTCGAGAGGCCCGGCACCCACTTCGACTTATACAACGTCATCCGAGCGGACGAGCCTCCGAAGGATTACATCCGCGCTTTTCCAAAAGCGCAACAAGATCCCCAACATCACCGATGACATCATCATCGCCGTCTTCCGTAAGGGAGTCTCGTGATGAGCTATTAATCGGGAAGTTCGGGCGCAAGCCACCGAAGACGGTGAAGCGATGTTCGAGACGCGAACTCCTACGCCAAATCCAATGATGCCATCAAGGCGCGCGCCAAGACCGGCCCGACAGAGGGAAGATAAGCAGACAGAGGAAGCCGCAATCCTAAGAAGGATAACGACAACAACAACAACCAGGGCCAAAAAGACCGCAAGCGCGATCCGAGTCGCGCGCCTACGACGCCATCATGAACGCTCAATGCACTCATCATCCCAATCATAAGCACGCCGCTAAGGATCGCTTCATTTACAAATAGTTCGCCGAACAAGACACGGCGCAACTCAACAAGAAGCCGACCGATGAGGCTGGTCCATCGGGCGCCAAGAAAAACAACGCGGCCGAGAATGCCGAACCTTTCCAAGACCCCGTGGGAGAGCTCAATCACATCTTTGGGGGCCGGCTAGCCTATGAATCCAAGAGGAAATGTAAGCTAACCGACCGAGAGGTCAACGCGGCTCAACCCGAAGTCCCTCGCACTCGCGATGGTCGGAGGTGGCCATCACTTTTGATCGCTCGGATCACCCCGACCGAGTGGTTCACCCGGGCGCTATCCACTCGTCCCGGACCCGGTGGTCCGCAACATCAGCTTAAGCTCGTCCTCATCGATGGGGCAGCGCCCTCAATATTCCGTTCGCCAAGACCATGCACGAGATGCATCCCGAGGGCCGAATTGAAGGCAAGCTCAGCCCCCTTCCACGGAGTCATCCCGGGTCATCTACACCACTGGCACATCGCCCTCCCGGTCACCTTCGGAGCTCGAGAGAACTTCCGAACGGAAAACGTCACTTTCGAGGTGGCCGACTCGAAACGCCTACCACGCCATCATCGGAAGGCTGCGCTTGCCAAATTCATGGCGATCCCACATTACACCTACCTCGCATGAAGATGCCGGTCCCAACGGCGTCATCACCCTTCGCGAGCCGACGTGAAGCAAGCCTTCACCTACGACAAGAAGAGCTGCGACATGGCGCAATCTCGCGAGAGATTGCGTGGGCGCAAGAAATCGATTGGCCGCATCAACTTCGGAGGGTGAAATCCCCGCGAAGAAGATAGCCAAATCGGGATCCGGCGACGCCAAGACCAAGAAGATCTCCCTTGATCCATCGGATCCCTCAAAACCGCCGTAATCGGTGCTAAACTAGATCCAAAATAGGAAAGCGCGCCGTCACCTTCCTCCAAAATAATAAAGATGTTTTTGCCCGGAAACCATCCGATATGCCCGGATTCCTAGGGAGGTGATCGAGCACTCTTTGCACGTCAAAGATGACGCCAAACCGATAAAACAACGATTACGCAGATTCGCGCAGAAGCCCCGAGTAACCGTAAAGATGTCCGAGCTCACCGCTGCATGGCAGCGCTAAGCCGTTTCATCTCTCGACTCGGTGAACGAGGCATGCCCTTCTTCGATTGCTAAAGAAAACGGACGACTTCCAGTGGACCGCGGAAGCCCACAAGGCCTTTGAAGATTTCAAGGAATTCCTTACAACGTCGCCCGTCCCCGGCCTCGCCTCACCCCCAGAGCCCCCGCCGTCGTACGTTTCAGCCACTCACCAAGTGGTTAGTACGGTCCTCGTGGTCGAGCGCGAAGAAGAAGGACGGGCTCGTAAGATTCAGAGGCCGATCTACTTTGTTAGCGAAGTATTGGCAGAGCCAAAATTCGCTACCCTCGAGTACAAAAATTGCTTTATGGTGTCCCGATAACCGTGAGGAAATTGGCGCACTATTTTGTGGTCACTGTCACCGTCGTCACCTCCTTTCCACTCGGCGACGTCATCCACAACCGGGAGGCAACCGGGCGCATTGCTAAGTGGGCTCGGAGCCGATGCCACCGGACTTGACTTTCAAGGCGAGGACGTCCATAAAGTCACAAGCCCCGCGCATTTCCCGGCCGAGTGGACTGAGCAACAAGAAAATGTACCTCGGGAAGACCTCCAACACTCGGACCATGCACTTCGACGGATCCAAGAGGATCACCGGCTTGGGAGCAGGAGTTGTGTTGATCTCCCGAACAGATCATAACCGACAACGGACTCAATTCACGGGAGGCATCTTCAAGGAATTCTCGCGAAGACTTCTGAATCAAGATCTCGTATGCATCGCCGCACATCCCAAAAGCAACGGACAAGTCGAACGGGCCAACGGCATGGTCCTTCAAGGCATCAAGGCACGCGTATTCGATCGTCTAAGCCCTTACGCAGCAAGTGGGTTCAAGAGCTTCCCTCGGTTCTATGGTCTCTCGGACCACACCCGGTTGGGCTACCGGCCAAACTCCTTTCTTTCCTCGGTCTACTAGCGCGAAGCCATGTTGCCAAACAAGATGGAGTATGAATCCCTCCGAGTCCGCAGCCTTCAACGACGAATGCTACGACCCAAACCGAGTGGATAACCTCACCCGACCGGAAGAGAACCTTGAGGCGCCCTCATCCAAGTCGGCAAAATATCTTTAGGGACTCAAACAATACCACACGCCGCAACGTCCGAGCACGAGCTTTCATCGTTGGCGACCCGGTTCTTCGCAAGATTCAAACCACCAAGGACCGTCACAAGCTATCCCCCTTATGGGAAGGACCATACATAATAGCTGAGGTGACTCGGCCAGGTGCATATCGATTAAAGCGCGAAGATGGATCTATGGTGGAGAACTCCTGGAACATCGAGCATCTTCGACGGTTTTATGCTTAAATTGACTAAAGTTTTATGTCTTTCTTGACTGCCAACCTCAAGCAAGATGATTTCTTGAGTCGCGAGCAGGGTTGTACATATGTCAATAAAGCACGTTTTCCTCATCAACCTTTGTGCGTGATTTGGTTTATCATTGTCTAATGCTCCTTGATTCGAGTTCGGTGTTTAAGGATCGAGAGTTTTCGATGACCTAATCGAGCTTAGGCTCGATGACATCGGACGAAAATTACTTAAGAAATTTCACATAAAAACTCGGATCGTGGCATTAACATAAATAAACTGAATATTCACAAGTCTACATCAGAGCATCACAATCAGACAACATTTACAAGACAATGATCACAGAACAATTAAGGACGGAAATTGTTCACTACATCGACGGCAACTGCTTAGTCGAATCCCGCGCCTCACTAATCGAGTCCAGTGGCCTCGCTCATCCGAGGTCCCGTCGGCGAAGCCCTCCCCGACCGAGTTGACATCCACTCGGGGGTAGAGAGACCTGGTCTGCGCAAGAGCCAGACCAGCCCCCATGGTGGCAGCCTCGGTGATGTTTGCCAAATATTGGTCAGGGGCCCTCCGCAGCTTGTCAAAGATTTCTAATGGCTCCAGCGAGCTAGCCCCGACCCCCTGGTGAAACAAGGATAGCAAGATTGGCATTGCCGCATTGGCAACTTCTTCCCGGACCTCTCCGGCTCGTTTGACCCTCTCAAGAAGCACGTCGTATTGAGCTCGGGTCTTGACTTTGTAAGCTGCCAAAAGAACATGATCACGCAAAGTACTCGAAGACAAAGCAGCACAAAGGACATTACTTCAAAAGAGCTCACCTTCGAACTCGGCCTCCAACTCGGCCTTGCCGAGGCCGATCGCTCCACTGGACTGGAGCGAGTGGACCTCCGACGAATTTTCTACAAACACAGAAGGCTATTAGCAACCAAGATCAGCACAGAACCCATAAAGAAACTGGGAAGATTGGACTTACTCCCGACTGAACCGCGGAGGTCGAGGTTCTCCTCCCGGAGTTCGCCTATCTCCTTCCTCAGTGCCGCCTCCCTCGACGCGGCCTCCTCCTGAGTGATCTTTAGCTTCCGCTGGACGTCCTCCAAGGAGTTCAGATGAGGAACCAACTTCTCCAGCACCTCGGATTTGGCCATGGACCGACAATACTCCTTCTGCACGCAATATCCGAAGTTGACCAACTGGAAAGAAATGATGATACAAGACCAAGAGAAGATCTAGGCTTACGTTGAGTAGCCGAGTCGCCTTATTTAGGCCGTTGACAAGGGCATCCCTTTCTTCGCTTCCGCTTGCTTGTCCAAGATGATGCCCCGCCTTTGACCTTCCGAGTCTCGCCATTCGATCTTAATCGGAGGAACCCGTGTTTCGAAGATCGTAACCTGGGATTTCCTCTACCGTGGCTAGCGGATCAGAAGGACAAATGAAGACATGAAAGATGCGAACTAAAGATTAAAGACAAAATTTTGACTTGAGACTTACCGGCTTCGGTGGCTGAGCTCTGGACGGGCATCCCGCCTGGTCTTCTCCCTCCGGCTTTTCCCCGATTGGTCTTCGTTGGGGCTCCCCGAGCCGCACAGGGCTTCTCCGCACTCGTGACCGGTTCCCAACCGGGCGTCCGACCGGGTCGGAGGCTCCTTCCTGGATGTCTTTCTTTGGAGGCGAGGGCCTTCGCCCGCAGCGCTCGCTCGGGACAGTGGCTCCAGGGTCTTGGCTCCGCATGCTTGGATGCCTCAGAGCAGCACTGGGTTGGCCTTTCATCCCTCCCGACAGGATCTATGTCCTGGGGCCTCCTGCCAAACCAACGACGCACTTAGTCGGAATGAAGACAAAGAAATTTCCAACAATGAAGTTCAGGCTTCAGTTATGAGGCGTACCTGGACGACCGACAGATCTTTGGCGCCGCCTTCGGCGATGGCCTTGGAGGAGGCGTCTCGACTGGAGGAGGGGACGTCATCATCCGAGTCGCCAATGACGAGCCTCGTCTTAGCTCGCCCGCTTGTTGGAGTCCTCACTCGCGCCGCCTCGTCGTTTCCCCGACCGGTCACTTTGGATCTTCACCCCACCAGTCGGCTTCTTGGCAGGGCGAAGCGGCACGTCATCATGAGGGACCTTGTACGGTTTAGAAACGATGGAAGCATTGTCCTGCAAGAGAAATTCCCGCAATACTAAGAGGTATGACATCAAGATTTCGAGACAGTAAAAAAGAAGTTAGTCGGCTTACCGGAGGAGGAGGCCGATGGATACCGAAGGAAGAACCGGCAAAGCACGAGGGCGCACTCAACTGCGATTCCGCGAGAAGACCTTATACATCCGGATCTTCGTAACCTCGTAGCTTAGGGGTCTTGATCTTCCCGATTGGGGTCCTTCCCGCCTTCGTATTCGAAGGTCGGCTTCGCCGCTCTTGATTGGTGCAGCCGGCACTGATGAAGTGCCGAGTGATCTGCTCGCCGTGAAGACCTTTCGCTTCATCGCGAATCTTCGCAAGTAGTTTGTTGGCCTCATCCCAATCTTGAGCCACCGGTACAGTTGCTCCAAGTATGCTTGGGTACGGGGGAAGGCCGACAAAGGTGGGCAGGCTGGGTTCGAGATTGCCGATGTAGAACCACCGCGTGCCATCCCTTGTTGGAAGATTTTAAGGAAATAGAGAAGTACTCCTTGCGGAGAGATCCGCGGAGTTGAAAACCGCTCCACCAACAACGCATGGGTGGTCCTTATTCGGATGCGGTTTGAGATAGAACATGCGACGAAAGAGTTGGAAGTGGGGGAGGATGCCAAGGAAAGCCTCACATACGTGGACGAAAAGAGCAATGTGAAGCATGGAGTTGGGGTTCGATGATAGAGCCGAAGACCATAATAATCCGTAAGCCCTCTAAAGAACTCTGGAAGTGGGAGGCTGAACCGCATGATAAAAGAAAGAAGTGAACACAACAAGCTCACCTGTTCGGGTGGGGAAATCTTCACCCGCCGCCGGCGCCAACCCACGATCTCCTTGGGGGAAGCACGCCGTGCTTCACCATCTCCTTGAGGGTGGATTCCCTCACATCCGAAGTAGCCCACCGCTCAAAGGGGATTTTCCTATCGTCCGCCATGAGTGTGGTTTGGATGAGGAGCAGATCTCGGCCAAAAGGATGGGGATTTGAGCAAGAGATCTTGGGAGCTGGATGCGGAGGCTATTTGTGGCGAAGGATGAGCTCTTGGATCGATGGATTCGAGTATGCGCGAGTCTAGGGTTTTTCGCAAGAAGTCGGTGAACAAATCTTTGCGAAAAGAGGAAATTTTCGGGAAGACGAAGTGGCGGGGATGACCTCGAGGCTTTGTAAAGAAATTTGAGGGTTGCGCTAGGTTTTCTCATGATTGGGCCGAGCCCATGAGAGACCCGCGGCCCGGCTAAGGTGTGGCCCGACGCGTGTCCTTAGGGACTTAAGTTGATGAGCTTAAGCGATTTGCCTTGGTAATATGCACGTGTCCGAATGCCCTATACCTTTGGAAATACTTTCATACCGCGGTTTGCTTGACTTCATGAGAAGCTAGCACGATGCAATTTGAAAGGTGACCAACGGCTAAGCTTTTATAGCTACCTTGATGACAAGAGTTTGTTTGATTCTTTAGCATTTGATTGAGTGATTATATCAATGCTATCTCTCCACCTTGGTGAAGATATTTATAAGATTGAGACCAAGATTATGGTAAGAGCTATTTAATAACTTGGTTGTATTTTTCAGACGATTGAAAAACTTGTTTACCCATGAGGGATGATTAAAATATTTGTTTCGAAATGACTCGGGCGGATCCCACTCGGATAAGCATGAGCTTACCGAGTGCTTTCCATCCATGAGGATTGATTTTTATAGCCGCCTTGATGACAAGAGCTGTTTGGTTCTTTAGCATTTGATTGAGTGATTATATCAATGCTATCTCTCCATCTTGGTGAAGATCTTTATAAGATTGAGACGCATTATGGCAAGAGCCATTTAATAACTCGGTTGTATTTTTCGGACGATTGAAAAACTTGTTTACCCATGAGGATGATTAAAATATTTGTTCGAGATGACTCTGCAAAATTCACTCTGACGAGCACGAGCTTACCGAGTGATTTTTATGGATGCTTTAGCTTGAGCTAAGCATCTACATGAGAATGATTTTTATATAGTTCTTGACTGTATGTTTGGTCTCGTTTTTGGCTAACCATATAGTCGGGGCTACACTAATTAGGTGCATCGGAGATGCACCTAGATATTTATTTCGAGAATTTTCTAGATATTTTCAAATTCTTCACAGTCTTTGGAGTCATCCGGGAAGATTCAGCGAGATGATGGAATCACTCGGCGCCGTAAGCACTCGGCCGTTTTTTGTTGTATGTTGTTTTGGTTTGAAGCCGAGTTGTCTCGTCGACCGAAAAGGACTCGGGGCTACCGTGGAGATTATGGCAACCCATAGTATCTACATGACAAGCTTATCCGACTGGAGGTAGGGATAGATTGTGCCTCTGTCATATCGTAAACCAAACATGACTTGGGTGTTACGTTGCCGATTGAGATAAGGCAATGGCCTATAGTCACTATAGAGTAAGATAAGGCAATGGCATATCTGTAAGATTGAGGAAACCGACTTAGAGTAAGATAGGGTTTCCGATCTGTAAGTCCACCTCCCAAGATTATATAAGGGGGTAAGGGGCGCCCCTTGAGGGATATCAGATATCAGAAGTTAGATCAGCTTTTAGATTCCAACCTTAGATCACGAGACCAATAAAGACACTCGACGGATCGAATCCACCGAAACAGAGTAGGGTATTACCTCACGAGAGGGCCTGAACTGTCTAAACCTCGTTCTCCAATCTAACCCATTATGCTTGGCGATCTTGACCGCACCCCTAAAAATTCTATTGCGAAACCAAGTTTCGACACAAACAATCCATAGATCATTGCTCATGGTGTTGCTCTATGGCTCATTTTTCTTTAGTGATAAGAGAAAGAAACTTTAAATATGTATCAAAGTCAAGCTATGCCATCTTGGACTTTACCAAATTTTAGTTTGATTAATCAGGTATTCAGGTGTCCATACCGGTCATTCACTTAATAATTACATAATAGTAAGTGTTGAAAGAGAAGGATATTGCACTAAGTAATTGCCCGTTAGATTGAAATGATCGGCAAATAAGTCAGAAAAATTGAACAAAACAACCAAAAAAATTATGGGTGATTTTTTATATGTATGTTATTAACGGTTTAAAAGCTAATACTAAAAATTAGACTATAATGAAACAACTCTAAAATTATTTTAGAAATTAAATTTTAGTTGCTGCTCTAGTAATAAGTACGCTGAGAGTCTTCCTGTTTTCATCAGGCAGCTGGTACTTGTACTGTTGCGTGATCATTTTAGATTTCCAAGGAGAGAACGAACATGGACGGTGACCGCACTCACGTATGATTGGAGGCTTGACCACACCATTCTCCATCTTTCAGACGATTGCCCATTCCTTTCTTGTTTTTCTAGTATCTCTCCCTTCTCGAGAAGGATTACACTCACCATTTTTGTTGTTTTGTTTCATTATTTTTCTTTTTTTCTTTCATGAGATCAGGCACGTTTCTGTGTGTATGATTTTTTTGTTAGAGGGGTTTTCGGTCACGTTGGAAACATCTTTTCACTTTGGTCATCTTTTATTATCGATATTTTGGTTTCGACCACTCTTAAACTGATGGTTTTACTTTAGACTAGATAATATTACCTTTATATTATTTCAGATCATCATTAACTCTTTTATTTATCTATATCTAACATCTCATATATCAAAAAAATGATCACATACAACTATAGAAGTTTATTAACGAGTAAAAGCCAGCATAATTAAAACTGCTCGTATGCTTGAGAAGATAGTCGAGGTGATCCAAAATACAACAACGAAGATTACTCAATCCAAAATACAAATTGAAAAAAATGATACAAAACACAATATACATAATAAAATATGGTTCAAGTATCGATATTAAAAAACGGTTCAAAGCAAAACTTACTCTAATAAAAAAATACTGTTACTCAAATAAAAAATACTAAAAAGAATTATAAGATTGCGTTCTTTCTAGCTGTTTGGCTTAGCTACGGATGATTAGCACATGATTGAAAATTGGAGTATTATAAATTAAAAAACAGATTTATTTTATTTTTAAAAATAACTTCAATATAATTTCTTTTCTTAAAAAATGTAGTAGTTGGGAAAGAGTGGTCAGCTCCCTTCAACCACAGAAACAAACTCGGCCTAAAGTGAGGAAGATAAAGGTCTTAATTTGGGATTTAGCTAAATTTCGATTTTCAATTCTACTGTCTACATTCACTGTACCATGGAGTATCAAAGTGTCAAAGCACTGATGGGTGGCCGGGGAGACGAGTTTCCACACAATTAATATGTAGTACTAGAAAGATTGTAGATCTTGAGGACTGAAAATGATGTTGTAGAGAGAGAGAGCGTAGACGCTATCGATGTACAGCATCGGGCATCGTCTGAATATTGTTTCTGAGAATCATTTTGCCACCTTAGTTTTTACATTTGTCTCCTCCTTGGTTGTGAAAGTTGGATGGCAGGCCCGAGCTGCAAAAAGGTAAGTTGGATGGTGACTTTTGAGCATTCTGTATAGCTTGAGCATACCATTTTTTTGTTGCTGTCGTGGTTGATGGTTACCCAAAATGTTGTTTATTGGTCGCATGTACTATGCAACGTTTACTACTTACAAAATAGTCCAAGTAAGATTATATAATCTACAAAGAAATAGATACATAAAGATTTAAGTGTGTGGCATGTTTTCTCATTCATTCCTCTAGCACCAAGTTTACATCCTCCTGTCTACTTATCTATTTATAGTCATTTCCCTCACTTACTATTCATATTTAGTGATGATCCATTAGTATATAGCCTGAGCCGGGTCTTCATAGGTCGACTGGTTCCCTAACAGTATGGACTGGTTTATAGATTTCTCTACGAGACATTTCAAATTCGACCAGCAATTGTTAACGCTTGTTTTATACTGTACTCCACTAAGATGAATGTGTTATACATATATTATTTTATAGCATCTCCACGCAGTCTCCAAATCTAACTCTGCAAAAAGTCAAACACATTTTTTATTCCAACAGCCGCTTCATTCTAAGTCTATGACAGTGGAATCCATATGTTAGCCTCTAATCTCTTTTTCTTTCTCATCTTTCTCCTCCTTTTCCCTAAGTCCCTCTTTTATCCTCTCTAACAGATGATGACGACGATGGCGACGGCGGATCCACTCCCTCACCAGCCTCATCCTCCTCGACGGTCGTGCGTCGTCGAGCCTTCCTCACCGCCACGCCCCTCCCTCCCTTACACTGCGTTGCCCCCTCGGCCATTTGCTGCGTCGGCCAGGCCAAGGTGGCCGCCGCTACTTGTGGTCTCGCTCCGCTCACCGAGGTGGTCCCTCTCTACTCCGCTCGTCTCCCATCTCGCCGACGTAGGTACTCGACCCGACAGCGACGCTCCTTCTTCTCGACGGCGGCGACGAGCATGGGTAGAGGATGCGAGCGAGCGACGATGGACAACGACGAGGCTATGGCGGCGGAGACAACCGTAGCCGAGGCGTGTCTTCTTCGTGTGGCGACCGGCGGGCACGCAAAGTGGAGGAAGGGAGTGGCGTAGGTAGAGAGATGGTGCATATGGTAGGGAGAAAGGAGAAAGAGATGGTGAGGCCCATGGATGGGTAGTGGCTCGTGGTGCCCAATGGCTGGCCAAATTTGGTCAACTCTAGCCCATGTTTGGCTAGTGCTATTCTCGTTGGAGTGTATTTTTTTCCAAAGTTGCTAAATTTTGGCTTGGACAAGGGGATGGAGAGATTGTTGAAAATGCTTTTAGGTACTAGGTAGGAGTAGGTTTGAAACGTGTCCAGGTGTCATCCTCTCGCCGCCCCCCCCCCCACCACCACGCCACATCCACCATCGCGTCCTTCCTGGTGGCCATGGCCTCTACAACGTGAGGTCGCCTATCCACCAAAAAGAGAGATTTAGAGGGAGAGACGTCCCTTCAAATATTTTTTAAGAATAAATTATGAGCATGTGGAGAATTGAACACGGGACCTCAGGGTTGAAACTACACACCCCTTGCCACCGCACTATCAAGTGCATCTCTAGGTCGCCTATCCACAAACGACTCACTTCCAACTCCCCGTCGTTAGCCAAGAGCTCGCTTGACGAGATCGAGGTAAGGGGGAAAGGCCCTCCCATGGTGAGCCCCCATGTTCATGGCACTCGATGCCCTCTCCGCGCGGAGCCGGGAGATGAGGGATCGAGGAAGGAGGAGACCTAGAAATAAAGAGAAAGGAAAGGCTGCCACGGCTTCATCACCATGCTTCCCCTTCTTCCGAAGGGTTACACGAAGCTACGATAGCTAATAACAAAAATTTCTACCGCGTGCAAAACCAGGAACACTTGCAAGTAAGGGTCGATAGATCGTTACCGATTGAAGTATGTAGCGGAAATAGCCAATCAGGAGCTATCCGATCCGGAACAGTGCCAGCCGATCATAGCCGATTCGCTGACAACCGATTTCCATACAGTCGATCCGACGTAGCCGATTCCCGATGCCGGAGCCGATCCAACCTCAGCCAACTCGCCGATTCGCGTCTGGCGCACTCGCGCGCCGATCCGCCCTGAGCAGTGCTTCGCTCAGATGAGCCGCAACCGAATTGTCCGATCGCAGCCGATTCGTAGGCCGACGAACACAGCACCGCAACGTAGCGGTGCCTCTACCGGTATCCTACACGTCCGGGGAAAGAACGGCTAACACCCATGTGCTAGCACAAGATGCAAGGCAAGGGTTTTGGCTGGGAGGTGGGGAGGGTTTCCGTGGAGATTGATCTCCCCGGCTTCTGTTGCGCCAAATCAGATTGATTCGGTTTAATGCAATACCACAACTCTCCACCCTCGCCCTTTATATAGAGTTGGCCGACTGGGTCTAGTGGCCGATCGGGACTCTATTTTGAATCGGATCCAATCCGAATCTCATAGAGTTGGCCGCCCATACTTCGTAAGCCCATAGGACTCTATCCGATCGGATTCCTATCCGATCGAGCCGTATCCGAGTCCAACTTGAATGTCTGTTCTTATCCCCTTAAGCATGCGACCCTGTAGGTTCAGGTATACTCGGCTTCGGCTTGAGTCTAACTCAGCCGATCTGTCAATAGTGGCGCCTAGCAGCACATATTGACACCATAGTATACAAGAATATAATATCGGCTCTGAACCTGTAATGTGTACACAAATCCCTTTGCCTCACGATACCAATTAAGCTATAGGCAAGATGTGTGCCATCTCTTAAATAGCTTAACCATTCACTCGAACCGTATTGGATTATCTGTCTGTTGATTGACTCCTCAATCAACTCGGCATGACCATGCACTTCCATAATCCATTACCTCGAGGGGCCCAGAGATATCTCTCCCAAAAAAGGGGCAAATTCCATCTTGATCACTCACATCCCACTCCATGTTTCATAGCAAACCTGAAGACTACTTTTATAACTACCCATTTACGGAATAGCGTTTGGTAGTCCTAAAGTAGACTACTACATATGTTGAAATCCATGATGATCTCATGTCTAAGGACTTTGCACCAACACTACTTGAGACCACCTAATAGCACATTAATTCCTGTAGTGTCTCAGGGTGGGTCTATCCAACAATGTGTTCTCTAATATATGTCCATGTATATTGATTTGGTATCTCCATACCATGATCTATGAGACGTGATCATCAATCAATAAACATGTCGATCTTAGAATCATATTTGTTCCAACAATATGACATATGATCAGGGATCGTTTAGAAATAGATTCATATATAAAGAGTCTCATAAATAAGTCACGTACTTATTGATCAATACTAGATGTCTATTTTATGAAATTGAATAACACTTTATTCATAAATATATAAACATTGACCATGATATCCAACATCTTCATGTTGCCTCTAGGGCATATCACTAACATCTTCTTCGTCTTGTATGTATACAGTTACACATATGATTTTACATAACGGAATCGAAAGACATACATACAGCTATATGTACATTTGGGGGCTAATTTAAATGCATAGTGCACGTGTTGTTTTTGTTAATTGCCACTTTGCTAGTATATGTATAGCAGAGCCAGAGTGAATGCTAGTGTGAATTGAGACTCTAAAACAAATGGTTTAGAGATAATAATTTAGCTATTCTTTTTTGAAATGCCACATGTTTAATCACCTAGTATTATCTAAAGAGAAATGTTTGATCACCTTGTCTGGATGACTAGTGACATTTGTCTTTATTTTCTAATTATATGCTACTAGATTGCTACAAAAGTACTGGTTGTCCTTATTCATTATGTTGGTATAAGATTGAAATTTTGATAAAATTGATTACCTTGTATTGTTTCTTGAGACAAAGAGGATATGACAGTCTGGTAAGCATGTTTTTTAGGCTTGTAGGTTGTATAGATGTTGAGGTGTTACATGTTCTAGCTTTCGGGGTCTAGCAATGGCTTCAAGCCCACATTTATCATGCAACAATGATCTTGTGTAAATCCTACATTTACCAATGAAAGGACCTTGATGTTGCATAAAGGGGGTGAATAGGCGTTTAAAACTTTTAAGTAAATGAGAAAGCAATACTTTTTGGAAATATCAAGAAAATGCCTTTCGATAATCCCGAAAATCACGAGCAAGCAAAACACACAAAGAAAACTAGATCTAGTAAGCCACAAGTATGAAGAACAAACACAAATAGTAACTAGACTATTAGAGGCACAAGTAAGCAAATCCAGAGGAGGAAGAGAGGATATCACCGGGATTCTTATAAGACGATGTGCCCCGAAGTTCAAATCCTTGAGAGGATTCTACTTTTCGTTGAGGAGCTCAAAATGAGCCAGTCTCTTCCAACCCTATCCTCATGAGGTTGAACAAATACACTCCTCCTTTCCTAAGGGTATCTCTTCCCTTTCGAAGGTGAGATCCGACCTTCCCAAACTCTCTCGTCACACCACAAACAAATCAGTGTCTCGAGGTTGACTCCCAGCCGTCCATGTGTCCTCAACCGTCAAGAAGTAACAAATGCAACAAAGATTTCTTGGAGATGAATCAAGTGCTCAACAAATCTTCACGAATTCAACACCAAGCACTCAAACGAACTCAAATCAACCACTCTCTCTCTCACACACACACGAAATCCAAGCTTGTAGATCGATAGAGAGGAAGAAGTGAGAAAGCAAGGCTCAAAAGTAAATCTCAAGCAAAGCAAGCCAAGGGCATAAGATGTACAATGCATCTAGTGTTGGAAAACGCGGAGGCTATGATAGCACAAAATAAAAATTTTCTACCGTGCAATCCGAAAGCTTGCAAGTAAAGGTCAATAGAAAGTTACCGATCAACGTGTAGTGCGGCGAAATAGCCGATCACATTAGCCAACCTCGGACAAGCCTTGCCGACCCCGAAAGACTCCCACCGACCTCGCCGATGTTTAACAAAACCTCACCGACCCAACGCTGGTTGCCCGACCACGTCGGCTCGGTCCGATCGCCCGACCGCCCGACCTCGATCCGATTCGTTTGACTGCCTTAGCTCGCTCCGTGCGCGACCTCCCAACCTCGAAGCTTGAATCACCCGACGTCGTAGGCCATTGTTCCGATCCACACCGATCTCGCCAACTTACACCACAACGTAGCGATGTCTCTACCGGTATCCACACATCCAGAGAGGGAACGCCGAACACCTTGTGTGCTAGCACTTGACGCACGGTTAGGGTTTTGGCGCGAGGGAAGTCGGTTAGCTAGGGTTTCTCGTGGATTATCTTGATCATGCTTGGAAGTTTCACACGTGTTCTCGATCACGATCTCCACCCCTCGCCTCTCTTTATATAGAGTTAGCCGATTTGGGCCCTCGTGGTCCATCGGGACTCTATATTCAATCGGATCCCTATCCGACCGAGCCGTGCTCGAGTCAAACTCGAATACTGTTTCATCCCGTTAAGTGTGCGACCACTGTAGATTCGGGTATACTTGGTGTTGACCCGAGAGCTTCTTGGGCGGCCCCGTCAATAGCGGCCCCTTGCGAACATATTGACACCAACGTATACAAGAAGATCATATCGGTTGAACACTGCTAATGTTTGCACAAATCCTTTTGCTTCACGATACCAATTAAGCTATAGGCAAGACACGTGCCATCCTATTAATAGTTTAATCATTCACTCGATCACGTATTGGATTATTTATCTCGGTGATTGACTCCTCAATCAACTCGGCATGGCCATGCACTTCCATAATCCATTATATCGAGGGACCCAGAGATATCTCTCCCATAGGAGGGCAAATTCCATCTTGATCATTCACATCCCACTACATGTTTCATAGCAAACCCGAAGACTACTTTTATGACTACCCAATTACGGAATAGGTCTGGTAGTCCCTAACTAAGCTATTACACATGTTGGAATCCATGATGATGTCAAGTCTAAGAACTTTGCACCAACACTACTTGAGACCAACTAATGTCACATTAATTCCCGTAGTGTCTCAAGGTGGGTCTATCCAACAACATGTTCTCTAACATGTGTCCACGTTCATTGATTTGGTATTCTTCATACCATGATCCATGAGACATAATCATCAATCAATACACGTGCCGATCTTAGAACCATATTCGTCCCATAGATATGATATATGATCGGATCATTTAGAAATAGATTCATACATAAAGAGTTTCATGAATAATTCACATATTTATTGATCAATACAAGTTGTCTATTTCTCGAAACGGAATAACACTTTATTCATTTATACATAAACATTGACCATGATATTCAACATCTCCATGTTGCCTCTAGGGCATATCATTAACATCTAGCGACTTGGACTTGGAGAGGAGGGCTATTTATAGCCCACAACCTTAGATCCGTCCGTTGGTGGCAAAGATTCACCTTTTTTTTTGAAATTTTTGAAGTATTTTCGGAAGTATCCCAAAATCAATAGAGAGGAAAATCAACTTTCGAAACTTTCTACAGTGATTTTGGAATTTTTGAAAAGTATATAATTTCAGCCTCTATACTCCGAAAATCCAAATATTTTCTAAAAATGTTTCGAAAATTCCAAAAATATTTTGAAAAATTATAAAATCACTAGAGAGCAAATTCAACTTTTGGAACTTTCTACAATGATTTTTAGAATTCTCTACATTACTTTTGGAATTTTCTAAAAGTGTAAAATTTCTAGAAGACGAGCACGATAGAAAAGCGCACAAAATAGCATTTTAGAAATTTCCAAAAATATTTTGAAAAATCTAAAAATCACTAGAGAGCAAAATAAACTTTCGAAATATCCAAAATGAGTTTTGGAAATATCCAAAAATACCGGAGAGCAATTTGTTGGCCATATAAATTTTAAAAATTTCCAAAAAGGACTTTCTCAAGTTTCCAAGGAAAATCACCAAAGAGTTTTTCCATGGAACAACTTTTGGAAGTTTCCAAAATCATTTTTGAAAAAACTAAAATCACCACTTGTCGATGCACAAAACACGGCGGCACAAGGAGTTTGTCACGCCGCTTTTTCCCCTAGCTTAAAATTTACTTGTGAAAATGCGCAAAAGAAATCAATGGAGAATTAAAGCAAGTGCAAGAAATAATTATGACATTTAATAAATGGAAATGGCTTGATGAGATTTTTCTTAAATTCCCCATGTCAAAATACATTAACATGAATTTTATTGGAATTTTCGAGCAAGAAAAACAATTTTAAAATTTGAGTTAGGCTAATCGGAATTAAATTCCTAAGGAAAAGACTTTTCCCCTTTTTCCTTTCTTTTTCTTCCTTTTTCTCTTTTTTCCAGCCCATGGGCCGTCGGCCCACCTCCCTCGTCCTTTCCCGCACGCGCCTTTATCCGAGCCAAGGCCCAATGAGCCGCGCAAGCCGCCGGTCCGGACTCGCTCTCTCGGTCGGGACGCTAATAGGTGGGGCCCACCTCGTTTTATCCGACCTCCCGCGGCCTGCTGCCGCCCATGTCGTCGCGCCTCCGGCCATCTCGCGCCATTCCGTGCCGCCTCGTCCCATTCCGCCGCTCCAAAGTCCCTGCGCCACTCCCCATTCCCTCGCACGCGTGGATGGGCCAAACTGCCGAATCCGCAAGCCCCGCCGCTCGTCATTCCCATTGCCATCATGCGCCGCCATACCCGTGATTTCGGCCACGTCCGCACCCAAGCCACCTATAAATGGCCACGAGCATCGCCGAGCCGCCCTTCCTTATTTGCGAAAACCTCGAACCCCGTGCTCCGCGCGTAAAACTCGAGCAGGCCGCCGATTTCCAACTCCGCCGCTCGATTCGCGCTCTCCGTCGCTAAATCGCGCCAATCCACCGCCACCATCGCGTGCGCCATCTCTTGGAACACGCCGCCACCCCTTTTCCTAAAATCCCACGGCCGCTATCGCTCGTCCACCACGTTGCGCACGCGCACGCGTTGTCCGCCGTCGCGCGCCCGCCCGTACCTTTTGGGCTGTGCCACTCGCGCCGCCGCCGCCGCCACGCGTGCCCCGCCGGCCAGCTTGCGTCGCCTCTTTCCTCATCGTCGATCCATCCGTCCGTCCACCTAGCCATCACCGTCATGGCACCGTTACCATGTGGCCGCGCACGTGGCTGCGGCGTAGGCGCCATGCAAGCGCCACATGGTGCGCTCTTGCCGAGGGCCGAGTGGGACCGAGTCCACTGCGCTTCTTCTTCTCAACGCCGTTGACCATTGGCGGCCCACTGTCGACGCCGTCACCGGTGGTCACTGACGTGAGCCTAGCCGACGCGGTGCACATAAATCGTTAATTTCCATTTTCTTTATTAGTAATTCACTAAAACTTCTAAATATCATATAAAATTCATCGAACTCTATTTGAGTCCATTCAAGTTGCGGTGGTCTCATAAAAATTTCTAAAATCCACTAAAAATAGTTTAATTATCTGTTTTAGTCGCTTCTTATAGCCCTTTTTCCCGTGCTTTGTTTGTCTGTAGTAGATTCCAAAGGTGCAAACATGCCCCTGCCTTGTACTTCCAAGT
Source organism: Oryza australiensis (assembly GCA_019925245.2). Taxonomy (NCBI): domain Eukaryota; kingdom Viridiplantae; phylum Streptophyta; class Magnoliopsida; order Poales; family Poaceae; genus Oryza; species Oryza australiensis. The sequence continues at coordinate 530,919 of JAIFGZ020000484.1, forward strand.
AGTCGCAGAGGTTTAGCAAGCGCAAGATCAAGGAAAGTCATGTTACCTTTTTGATCATATTGTTCCTATTTTACAAAGTTATCTCGCTTTATCTATTAAATTGCATTATTTTATAATGTCATGTGGATGGGACCTATAGTACTCAGCCTAGGTTGTTTATCCTAATTCGTTTATCAATTGGGAACTAATATGATTAGATATTGGGTTAGGATATGCTTAGCCCCGCTAGGATGGCCTTTCCGCTATTCTTTGCTCTCTTGGGTGCGAGGACTAAGTGCCTCTTCCGTAAGTACTTTACATTTGATTTACGTTTGTATATGTATATTAATTTATCGCTTTTGTTTACCCCGGTTGATTCCTAGACAAGGGTTTAATACACAAAATAGTCTGAAAGTTTTGGATAAATTTCTAGGCGTGAGTACTTAGCTCCACTCGCAGCTCCAAAAACACTTGGTGAAAACACGGGCGTGCGAGTTGGTTTGATCCTACGCAACCAACAAGACATGGTAAACGTTAAAAGATGTTAGCCGATTAGCCGATAGGCCGAGATGACATATCGTGATGACCTAGCCAATGCGATCGAATCGAATCAACTATAAGGTAGAAAATACTCGTTCATGAACTAGATTTAAATTAGCTATAACCATAGACAAATTTCCCTTAACAAAATCAATCCTATAGGTCAAACCCAATCGATGCGGATAAAATTAAGGTTATTAAAGTCAATTATTATATAATTATATGATCTAAATAACTAACCGAGATGGACGAATGTTGAAGATTAGACCCAAAACAATCATAATCTATTTGACTTTGGAGATTCAAATAACATATAATTATTAATTTAGTCTTTCTCTTTGATACAAGCGATTACGTTAGATCGGACCTAATCGAGATAATATTAATTGCTTAAACCAAGATTAAACAAATTAACAATTATCTGGACTTAGATCATAGCCGATGAAAGCTTGGGTGATTAGATAACATATCGGCTAAAACTTCGATATACTTATATAACATCATCAATCTAGATAAATATGTTAAGCAAATTATAACCTCATCAAACCGTAGACCTAACCGAGATAATGCAAGGCTACTAACAAGCTTAGTAGATTTAAAGAATAGATAAAACTTAAATAAGATGATAGATATAACTAGTTAAGCAAAATACATAATGTAACTTAAAGCAAAATAGTGATACTGTAAGGTCGGGGTGAAACTCCGATACTACCCTTATTGACAATCCAAGGCATGTTTGCTTTTATAATCCAAGGCAGTTATTTAAACTTAATTGATGCGGCAACATTAACTTGACCAAATTTGGTAACTAAATCCCTAAGTCCGAGCCAAGATTATAGCGGAATCGGATTGGAAAGTGATCTCGGGAAAACAGAGGTTGCATCGGCTACGATCAAATCGGTCGGAAGGCTAGTCGGGTGAGGCCGAATTGGACATGGATAGGCGATAGGATTCGATTCGAGAGAAGGAGGTGGAACCGTTTCCGATAAAGCTTGAAGATAGAAGAAAGATTCGGTTCCCAAATGTTCGTTAAAATATTTTCATCTATGGATAAAGTCCATAACGATAATTGTGTCTCAAAATAGGGTTTGTTTAGATATTTCCTTTTGTAATGCGACATGGGATTGTATCCCAGAGATATTGTCGTATTTTGAATAGCAAGATTAGATAGAAACTGTGTCTTGCACGAGGTAGTTTTATTCTTGGGTATAAATAGGACCCGAGACCTCTTGTAAAACAACATTCACAATCAATACAATCTCGGCGCATCGCCTCTCGTTTTCTTTTAGACGAGTTCTTGATCCGGCTGCATCGTTTCGACTCCTAGATTAAGGTAAATGCTTGTCGTTTAGTGGTTTATTTCATCAAATCTAGTGCTTTCATCATCATGACACTCTAGGTTTAATGTTATAAACCGCATGAGTTATCATATACGGCATATAATCTAGAATAATGTTTAGATCTATCTTGCCATCGGCTTGTTCTTCTCGGGAAGCAAAGCGGTGATAGAGCTAGATCTAAATGTTGACTGGATTATATGCTATATCTACCGTCTCGGGGTTTACATCGGTCCATATAGATCCAATGCTATCTTTTTGTACTTAATGTTGCATCATCCATGACCTATTAAGTCGCTTTTAGAAGTATGATGATCTATTCGGCTAGATGTAAATTTATAAAGACAGTGCCGGGGTTCCAGCCGGCCTTATCCGTTTTAATATTTCTTTAGTATTATTTGATATTAGATCTATTGGAGCCGTCTCTTATATTAAGATCTCGATCTAGTTAAATGCCTTAAGCCAGTATTAGTCCGTTGGCGTCAGCCGACAGCCGATTGATCTAGGTTTAACGCATTTAGGTCAGATCGATATCTTTTTATAAGATATATCGGAGTATTAGCCGATTTACGTTAGACCTACAACATCGACTAGGTTATGAACGCATATATTTATTATCTTGGAGTATATTTAGATTAAGTGATTCATACTCTCTCGGCATAGCCGATCCATCCTAGTCACTTAGTTTAAATATGCTTGAGAAAGCAATTATATGTAGGTTGGTTTCACCGAGCCGATCCAGGATCTAACTTTAACCTTAATGCATGTATTTTATTCTTTCTTATTGGTTAGCGTATCAAACCAATTGGCATGCCTAGATCATCACGAGATAGCCTAGGACGGACTGCATTGGAGCTAAGCGATCTCCCGAGCCAACGCGTGAGAGAATTTTCTCATCAACAAGCACTAAGTATGAAAAGAATCATAAAGTCTAAACAATCAAGCATTTGACTTATTTTCGTGGTGGTGAATATCTTAGCTAATCTAGATTGACAAGACAATTTAATTGATACCGAAACTCCTAAAGAAGGCCTAGCCAGGTTGATCTAATTAATTAAGATATATGATAAATAGGCGGATTAAAAATGATGTAAGTACTAATCCCATCGATACAAATTGTCATAACAAGCCTTACCCTTGTCGAGATCGAAGCCGATGCACCAACTCGAAACAAGAACTCGTCGAGATGAAAACCTAGAAAACTAGGGTGGCGATGCGCCAAAGTGTTATTGAATTTGTTGTTTTTTTCCAAGACCTGGGCATCTATTTATACCCAAATATACAAACTTGTCCATGATGGATACGACTCAAACTCCTAAATTACAAAAACACACGAACAAGTCCCTTAAACAAACTCTTACAAAAATATTTCTAATGAATACGATCAATAATATCCCTAATTAATAGATGCAATTGCCTGTAATGGACTCTATCCTTGTTTGGCAATATTTTTTGAATCCTCAATCCGAGCCCAACTTGAACCCGAAACCACTTGTATTTGTTGTCTTGTCCATATCGGGTGGTCAAGTCCGACTCAGTGCGGCCGATACAAACCTTCAACCGATGCGTAGTCAAATTTGGCAACAATTCTTTCTCCCACCAAATCCGTCTCAATCTATTCTTTGACTCAGTACCTTGCCGAATTTTGCTTTGTTAACACCGTACTTAAAAAACAAAGAATGAGAAACTTTAACAAAGATTTTGAGCACAAACTCATCCCTAGACATCAAGGCAACATCCCCCTTAATAGTACGGCTTTCCTACCAACTCGAGAGCAAATAGAAAAGCTATACCAATACGAATACATTTACGCCATCTTCTTTCTTTGCTCCGATCGGTGCTAATATGGAATTTGGCTCGATGTTCATCAACGAATCGCATCCTCTTGATCTTTCGACATTTCATCTTGCTTCTTCTTCTTCTTCTTCACCAAGGGTTGATCCTCAACTTTTGACATCCTATGGCCTCGATCGATTCGTCGGTATTCGGCTAAGCATTTGCTCCTTCACCATTTCGGGTCCTTCAACGCCAAGCCTCCGCTTGCCCTTCTCCCATGCATGGTCCATCGCGTAGCCAAGTCTTGCCAACCCTTCATCGCATCTTGTCATCTTTCATCACTTGCGGCCTTGTTGGATCACAATGAAACCATCTTGTCATCTTTCATCACTCATAGCCTTGGATCACAACGAAACCTCGTTGTATTGCATATTCTTCTTCATCATCTTCATCGGCTCTTTATCGGACTAATCCCTTGTTTATACACCCAATAAGCACATTAGTCCCTTGATCGTTTTATCACCAATTAACCAAAACCCTAGGGGCATAGATGCTATTTCAACCATATAGTTGATTTCTCATTAATCTGATTTAGTTTGGAAAGCCTTCACTTCGATACTAGATGGCTAAGACTACTCTTTCCGCTTGACTCACGCCTAATCTCTTGCCGTGGCTCATATAACTGTCGCGCTAGAAAGTAGGACCACTAACAAACACGAGATTTGGAGGGACGTCTTGTGAGCGTGTGGAGAATTGAACACGGGATCTTGGGTTGAAAATACACCCCTTGCCAACTGCATTATCAAGATCAAGTACATCTCAACGCTAACAAACACCAACAACTCTCCTCTTATCTTATCTAACTAATCACACGTGAGAGGTCATCCAGCTACAATTCAGGCGCCCAAACTCAGCCACTTGAAGGTTCTGGCGCCTTCTTCCTCCTGCTGTAGAATTTCTCAAACCGCCCAACTACAGCGTGCACAACAGTAGTAGATTTAAACATATGGTACAGGAAGACAATGAAGGAACGGTAAAGGTAGGAATGAGTCACAAACTGAGTACAATACCAATTATCACTAAGCCATTCATTGTACCACTTGACTGTTGAAGCACAAGTCATCTGATGTCACAGTTGAACTTTAAAAAACTGTGAGTGTTGAGACTCTTTACCTTGATTTTCATGCAAACATAGTCAATTTTGGACATATTTGCCAATTTAAAACAGAGTTCATGCAGGTATTTATTTAGTGCTGTTATGAACTGATTTCTGATGAGAATGAATTGGAGAAGTGATCCTTAGTACCATGCTTATGAATCCACATAGCTCATCTAATATAACTGGACTGCAATTTTTGGATAGAAAACTAGAAGTCTGATCATCAATTAGTGTCTGGTAGACCTCCTGCATTGTTGGTCTTGCTTGTGGAGAAGCTTTCCAAGCAAGAAAACGCCACCTTAATGAGGGAAACTATGTTCTCTTCTTCTGTTGTTGTTGGCGCTAAAGGTAACGTGAATCTAGGATTTCGTTGATTGTTATATTTTGATCCCTTTGATGAGGTCAGATGTTGCAATAAATCTCTTGGGTGCTTCCCAATTACTACCTCTAGCATAACGATGCCGAAACTGTACACATCACATTTCTCTGTCACAAAAGATGTATACGACAGTTCTACACAAGGAGAGAACACATATCATTATAATCAATGATTTGATGTCAAAGCTTTTATTGTAGTGAGAAGAAAGTATTTACCAGGATCTATGTAGCCATATGTCCCAGCCAGCGCACTCCAATTAGATGAATCAGGCCTCAAAATTCTTGCTGTACCAAAATCTGAGACATAAACCTTGAAAGTTGTATCAAGTAAGATGTTGTTGCTGGTTATATCTCGATGAATTATCGGTGGATCGCAGTCGTCAGGTGCAGATAACATAGTGCTTGAGCCACATCCTTTATAAGAATATTTCTCTTTTGCCAATCCAATGCCTTAGCTAAATCATCATCAACTAAGGTCGATCTGGAGGCTTCCCTGCTCTATGTATTCATAAACAAGAAACTTATGCTCTGGATGGGAGCAGAATCCATACAGTTTGACAATGCTTCGTTGTCGGATTTGTGTTAAGATTTCCATTTCACATGAAAATCTTTTTTCATCACCCAACCCTTCTTCAGTTGTGTGAAGCTTCTTCACAGCAACTACCTGCCCGTCTTGGAGTTGTGCTCGATAAACCTTGCCATAACCTCCTGCTCCAACGACGTACTTGTCGTCGAAGTTTTCTGTTGCCCTGACAATATCCTCAAATGCTAGCCTTCCACCAAAATTCCAAACGGAGAACATGTCCCTTCCTTTGGCTGCAGTACTTTCCTGTGGTTTTCTCATTGTTATGAATAAACATAGTGCCGAGAACAATTGCTTAGCAAGAATGGCAAAACCCAGAACAAGAACAACCGGCAACAGAAAACGAAAAAGCTTTCTTTTGTTCTGATCAGGTGCTGGAGTTGAATAACAAGGTGGCAGGCCAGAGAGATTACCACATAGACCTTTATTGTTGACAAACCAGCTTGCTGAAGCATTTTGAAAGAGTCGTCCTGCTGGTAATGGTCCTTCCAAGTTATTGTATGACATATCAAGTGTTGATAGGCTCACCATGCTTGCAAAGGAAGTCGGAATTCTTCCAGTGAACCGGTTGTGAGATAAGTTTAGAAATTCCAGCATCTGCATCCTTCCAAAGTCTTGCGGCAACAAACCATCAAGTTTGTTATTGCTAACATCTAACATGATTTGTATGCTTGCTAAATTTCCAATTGTGGCAGGCAAATTCCCACTGAAGTGGTTGTTGTTGATCCTCAGTAACTGTAGTTTGGTGCATCTCCCAAGTTCCTCAGGTATTGATCCACTCAAACTATTTCCGGATATATCAAGGTATTCTAAATCTCTCAGCTTTCCCAACTGCGAAGGTATGGATCCTGATAACTTATTGAGCGACAAATTCAGACTATATAGATTTGTTAAATTCCCTATTTCTGGTGGAATCCACACCACTGACATGATTAGAGCTGAGTTTCAGTTCAACTAGGTTGGGCAATTTAGACAGAGCCGGAGGTGGCTTGTGCCAGTGATCATATTTTTCTGCTATATTTAGTATAGCTAGTTCTGGACAAGCACCCCAATGTGATGAAATTTGCCCAGAGAACCTATTGGACATCAAGCTCATCTTTTTGAGTCTTGGATACACACCAAAATGTTCAGATATATCCCCGTTAGCTGGTTGCCGTCTAGGAAAAGTCGAACCAATGATGTGCATGTCTTCAAGCTCCTCGGAACATGGCCATTGAACATATTTAATGAGAGAAACAAAATTGAGGTTTGCGCTAGACTATATATTTGCAGGCAACTGCCCTGAAAGGAAGTTGCTTGCTAGGGTCAAGCTCAACCATGTTTGTGATATTTCCAAATTCCTGAGGAAGAGAATTTGACAATTGGTTACGACGGAAATTCAGATCTTGCATGTTCTGCAAGTTCCCTAAAGATTTTGGTATTGAGCCAGAAATTTGATTTTCTTCCAAAGACAAAATTTGAAGGCTCACTAGATTGCCAATTTCCTGGGGGATAGAACCATTTATCTGATTTTTCCCAAGGTCCAGTACAACTAGCTTGGTAAGATTCACCAAGGTGCCAGGTATAGAGCCAGAGAGTTGATTGCTGTGCAGGATTAAGCCCTGGAGATTTGATATGAACCCTAGTCCTGGGGGTATTGAACCAGTGATTTGGTTTTCATGGAGAAAAAGATTGTTCAGCATAGTTAGATTGCCTACTTCTGTGGGTAAGGAACCTTTTAAATCATTTTCTATAGAGAACAAGATCAGCGAGCATGGCGAGATTGCCTATTTCAGGGGGAATGGAGCCAATGATTTGATTTCTAAAGAGAGAGAGTTTGATCATCCTAGTGAGATTGCCTATACATGTGGGAATTTCACCGGTAAGTTTGTTATCACCAAGAGCAAGATATTGCAGGTTGGTCAGCTCGCAGAGTTCTGGTGGTATAGGCCCTGACAGTTGATTACCATCTAGACACAAACTATCTAAATTGGTCAGATTTGCTAGAGTTGTGGGTATCTCGCCGCTCAACGTGTTGTTGCTTAGCTGCAAAGCTTCAGGCTGGAAAGCCTTCCAATCTCCTCTGGGATGGGACCAGAGACCATATTTCGATGAACCGAGAGCTCGGTGATCATCGTCAGGTTACCCACGGATGCAGGGATGTGGCCTGTGAGGTTGTTGCAAGAAAGATCAAGCATGGTGAGCCACTGTAGATTACCGATTTCGTCTGGTATTCTTCCTGCGAGCTGGTTGAGTTGAAGGTCAAGGTACACGAGCGCTGATAGAGAGCTGATGCTCGAGGGTATTGGGCCATAGACACTGTTGCTGCTGAGATCAATGTATGTGAGGAAGGGGAGAGATGAGAGATGGAGCTCACCAAGCTGGCCATGGATGCCGGCATCTGGCAGGGAGATGTTGGTGATGACCCAGGACATAGCCATAGCTTGACGTGCAGCTCTGCATGTGATTCCAGTCCAGTTGCAGGGGCTTGTGCTGGCCTGCCAAGCAGCTCCTCCTCATCTGCGGCCCTGTGCTCTGGAGAGTAGATTTCCAGTGGAGGAGGGCCATCTGCTGAGACCTCAGTGATTTTCCACCTCCACCATGATGCACAGCTGCATGCGCCATCGGTAGAAGAAAACACGGCACAAAGTAGTAGTAGATGGAGGCAGATCAAGGGTGTTGAGGAGGAATGCAGTTTGTAGCACAATATCTCCATTTGCTGCTAACTGCTAAATTTTCAAGAACTTGTTTGGGCAACTGTTTTCATGGAAAGGGCAACCTCCTGAATCCTACCTTATATATATATATATATATATATATATATATATATATATATATATATGTAGTATTCCAAGGTTGGCTGTCATGTCAGCACACAGGAAAGTTGGATTGGATTAAGCTTCTGCCTCTCTTTTCAGTTTTCTTCAGCGTCGCCATCCTTATCATCGTTTTCTACACTGCGATGGTGCAGGATCCACAGCTGTTGCTGTAAGTCTTCCTTTTCCATTTAGTGTTTGACATCTCCGAGTCGATAAAGCTTGTAGATACCTGCTTAATCATGCATTCTTGTTTTATACAGTATAAGTTCTTTTGTTGGAGTATTCGCCAAAAATAAGTTCTTTTGTTGGGGATGGCCGAATTTATTAAGAATGAGAGAAACAGATATCAGCAGGAAAGACAAACAAAAAAGGGAACTTGCTGCCTGAAAGTTACATAAGTCTTAGTGTCTTGCAACATGATGGGTCAGTTTTGAAGCAGCCGGAAAGTATCCTGTTTGATTTACATTATCAGAAATTATCTACTTAATTATATAAACGGATTTCATATTTTAATAAATATACTTAATAGATAGCTTTAAACAAATGGTCTAAAAATGCTTTAGAAGAATTTCTTTTGAAAATATAATTTTAAAGAAAACATATTTTTGAAGCGTAGAGCTAATCCGACAAATAAGCGGAAAAGAACGGGGGCCGATTTGATCACCCAGCAGAATGTCGTGAGAATCCTTGATTTGCCATCCTTACCGATGAGTCAAAAGTTCAGAACTGTATGAGTTTTTGTTAAGTCATTATTGTTGACATAGGGGTGCGATTGTTTTCTCTCCAGATGAGCCTTTGAACACATAATTACGCAAATTTCGTTTTAATAAACACCTACACGCACCCTCTGAATTCACTCAAGGCATTGTGCCCATTTGTCAAGAAATGTTACTGACTAGTACTACTAGTAAACAGAAGAAATCTGTATGCCTGTCACGGACTAAGTTTTGTGGTTGAAGGTATTCATGAGTCGGTTCCCTGTATGTCTCAATCTAAATGTTCAGAACCTAAAATTGCCTTTTTGGTACCTCAGTTTACTTCACCCTAACAACTATTCTCACTACTAGTGCCCATGTGTTGTCACGTTTATTTAAGGGATGAACTTAAAATGAACCAAATGACGAGATATATTTTTGTCTCACACACAATTACATAACAAAACATAATAAAATAATATCTCGCATACTACAAATAAATAAGTTTGAATTTCATTCTTAATGTATGTGGTATATGTGAATGACGGATAGTAAGTTAATATGCATATATATAGAGAATATATATGCTCATGATGTTGATTAGCAACCCTTTTCCTTCTTTTTTGGTAATTATATACAAGGAACCATGACAATTTTTGAGAAAATCAAGTGTTTATTTGTTGTAGCTAAATAAAATGACTACTTGATAAGAAAGATAAAACATATTATAAGTTACCAGTTATTACTTCTTGGAAGTCATCCTGGGTAATTCACGATGTCGGTTAGAAAAATTATCGTTCTATGCACGATACACCAATTTCATGATGAGGTTAAAATGTTTGGCAATATTGACATGGTTCGATCTTTACCCATGTCCATGTACTCTAGTCTTAGTGTCTTGCAACATGATGGGTCAGTTTTGAAGCAGCCGGAAAGTACCCTATTTGATTTACATTATTGAACAGACTATTGCATATGAATTATCTACTTAATTATAGAAATAGATTTGATATTTTAATAAATATACTTAATAGATAGTCTAAGAAATGCTTTAGAATATTATTTTAGAAAATATAATTTTAAAGAAAACATATTTTTGAAGTGAAGAGCTAATCCGACAAATAAGCGGAAAAGGAGCCCGATTTGATCACCCAGCAGAATGCCCTGAGAATCCTTGATTTGCCATCCTTACCAATTGACTCAAAAGTTCAGAACTGTAAGTCATCCTTGTAAGTCATCCTTGTTGACATAGGGGCGCGATTGTTTTTCTCTCTAGATGAGTCTTTGAACACATAATTAGCATTAGTACATATCCTTTCATCTGTGGTAGCCTCTCACATATCTGGATTTTGCGGACCTGGGTCACAACGAAAGTCATCTTAAACGAGCCTAAAAAAGACCGACAAAGAAATACTCACATAGACATGTTAGATGTGCATAAAACTCAAGACCATCACTGAACACGGATGATACTAATCGGTGGACTCAATTCAAGGCCCGACAAAGATAACCTATGATATCTTTATCGGACCCAATAAGCTTGTCACCAATGTTCATCATCGATGACGGGCTCCAACTTGAGGCCCGGAGAGGATAACAATTAGACTCGACATCGATGAGTGTCATTGGTAACGTGCTCCAACTTGAGACTCAATTGAGATAACAATTAGGGATGGCACCGAATTACGAGGCTATAAATACCTTGATCACGGATGTGCTTCCCCAAATTATTTAGCCTAGGCGTCGATTCAAATCTAAACATTAGCGTAAAAAATTTCTAAGTCTCACTCATTCTCGAGAACCTAGCGCTCTCGTGTCATCGCCGCGTCGTCCTCTGCTCCACCACCGTCGCCGCCACCCTCCTCGCCCTCCCGAGCAGGTGCGCCATCCCCGAGCCCAACGCCGTCGTCCTCGGGCGGCGCCGTCGTCCCGAGCCCGGTGTCGCTGTCCTCTCGGCGCCCTCGCTCCTCGCCCTCGCCCTCCCTCGCAGTGTCGGCGCCTGCTTCGAGGTAAGTCCACCTAGCCCCTCCTTTGCTTGCGGCGCTCGGTTGTATAATTTGGATGATATGTGGATGGATTTAGACAATGGGTTGTATAGTTTAGACCGTTCTTGAGCTCGATCGCTTTGTTAACGATGGGTTTGTATAATTTGGATGAATGCAGTTATACTCGTATATGAATAATATACTCGTATATGAATAACGGTGGGTTGTTAACGATTGGGTTGTATAACGGTGGGTTGTATAACTTGAAATATGTGAATAATGGATGTGTATGTGAATGGATGTATGAATGTCGGATGTATGTGAATGTGAGATGTGATTTAAAATATATGAATGGAGATCTTTGGGAAAGGAATATATATCTCTGTTTCTCTCTTTTTTGCGGCGGGCATGGCTAGCAAAGGCACGAGGCTAGCCAAAAGTAGAATATATTTTTTTGTTTGGGAAAAACTCATCGATGACAAGCTTTAACTTAAGTTCGATGGAGATGTCATCATCCATGACGGGCTTAAGTTAAAGCTTAGATTGAGTGGTTAGTCATATGTGACGGGCTTTAGTTGGCGTCCGATTGAGATTATATCATCGGTGAAGGGTCTTCGTTTGACTGGTCTTGGGTCAAACCTATCGGTGACGGGCTTTAATTTAGACCCAACAAAGATAGATGTATAGGTGACGGGCTTTTACTCGATAGAGATGACTTCTCACATTTGACAACTCGTCGTGACGGACGTCATATCCGACACAGATGAGGATTGTTGTTCGATTGATATGAGGGTAACCATTGTAATATAGGCAAATTTCGTTTTAATAAACGCCTACACGCACCCTTCTGAATCCACTCAAGGCATTGTGCTCATTTGTCAAGACATGTTATTGACTAGTAGTAGTAGTAAACGAAGAAATCTGTATGCCTGTCACGGACCAAGTCTTGTGGTTGAAGGTATTCATGAGTCGGTTCCCTGTATGTCTCAATCTAAATGTTCAGAACCTAAAATTGCCTTTTTGGTACCTCAGTTTACTTCACCATAGCAACTATTCTCATGTTATTTTTCCATATATTCCACTCAGATTGCATTCTTTCTTTCTTTTTTTCCAGTTGAGCAGTTTCATTGGTGTTAAGTGATGACAATTCCAACATTACGTATGAAATATCTTGTTATCCTGATGTGGCCTGACCTCCTGAGATGGATTTGTGTCATATGCCCATTTACACTGTAATCCTTTTTTTCAGGTGATTCCATGAGGCAGTTTCTCGGTATGTACCCAAATGACAGAAGTTGTGCTCATAATCATTCATAATTATAGCAAGAAAGAGAGGAGGGTTTAAATGAAGGAATTAAGGAATTACAGTAGCCTTTTTTTTATGTGTAACAATATGGCAGGAGTTGTGTTCATTCTTATTCATATAACCATAACAAGAATGAGAGGAGGATTCAAATGAAGGAATTATAACAGACATTATATATGTTTCACATTTGAATCGTTGATTTGTGGTTCTCTATTATTTTTGAGAGGTTTTGTGATTTTCATGCTAGGTATACTAATTAATACTCCCCATTTTATAATTATCATTTTTTTTGTGAGTTATTTTATCATTAGAAGTATTTTAAGCATGGTTGGTTTATATTTTGTATGTATGTGAAAAAAAAATTAATAAGACGAATGAGTATATAAAAAATCACATAGTAAGAGTTAACGATGTTATTTATTAAAAAGCGGAGGAAGTATTTTCTTGTGTACTCAGCAGTGGCAGGTCGGAGAACATGCTGCCTTCACTAGCTTGCCGAGCTTGATTGACATCAGATGCATGAACTGAATTTCATGCTTGTATTGGACTTAGGGATGCACTAGTAGAACGCTAATAAGGCGTTGTTTGGTTAATCCGTAAAAGAAGGGATGAGAGAGAATAAGAGGAATAATACCGTACCACAATAATCGTTGAATAAATTTCCTTCATACCATATTCGGTTAATCCTAAAAAAGAAGGGATTAGAGAGGACCCACGTGTAAAATTATTCCTCAATCTCCTTCGGTTCCCCTCTAAACCGAAACAGGCCTTTAGAGAGTGACTAAACGAACAAGCCTAAAGTTTACTCAAGACACTTTTGGTTTGACCTCAAAAATAGAAATGAATTAAGCATGTTGAGCATCATCACGTCGATCCGAGTTTCTCGTAGGATCATCTTTTATTAAGCTTTTGGAAAAGAAAAGAAAAAAAGGACGGACCGGTTCCTGCCCATTCTCATCTGATTGTTATAAACCAACAACACATCTATTAGGCCTTCTCCAACGATTATAGATAACTGCTATCTCTAAGTAATCTAAAAGATAACTTCTCTAATGAATCTACAACTATTAGTACATGTCTCATAAAATAAATGGCCCACCACATATCATCCTCACATAGTCTTGTAGTTTGTGCAAGAGACTATCTCTTATATAAGAGATAGCTTTTATCTTTTATCTATTAAAAATTATATAAGTTAGCTTATAGATAGCTTGTAGATAATCATTGGAAGACCTTAGTAGAATATCGGATTTATTTTCTATTTCTATCACAACAGTAGAACAACCACGTCCATCCTTTTCTCCTCGACAACATCGCAGAAGTAAACATTTTTTGGAACTAGGAGAGCAGAGCCTCCATTTCCATTAAAATAAATGAGCATTACATAAGTTTTCCACAAAGTTTTTAAACCTATTCCAGATTTTCCTTTCTCCTACCCAACAGGCAACCTTGCCTCAGCAGAGTCTCCTACCCAACAAGCACAACTACCAGCGAGCAGACAAGAAACAAAAGAGAGGAAACAGGAAAAGATAAAAAAAATTGACAGCTGCTCCAGGCCACCATCTTCTTAGCAGCAAAATAGCAAAAGAAACAAGCAGACAAAAACTCCCAACTTCATTCTTCTCCTTGCAGTCTTCTAGAATTGATGTAGGGATGGAAATGGTTAGGATCATATTCATAAATTTGTTTTAATGAATTTTAAAGATTGTTCTAAAAATATAAAAAGATCAAACATATCAAACCATTAGAACATAGGTTTAAAGGTTTAACCCAAAATGCCTTCACATGTATAAATATTTTCAAAATTTATACAAAGTTGTTCCTCAATATAATAAATTATTTCTACAAATTCAACTAAATTTAACGAGTTTTCATAATATGAACACGAGTTTAAAATTTTGTCCAAGTTTTACACACATTTAACTAGAATTTTGGGTCTTAGTAATGCATCGTGGGCCCGATATAAATGGCTCACAATTTGTACAAAATTGCTTTATGCAATAAATCATTTCTACAAAATTTAACTAAATCTAATAAATTTTAAAATGTAAACATGAGTTTAAAAATTTTGGGTTCGAGTTTTACATATATGTAATAGAAGTTTTTTTGTCTAAATGCTGTTCATTTGAATATTCATGAATAACCTATTAATATAATGGACTCATGATGACTTTATCATATTAAACCATAAACCGATAAACTCACTGAAAATGGTATAGATTCGTCGCGTATCCTAACCATTTCCATTCTGAGTTGATGGTCCATCCATGATTAGCTCCATATATACTTTACCGGCCACCACTTTAGGAGCCTGGATCCCCTAATATCCCAAAAATCTTGAATTAAAATCCGAAAACTAAAAATTGGAGGCAATAAAATTTTGTCAAAACTTGCATCGTGCTGACTGGAGTTCACATTTCTATTTTACCAGTGCCAATTGAAATTTATTTAATTTACAAATTAATAGTGATATTTAAAACCTCAAATCAAATTACTAGGAAAATAGAAATCCTAAGCTAAGTCTGAAATCCCTCCCTAGGCTCAATCTCTCTATGTCTTTTTTCTTTCTCTCCAAGCCCAAACCCCTCCCCTCCCTCTTTTCTTTTTTCCCTTCCCTTCACACCCACGGCAGGCCGGCTGCCTCGCCTGCGCTCGCCCTTGTGCCCCAAAGTCTATTCTCCTCCTCCTTTTTCCCCGCGCTGCTCGCAAACTTGCCTCGTGTGCGCTCGCTAGATTGGCACCGGGCCGGGGCCGCAACAAGACGGGCGACGCCGTGAGCGCCACTGCCGGCCTCGCGTGGTCGTCTCCTCTCCCCTCGCCTCGCCAATGGACCGAGCGGCCGCATTGCTTCCTCTCTCCCCTCGGCACATCGATCGTCCCACATGTCGCCGACCCGCTCGTGCCGCCCTTGCCCGCCTTTTCCCACTCGACGCCGTCGCCATTGCCCACGTCCCCGCCCGCCATCCCATCCACGCGCCGAGCTCGTGTGTATCGATTCTCTCCCACTCTCTCGAGCGAGGACAACCCGCAGCGCACGCCAACCATCCACTCATCCGCGCTACCGCGCCATGCACCCAGCACACCACCCTTCGGACCAACCGGATCGAGCACCACCGCAGCTTAGCTTCCGTTCTCTTATCTATCTATTTTGCTAGTTTGTCACCCATTTGGGTCCTTTGCTGGCAACCTTTTTGTATCCATGTTATGGTGTAGACTTTATAACGATGAAGGCAATGTATCAATATTGTTATATGTGTACCAAGCTCGATCCAAGGAGTTGGTACGGAATACATATGAGGTTTCGGTCTCATAAACCAGGGCCGACATTCCTCTTGAAGATTTCTTGTCGCGTCCTCCTTGGGCTGCAATGTGGCCCAATTGAAAATATAACGAGCTATTTGCATAATCACTTTCACTAGATCTTTTGGTAAGACCACATAACCCTATTCCTTATCTTCCACATAACCCACAATATTGCCGCTACCCTACGCCATTAGGGTTTGTGTCCTTTAGGCCTTGTTTAATCCCTTTTATAGAGGAGGATTTGAAGAGAATTTATTTCGCACCTATTGTGGTGTGGATTATTCCCCCTCAATCCCTCCAATCCCTCATTCTTGGGGATTAAGCGAACAAGCCCTTAGAGAATTTCTTTCGCCAATTTTCTATCGTCATCAACACCTTGAAATACCACAAGCAAACACACAATTGATGATATTCCAAACAAATCGCTAAGCTACACTAGAAGAACAAGTGATTAATGTTTTTCTTCTGTTACAAAATTGACACCCATCGTACCTTTTTCCACTCCTTGGTCAAAATAATGTTTCTAAGAGCTAACCACACAAACACTTTAATTATCACGGGGATCCCGAATTTCCACAATTTTTTAGAAGGAAACCACTTTCCTACATTTTTATGGCATGGTAAAATGATTTAACGTGAATATTCCATTTTTTTGTAAGTGTCCATATGAGTTTTCTTTTCCTTTGGTTAGTTTCACCCCTTCACATGTCCTCTTTATCTTTTCCCATTTCTTAGCTCTTTCTTTTGTTATTGCTCTTCTAAACTTAAAAGCTTCATCCTTTTTATTATCATCTCGACCTTGTAAACCAACACGTATATTATTACTTCATTGGATCGATATAAATACCAACGCCATCCCTTTGTCTCGACAACATGTTAGAAGTAGACATGGAGGGGTCGGTGGCGAGCCGGGGCCCGACGACCCGAGGCTGCTGCCCGGCTCCCCGCCTGTAGCCATTGAGGCCCATTACAAAAATACAGAGATTGGTGTGTTGCACTAGGGCAAAAGCCGAGGCGCCGTGTTGGGCTGCGCGCGCGGTAGAGAGGAAGCGAACACACTGTGTTGGGATGGGGCAAGACGCGCGCGGCTCAGATAGAAGGAGTGTGGCGATGGTTTGGTTCTTCCAAAATTCCAAGAGCGACGCCAAGGCCGAGCTAATCTCTTGCGCCGCCCGGGTCTTCACGGTCGGACTGATGATCGTCCGGATGCCTTCACGCCCGCGGCCGAACGCCTTGAGCCCTTCACTATCATGGCTAGGCTGGATCAGACGTAGGTATCAATCTTGTTTGTTCGGTCCCTGAGCAATGCAAATTACCTAAATCTTTTTATTGTTTGATCTCTCAACATACGGTGCCTTTCAATTATCTCCTTTTAAGCGTATAATTTTTTTTACCTAGAATTTCATACTACTCCATGGTGATGTTATTCATATTTCGATATGGTTCTACTAGCTTCTTCACGGCGATTGAACCAAGTTTTAGGTTTTGATTTTCGGCGTCCATAGACCATAGCTTTGGGTTTTCCAATTTCCACTAGTCTTGTTTGTTTGGTTGTTCTTGTTCCCAGTTGGCAATAAGCAGAGAAGACTTAGCCAATCAATCAGTAATAATTCTATTTTTATTAGTTTTGTTCTTCAATGTTTTTGTACTTAGGGGTAATTAGGTTTTGAATTGTGGTCATTACTATTGGTATTTGATAAGATCGACTATTGGTGCATATGTTTTTGAATTATTCAAATATGATTTAGGGATGAGACATTTCTTGGTTGATACAACAAGTAGAGATGATCATGGTGGCAGCCATGGAACTCAAGAAAATTTGGAGGAGCCAAATCAAAACACGATCATTTGCACCTCAACCAATTTAGGAAATAATCTGCTGGTGAGTTTGATCCTAATAAAATCATATGCGATCCAGCTCTTAGAAAACCAATATATGAGTATGCTCCGAAATTCAAGACCAAGTTAGAAGAGCATATATTTTAAAGGGTCTAACACAACCAACTATGATTTTCCTCGTACACAATATGCATTGGTGCTTCAAGAGCCTTTTTCACCGTCATGGTATAAGAAGTATAATTGGTTAGAATATAGTGAGTCCAAGGATTGGATTTTGCTTTTATTGCTTCCTTCCAAACAACCAGTTAGACCAAAACACTTTGACTATGATGTTTTCAATAGAACATGGAGAGATTGGAAGCATGCATATAAATCACTTCCGATCATGTCGGTGGCGTAAATAGTGCTCATAACAAAATGTGTCAAGAACTGATGATTTTAAAAATCGAGGCATAGCGTGTCGAATGTGTTATTTTTAGAGCTAGGAAACAACGGAAGAATTATATCAAATTCGTTTGTCTTCTACTCTTGTTGTTCAAGATACCCTTTAAAGCAAGGCATGGCTTTTCGTGGGCACGATGAGTTCTCTATCTCTTTAAATAAAGGTAATCTTCTAGAGTTGATAGATTTTCTTAAAGATAATAATGAGGAAGTGAGAGATGCCTATGACCGTGGGTTAAAATTGCAAGATGACTTCGCATAAGGTTCAAAAGGATCTTGCAAGATGTTGTGAAATAACTGAAGTGATTATGGGAGAGATTGCTAATAGACAATTCTTCGTGCTCATCGACGAATCACGTGACATCATGGTCAAAGAGCAAATGGCAGTAGTTTTAAGGTATAGGAAGTCATTTAATTTGTACTCTTTTTCATTACTTAATTGGTTTAGTATTTATTTTTTTGTCACTTTGTTTTGTAGATATGTAAACTATCAAGGAATGTTGTTGAAAGATTTCTTGCTCTCATATATGTCCGATACTACATCTGAAGCCTTGAAGCAAGCATTATTTGATGTTCTTGATGATAGGCACAAGTTATCAATTACTAGAATAAAAGGACAAGGATATGATGGCTTCCAATATGAGAAGTAATTTAATGGCCTCCAAAAAATTCTAGATGAAAACCCATAATGCTTGTCCTTTCCACCCTTTGCCCATCAATTATAATTGGTTGTTGTTTCTATAGCAAATTGTTGCTTTTCATTCATGATTTCTTCGAGTATGTGTCATTAATTGTGAACACAACAGTACATCTTGTAAGAGAAGGGATGCGTTGATTGAAAGCCATCATAAAACTATTTTGGCTAGGTTTGAAAGTGGAGAGGCATCTCCAAGGAGGTTGAATCAAGAAAGTATCCTTGCTGGACCGATACAAGATGGGGTTCACATCATAA